>CM040090.1:31730042-32175089 GCA_022496805.1 Pohlia nutans | reverse complement strand
ATCAAGCCACAAGGGGGAACACATCAGCCCATACCTAGCCACATGGGCACCCTAAAACTAATTGGGTGACCCAAAAGTCTCCCATACCTCTATCCATTCGCTTATTTTAATGATAAACTCACAAAAAACTAAAAGAAAGGTAAAACAATCTTCACCTTTCTTTTCAACAACTATCAAAACTCAAATTAAATATCAAAACTCATTCTAAGAAGATAAATGTAAAGTTTGACTCTTATTAGTCAAAACACAAGGCAATTAAAACCTTGTAGAGATTATGAATCAATTCATAATCTTTCTCAAATATTCCCTATTCATTTCTTCTTTAAATGAGATATCTTAAAACTCATCAAAATAACAATACTATAAGTTTTTACACTATATGCGCATTTGCATCGCGACATTCACCCCCTCTAAACCTGCACATCCTCCGGTATGTGCCAAACTCAGTCATCTTCTTGATCATCTTCACTCCCGAGTTGATCTTCATTAATTTCTTCATCTTCATCAACTTCGTGATTTTGCAATGCAGGCAATATTACATTTAAGTCTTCTTCATTAAATCTTCCATCTCTCCGTCGAAAAGCTTTGATCCGTTTGCCCGCCACTGGTATCCTACAAGGAGTACCATCTAATTCTCGAAGTGAATAAGTGGCGTTATCATGCACTTTTATTACCACATAAGGTCCAAACCACCGTTTAGCAAACTTCCTCAGTGTACTGTGTTGATGCTCCAAAGTGCTATCAAACACTAAAACCCAATCCCCTTCTTCAATATTTTTGGTCCTCAACCGATGAGTTCTATCAAATCTCTCCTTATTGCTCAGTCTCGCAGCTTTAAGTTTTTCTAATGCCATTTGTTGATCCTCGGGTAATTTTCCAAGCTGTCTAATACGGAGCTCTAAGAGTTTTTCTCGTGTAATACCATCTTCCCATGACAAAAATACCCATGTAGGAATAGACTCCTCAACATGCATTAAAGGTTTTTGTCCATACATAAGCTCCACAGGCATGTAACCAGTAACAGTGCTATGGGTAGTTCTGTCAGCCCATAAAGCAAATGGAAGTAACTTAGGCCAGAACTTTAGTTTCCCTTTGCAAGCCTTAACCAATGCTTGAACAATGGGTGGATGACCTCTCTCAATCTTTCCATTAGCCTCAGGATTATATGCAGTTGTTAGCCTAAACTGCACACCGTATCGGTTGAAAAATTCTCTTGCTTCAGCTGCATCCAATTCTCCTCTGTCAGCCCTCATCTTGCCAATGCTCCCATATCGACTGAAAATATCTTCAAGTATAAATTTGCAAATCCCCTCCGTTGCTTTGCTTCGAAGAGCTCTACCTTCAACAAAGTTTGAGAGTTCTTCTCTTGCCAAAACAAGATATTTCATACCCCAAAGTCCAAGTGGCATTGCAACTAAGTCAATCATCCATTGAAAATGGATGGCAAGAGGATAAGTGGGATGTAGTTCATCCCTAAACCTCACTTTAGATTGCAATTGACAAACAACACATGAAGCCACAAATTCTTCAACATCTTTATATAATCCTTTCCACCAATAACGCTCTTTGATTTTAGTATAAGTGGCCCAAATTCCTCTATGACCGGCCCAAAGTGTATCATGAAATTCTTTAAGAACTTGGGTTTTAGTCTCAGAATCGTCCACTACTCTCAATGGCATACCATCATCCCTTTTTGCCCTCTTCCAGAGAAAACCATCTCGCAAAAGATAATCATAAGCACGATGTCTAATATCCTTGAAAGTCTTCTCTGACCAATCTTTATGTCTCTTTAAAGTGCTCAAATAAAAGCCAATATCTTTCAATCTTCCTTCATATAATTCTGCTTTAAATGGCAAGACTTCATCGCTTGAATTTTCTCCATTTGTAATTGATATATATACTTCATCAGAAAATTCTTCACTTCCTTCAAACGCCATCATTTCTTCTTCGTGAAAATACCGGGCTCTTGATAACATATCTGCCACTGGATTCTTGTTACCAGCAATATGTATCAATACCGGATTAAGTGATTTGATGTAGGCTATCCAACGTAGCATCGCAATATCAGGTGAAGAACAATTTGCTATCATACCAAGTAAAGGCAAACAATCGGTCTCCAACACCACATTTGCTCCTATAAAATAATTTCTATCTGCTTTAAGAGCAGTAAGTGCACCCCATAGTTCTCTCTTCACTTGTGGATATGCTCTTTGACGCTCTGTGAGAATTCTTGCCCCAAATCTTATAGCAAATCGTCTCCCTTCTGCATCATCTTGTCCCACAGCCCAACCAATAGCTATTGGACTAGTGTCAACTGTCACAATCACCGGTCTTCCACATTCATAATCAACTTGCTTTAGAATTGGTGATGACTTCAAAATATTTTTCAACCCGTCCATAGCTAAATCTTGATCATGTTCCCAAGAAAACTTGTTCCTCTTTCTCAATAATTTGTATAAAGGTTCAGACATATGTGCAAAATGTGGTATCCAAATTTGATAAAAGACACATGCTCCCAAAAACCTCCTTACTTCAGTAATGGTGCTACAAGCTTTCATTCTCCCGATAGCATCAACCTTCTCAGGATTAGGTTTTCTTCCATACCACCCACATAAATGTCCAACTACCAAAATTTCATCAACTCCAAATTTTGACTTGTCAATCGAAAGAGTCAAGTTTACTTCTTCAAGTCTCTTCAAAATATTGGAAACATCATCAATATGCTCATTCACAAATATTCTGCAACCATCATCTTGGACACTCAAATTTTTATCATCCTCCTTGCAACCTTTGATAGGAATATCATCAACAAAAGGTATAGTCTTTTCAGGCACGAACTCTCGTAAAATTTGATTCATAGCATTTTGCATGTGTGCTACCGAATTAGTAGCACCTTGAGGCAAGGTACACATTCGTACAAGTCCAAGAGGAGTCTTCATGGTTGTCAAGTCTCTACTTTCATTGGCTAGCTGAAATTGATCATAACCAGAGTACAAGTCCCCTATAGAATAAATTGCATGCCCAGCAAATGCCTCAGCTACTTCATCAACAATAGGTCCAGATCCTTTGTTTCTGATTGTCACTTTATTAGCCGGTTGCATATCTTGAATAAATCTCAAAGCTCCTGATTTCTTTGGTACAGTAAACCAACGATTCGAATACGGAGCCATAGAAGGTTCAAGTATACCCATTTGCATCTTTTCTTTCAATAACCCTACCAATTTCGGAAGCAATGCCCGAGGTACTGGTATAGGCTTCAAATCCCATGGCACATGTGGTACCGTGAAAATCACCATAGGTGCAACCACACAAGGATGCACACACCCAATCTCATCTGATGAAGAAGCAAAGGCTTTACCATGTTTGAGAAGCATGTCTTGAAACTTCTTCTTCTCTGGTTCAGTCAAGAATTCACCCCTCCAATCTTCATATTTGCGAGTGTCTCTTTTGTAAATTTGTGTCCAATATTTCTTGCTTCTCTCAAACCAGGTTCTTTCTCTGCTTCTTTGATATGCTCATCAGTATCAGATGGTAACTGAGTTGCTACTGGTTTAACCTTCTTTGCCACCGTCTTATACTTTGTATGTACCATCACTTCATGCTTCAATCCATAACTGTTACAAACATCAAAACTTGTAACCGCCTTCAATACTTCATCATATAATGCCCGTGAATGAACTTCAATTATAGCATCATAAATATCACCATTGATCTCACTTTCTTGCAACTTCTTCAAAACATGGAGTACATCATCTCCAACGCCTTCTTCTTCAAAGACACCATTGATATATTCATCATCCAATAATGCCTTCACTTTTTTTAATTTCTTTTCTGCTTTTTTAACGACCCTTCTGCAAATAGGGTCCAAATCTTTAATACTCTTAAAACTCAAAAATCCACACTCCGTCACACTCACAAAACCACAATCAATATTTTGTACATTTGGGGACATAGTAATTTCAGATGCATCTGCACCCGTGGATCCCCGAACTCCACGTGTGCATTTTAGAAATCCTGAAAGTCTTCACCAGATCTTAGAGGTGCATCTCTAAGCTGGATTCTGTTTCTTTCATGATCAGGTCTCACCGTTAAAAATTGCAGAGACCTCTTGCCATCACGACTCCGAATACGTGCATAATGAGACCCATCATCCAAGACCTTGGTCTCCATTCTAGCTGTTGTGATATATGGTTGTCCAAGTATTATAGGATATGTCCCATAGTTTTGAACAAAAAAGTTTTGCTCAACTTCAACATCGCCAATTTTTGCACATACAGCCGGACAAGCCCCATATAATTCTCCTCTTCCATTGTTTGCAGCCCTCATGACCCAACCGTGATGAGTATCAATCGGCCACTTGCCTTTCTCATAAATTCTCCTTGACATGATATTTATTTCAGAGCCATGGTCCACAAGTGCCAAGATAGAATCATCCAACTCACCAAGTCTCACTCGTGTCTCCGTAGTGGCCCTTGCCCAAAATGGTTGATAATAATTCAACTTTCCTCCTCTTTCACGATCAATTTCATCAACAATTCCACAATCAAAGACATTTGCCTCCACCTCAAATCTTTCTTCATATGCCACCTCAGTAGTCATTCCATCCACCATTTATTTTCCCTCATCTTGAGTTAGTATGGAATGGGCTTCTTTCTTTGAGCTCTTCACTTCCATCAACTCATATCCCTTCATGCTCAAACCTTCAATAGAATGCTCAGTTTTGGTAACATCTCTTTTGATGTCAATCATACATTCTGCAGCAAACATCTTCAAAATATCATCTTCTTCTTCATCAGTAAGATAATCCTTTATCTCTTCAGTTTGATCTTTCTGCTCTTCTAATGCCTCGATATTCATGTTCATAATCTTCTCTTCATCACCCTTTGCATCACACATCATATTAAATACTTGCCCGATTTCAATCTCCTCATCCTTTGTCATATGAGTATCCAATGCATGCATCATGACTGTCTCAGCTGTCATTTGCCTTTTTCTCTTGATAACATCAATGATAAGGTCATGAAAATCTTTCTTGGCAATACCAAGAGCCTCTCTCAATGTAAACTCAATCTTGACATCCAAAACCCTCTCCTCCAATATCCCCTTCATGTCAATAGAAGTCTCGATATCAGATTGAAGCTTGTAAGCTGGCCCTTTAGTTTTACCTTTGCCAGAATCTTCCTTCTCTTTGCCCTTCTTGCTGGTGCTTGAATCTTCCCATATCTTCTCTGGAAGTGGTGCATCTCCAGGATGATTAATAGAAGGTGATTTCTCAGGCCTTTGGCGTGTGTGAAAACCAGGTCCATCACCCTTTGCAGCCTCTTTAAGCCCTTGATTTTTCTTCTTTAATGTTGGCTCATCAGCATCATCTTCTTCTGCAGGTCTGCCCCGTTTTACTTCAACAGATGCATCATGATTCTCAATGTCATTTTGCACCTCACCCAAAAATGCTTTGATGCTAACTGCATCAACAGGATCCTCCCAACCGGTTGCCTTTCTGATAGCTTGTGCTCCTCTGATCATAATCTCTCTTGCTGGAGTAGAAGAGGCCTCAATAGTATGATGGTCCACCTCAATATGATATGACTCAACTCCCTTAGCACGCAAAGCACTCGACTTCCCCCTCTTCTCATCCATTATTTTCTTCATTCCACCTTTGCCAAAATTAGTGTCCATAGGCAGGTCAGTGGATGCATCACGAATCCTCCCATCCTTGAAAGAAACTATACCTTCTTTAAGTGCACCATCATAATCAGTGCAACCACGAAGAGTGTGGTCTATGACATCACACCAGATGCATCTCTTCACAAATGACTTTGCACCATCTGATGATTGAGAAGAACTTGCTCCTCGTGCCTTCTTCAATTCACTCATCTCCACCCTCAAATCTCTGATACCTTTGATAAGCTCTTCAATACTGTCTTCTTCAACTCTCTTGCTTGTTTTTGATGTCTCACCAAGAGTTGTAGGAGCCAATGATAATTTTGGAGCCCTTGGAACCATCATGGGGTTTGCATCAGTCCGTGAAATAATACCTCTAGACCTCACCCGTCGTTGTTTGGCCACAAGAGTCACCGTTTCTTCCACCCTCCTCCAATCATTAGTAAAACCACCTTCAGTGGTCCTATCCCCAAGAAGCAAGAGGAGTCTATCCTCTAATGCATCATCGGCTGCCTGCAAAAACATCTCTGCCTTTCTTGTATCAAGAAGGCGCCTTTCTGCTAAAGGCAACTGATTATATTTCTTCTCGAATTCTCTGAGCAGCTCATTTGGGCCCATATCATTCCCGGGTTGTTGCTCCACCCAATCAAGGAAAGACCTCTTAGTCATCCTCTCCGTATCTTCATCAAAATACTCATCCCTCAATCTCTCATCAAATGTGGCCCATGAAGTCACATACACATCTTCCCGAATTTCTTGCACCCTCTCACGAATTTCGGGAACCACAGCCAAGTCAAAAGTCAACATCATACGATCCTCAGATACTTGATGCACTTCCATTTCGCAAACATATACCCTCAAAAAGTTTGTGATATTCTTCCCATCAAATCTCCCAATTTTGTCCACAACACCCTTCAATGCTTTGGTAGCCTCATGCCCACCAGAGTTTGCTCTATGATGCTCCATATACAGGGCCAATGCCCCCAAAATATTCTCCATATTCATTTGGCCCCCTCCGGAAGCCCCATCATGATCCCCCGTCATTCTTTAACTAAAACTAATTGCCCCAAAGCGTCTCTCAGTGGAAGCACCAAATGTCGGGTAGAGAGGGTTTTGCTCTGGGAAAACGCGGGGTTTCTAGCTGCAACTAGTTTGAATTCAAGGTATGGGGAAATATGATAGTGTAATTTATTGTTTATACCATTAAAAACCCAAATCTATGTTTTATTTTGCAAAATAGCAAACCGTGTAAAGGCTTAAACCTTTAAAAACACTGTCAGCATTCAAATGAATGCCACAGACACATACTTGCTCCAAATCAAGTGTGCTATAACTTTCTGGAAAGCTAACACAAAGCTACACAATCTGTAAAAATTTCAAGAGAAAATGATTTACCATTCAATATTTATAGCGTGCTGAAGTTGAGACTCCAAATATTCACGGCAGCTGTACATCTCTCCACTTCGGGACGCATATCATCTTCATAAAAGCTCCAAATACATGATTCCATAATTTTTTAGAAAGCTAACATCACCATCTACGTTGCCTGTAAATCTTAGCTTAAAATATCATACTGTCCGTTTTCTATACTTCGTCAAAAATGGAACTTCTATATTGAGCGGCAGTTTCACACCCTCAAACTTCTACAAGAATAACTTTCACGTCCTAACTCCAAAACAAGAGTTTAATAGCTTTTTAGAAAGCTATCAACATAACACATGTGCTCACAAAATTTCAAAACTAATCGATCATTATACAAATTTCTACAAGAGTTTAAAGCGACTGCCTTTGAATTTCGACGGCACTAAACCCTCTTTCACTTCTCAAGGCATAACTTTCTCATACTAACTCCAAATGACAAGCGCCACACACCATTGGAATCACAACAAGAAGAGGAACGTGCTCTCAAAATTTCATTGAAATCCGAGCTATACACAGTAAGTCACTTGTCCTCAAACACACGGCACAAAACTAGAAAACTAAAACATGAACACAAGAAGAATGAGGTTCGGGAGAAGAAGGCCCCCCTTATCAAGCCACAAGGGGGAACACATCAGCCCATACCTAGCCACATGGGCACCCTAAAACTAATTGGGTGACCCAAAAGTCTCCCATACCTCTATCCATTCGCTTATTTTAATGATAAACTCACAAAAAACTAAAAGAAAGGTAAAACAATCTTCACCTTTCTTTTCAACAACTATCAAAACTCAAATTAAATATCAAAACTCATTCTAAGAAGATAAATGTAAAGTTTGACTCTTATTAGTCAAAACACAAGGCAATTAAAACCTTGTAGAGATTATGAATCAATTCATAATCTTTCTCAAATATTCCCTATTCATTTCTTCTTTAAATGAGATATCTTAAAACTCATCAAAATAACAATACTATAAGTTTTTACACTATATGCGCATTTGCATCGCGACATTCACCCCCTCTAAACCTGCACATCCTCCGGTATGTGCCAAACTCAGTCATCTTCTTGATCATCTTCACTCCCGAGTTGATCTTCATTAATTTCTTCATCTTCATCAACTTCGTGATTTTGCAATGCAGGCAATATTACATTTAAGTCTTCTTCATTAAATCTTCCATCTCTCCGTCGAAAAGCTTTGATCCGTTTGCCCGCCACTGGTATCCTACAAGGAGTACCATCTAATTCTCGAAGTGAATAAGTGGCGTTATCATGCACTTTTATTACCACATAAGGTCCAAACCACCGTTTAGCAAACTTCCTCAGTGTACTGTGTTGATGCTCCAAAGTGCTATCAAACACTAAAACCCAATCCCCTTCTTCAATATTTTTGGTCCTCAACCGATGAGTTCTATCAAATCTCTCCTTATTGCTCAGTCTCGCAGCTTTAAGTTTTTCTAATGCCATTTGTTGATCCTCGGGTAATTTTCCAAGCTGTCTAATACGGAGCTCTAAGAGTTTTTCTCGTGTAATACCATCTTCCCATGACAAAAATACCCATGTAGGAATAGACTCCTCAACATGCATTAAAGGTTTTTGTCCATACATAAGCTCCACAGGCATGTAACCAGTAACAGTGCTATGGGTAGTTCTGTCAGCCCATAAAGCAAATGGAAGTAACTTAGGCCAGAACTTTAGTTTCCCTTTGCAAGCCTTAACCAATGCTTGAACAATGGGTGGATGACCTCTCTCAATCTTTCCATTAGCCTCAGGATTATATGCAGTTGTTAGCCTAAACTGCACACCGTATCGGTTGAAAAATTCTCTTGCTTCAGCTGCATCCAATTCTCCTCTGTCAGCCCTCATCTTGCCAATGCTCCCATATCGACTGAAAATATCTTCAAGTATAAATTTGCAAATCCCCTCCGTTGCTTTGCTTCGAAGAGCTCTACCTTCAACAAAGTTTGAGAGTTCTTCTCTTGCCAAAACAAGATATTTCATACCCCAAAGTCCAAGTGGCATTGCAACTAAGTCAATCATCCATTGAAAATGGATGGCAAGAGGATAAGTGGGATGTAGTTCATCCCTAAACCTCACTTTAGATTGCAATTGACAAACAACACATGAAGCCACAAATTCTTCAACATCTTTATATAATCCTTTCCACCAATAACGCTCTTTGATTTTAGTATAAGTGGCCCAAATTCCTCTATGACCGGCCCAAAGTGTATCATGAAATTCTTTAAGAACTTGGGTTTTAGTCTCAGAATCGTCCACTACTCTCAATGGCATACCATCATCCCTTTTTGCCCTCTTCCAGAGAAAACCATCTCGCAAAAGATAATCATAAGCACGATGTCTAATATCCTTGAAAGTCTTCTCTGACCAATCTTTATGTCTCTTTAAAGTGCTCAAATAAAAGCCAATATCTTTCAATCTTCCTTCATATAATTCTGCTTTAAATGGCAAGACTTCATCGCTTGAATTTTCTCCATTTGTAATTGATATATATACTTCATCAGAAAATTCTTCACTTCCTTCAAACGCCATCATTTCTTCTTCGTGAAAATACCGGGCTCTTGATAACATATCTGCCACTGGATTCTTGTTACCAGCAATATGTATCAATACCGGATTAAGTGATTTGATGTAGGCTATCCAACGTAGCATCGCAATATCAGGTGAAGAACAATTTGCTATCATACCAAGTAAAGGCAAACAATCGGTCTCCAACACCACATTTGCTCCTATAAAATAATTTCTATCTGCTTTAAGAGCAGTAAGTGCACCCCATAGTTCTCTCTTCACTTGTGGATATGCTCTTTGACGCTCTGTGAGAATTCTTGCCCCAAATCTTATAGCAAATCGTCTCCCTTCTGCATCATCTTGTCCCACAGCCCAACCAATAGCTATTGGACTAGTGTCAACTGTCACAATCACCGGTCTTCCACATTCATAATCAACTTGCTTTAGAATTGGTGATGACTTCAAAATATTTTTCAACCCGTCCATAGCTAAATCTTGATCATGTTCCCAAGAAAACTTGTTCCTCTTTCTCAATAATTTGTATAAAGGTTCAGACATATGTGCAAAATGTGGTATCCAAATTTGATAAAAGACACATGCTCCCAAAAACCTCCTTACTTCAGTAATGGTGCTACAAGCTTTCATTCTCCCGATAGCATCAACCTTCTCAGGATTAGGTTTTCTTCCATACCACCCACATAAATGTCCAACTACCAAAATTTCATCAACTCCAAATTTTGACTTGTCAATCGAAAGAGTCAAGTTTACTTCTTCAAGTCTCTTCAAAATATTGGAAACATCATCAATATGCTCATTCACAAATATTCTGCAACCATCATCTTGGACACTCAAATTTTTATCATCCTCCTTGCAACCTTTGATAGGAATATCATCAACAAAAGGTATAGTCTTTTCAGGCACGAACTCTCGTAAAATTTGATTCATAGCATTTTGCATGTGTGCTACCGAATTAGTAGCACCTTGAGGCAAGGTACACATTCGTACAAGTCCAAGAGGAGTCTTCATGGTTGTCAAGTCTCTACTTTCATTGGCTAGCTGAAATTGATCATAACCAGAGTACAAGTCCCCTATAGAATAAATTGCATGCCCAGCAAATGCCTCAGCTACTTCATCAACAATAGGTCCAGATCCTTTGTTTCTGATTGTCACTTTATTAGCCGGTTGCATATCTTGAATAAATCTCAAAGCTCCTGATTTCTTTGGTACAGTAAACCAACGATTCGAATACGGAGCCATAGAAGGTTCAAGTATACCCATTTGCATCTTTTCTTTCAATAACCCTACCAATTTCGGAAGCAATGCCCGAGGTACTGGTATAGGCTTCAAATCCCATGGCACATGTGGTACCGTGAAAATCACCATAGGTGCAACCACACAAGGATGCACACACCCAATCTCATCTGATGAAGAAGCAAAGGCTTTACCATGTTTGAGAAGCATGTCTTGAAACTTCTTCTTCTCTGGTTCAGTCAAGAATTCACCCCTCCAATCTTCATATTTGCGAGTGTCTCTTTTGTAAATTTGTGTCCAATATTTCTTGCTTCTCTCAAACCAGGTTCTTTCTCTGCTTCTTTGATATGCTCATCAGTATCAGATGGTAACTGAGTTGCTACTGGTTTAACCTTCTTTGCCACCGTCTTATACTTTGTATGTACCATCACTTCATGCTTCAATCCATAACTGTTACAAACATCAAAACTTGTAACCGCCTTCAATACTTCATCATATAATGCCCGTGAATGAACTTCAATTATAGCATCATAAATATCACCATTGATCTCACTTTCTTGCAACTTCTTCAAAACATGGAGTACATCATCTCCAACGCCTTCTTCTTCAAAGACACCATTGATATATTCATCATCCAATAATGCCTTCACTTTTTTTAATTTCTTTTCTGCTTTTTTAACGACCCTTCTGCAAATAGGGTCCAAATCTTTAATACTCTTAAAACTCAAAAATCCACACTCCGTCACACTCACAAAACCACAATCAATATTTTGTACATTTGGGGACATAGTAATTTCAGATGCATCTGCACCCGTGGATCCCCGAACTCCACGTGTGCATTTTAGAAATCCTGAAAGTCTTCACCAGATCTTAGAGGTGCATCTCTAAGCTGGATTCTGTTTCTTTCATGATCAGGTCTCACCGTTAAAAATTGCAGAGACCTCTTGCCATCACGACTCCGAATACGTGCATAATGAGACCCATCATCCAAGACCTTGGTCTCCATTCTAGCTGTTGTGATATATGGTTGTCCAAGTATTATAGGATATGTCCCATAGTTTTGAACAAAAAAGTTTTGCTCAACTTCAACATCGCCAATTTTTGCACATACAGCCGGACAAGCCCCATATAATTCTCCTCTTCCATTGTTTGCAGCCCTCATGACCCAACCGTGATGAGTATCAATCGGCCACTTGCCTTTCTCATAAATTCTCCTTGACATGATATTTATTTCAGAGCCATGGTCCACAAGTGCCAAGATAGAATCATCCAACTCACCAAGTCTCACTCGTGTCTCCGTAGTGGCCCTTGCCCAAAATGGTTGATAATAATTCAACTTTCCTCCTCTTTCACGATCAATTTCATCAACAATTCCACAATCAAAGACATTTGCCTCCACCTCAAATCTTTCTTCATATGCCACCTCAGTAGTCATTCCATCCACCATTTATTTTCCCTCATCTTGAGTTAGTATGGAATGGGCTTCTTTCTTTGAGCTCTTCACTTCCATCAACTCATATCCCTTCATGCTCAAACCTTCAATAGAATGCTCAGTTTTGGTAACATCTCTTTTGATGTCAATCATACATTCTGCAGCAAACATCTTCAAAATATCATCTTCTTCTTCATCAGTAAGATAATCCTTTATCTCTTCAGTTTGATCTTTCTGCTCTTCTAATGCCTCGATATTCATGTTCATAATCTTCTCTTCATCACCCTTTGCATCACACATCATATTAAATACTTGCCCGATTTCAATCTCCTCATCCTTTGTCATATGAGTATCCAATGCATGCATCATGACTGTCTCAGCTGTCATTTGCCTTTTTCTCTTGATAACATCAATGATAAGGTCATGAAAATCTTTCTTGGCAATACCAAGAGCCTCTCTCAATGTAAACTCAATCTTGACATCCAAAACCCTCTCCTCCAATATCCCCTTCATGTCAATAGAAGTCTCGATATCAGATTGAAGCTTGTAAGCTGGCCCTTTAGTTTTACCTTTGCCAGAATCTTCCTTCTCTTTGCCCTTCTTGCTGGTGCTTGAATCTTCCCATATCTTCTCTGGAAGTGGTGCATCTCCAGGATGATTAATAGAAGGTGATTTCTCAGGCCTTTGGCGTGTGTGAAAACCAGGTCCATCACCCTTTGCAGCCTCTTTAAGCCCTTGATTTTTCTTCTTTAATGTTGGCTCATCAGCATCATCTTCTTCTGCAGGTCTGCCCCGTTTTACTTCAACAGATGCATCATGATTCTCAATGTCATTTTGCACCTCACCCAAAAATGCTTTGATGCTAACTGCATCAACAGGATCCTCCCAACCGGTTGCCTTTCTGATAGCTTGTGCTCCTCTGATCATAATCTCTCTTGCTGGAGTAGAAGAGGCCTCAATAGTATGATGGTCCACCTCAATATGATATGACTCAACTCCCTTAGCACGCAAAGCACTCGACTTCCCCCTCTTCTCATCCATTATTTTCTTCATTCCACCTTTGCCAAAATTAGTGTCCATAGGCAGGTCAGTGGATGCATCACGAATCCTCCCATCCTTGAAAGAAACTATACCTTCTTTAAGTGCACCATCATAATCAGTGCAACCACGAAGAGTGTGGTCTATGACATCACACCAGATGCATCTCTTCACAAATGACTTTGCACCATCTGATGATTGAGAAGAACTTGCTCCTCGTGCCTTCTTCAATTCACTCATCTCCACCCTCAAATCTCTGATACCTTTGATAAGCTCTTCAATACTGTCTTCTTCAACTCTCTTGCTTGTTTTTGATGTCTCACCAAGAGTTGTAGGAGCCAATGATAATTTTGGAGCCCTTGGAACCATCATGGGGTTTGCATCAGTCCGTGAAATAATACCTCTAGACCTCACCCGTCGTTGTTTGGCCACAAGAGTCACCGTTTCTTCCACCCTCCTCCAATCATTAGTAAAACCACCTTCAGTGGTCCTATCCCCAAGAAGCAAGAGGAGTCTATCCTCTAATGCATCATCGGCTGCCTGCAAAAACATCTCTGCCTTTCTTGTATCAAGAAGGCGCCTTTCTGCTAAAGGCAACTGATTATATTTCTTCTCGAATTCTCTGAGCAGCTCATTTGGGCCCATATCATTCCCGGGTTGTTGCTCCACCCAATCAAGGAAAGACCTCTTAGTCATCCTCTCCGTATCTTCATCAAAATACTCATCCCTCAATCTCTCATCAAATGTGGCCCATGAAGTCACATACACATCTTCCCGAATTTCTTGCACCCTCTCACGAATTTCGGGAACCACAGCCAAGTCAAAAGTCAACATCATACGATCCTCAGATACTTGATGCACTTCCATTTCGCAAACATATACCCTCAAAAAGTTTGTGATATTCTTCCCATCAAATCTCCCAATTTTGTCCACAACACCCTTCAATGCTTTGGTAGCCTCATGCCCACCAGAGTTTGCTCTATGATGCTCCATATACAGGGCCAATGCCCCCAAAATATTCTCCATATTCATTTGGCCCCCTCCGGAAGCCCCATCATGATCCCCCGTCATTCTTTAACTAAAACTAATTGCCCCAAAGCGTCTCTCAGTGGAAGCACCAAATGTCGGGTAGAGAGGGTTTTGCTCTGGGAAAACGCGGGGTTTCTAGCTGCAACTAGTTTGAATTCAAGGTATGGGGAAATATGATAGTGTAATTTATTGTTTATACCATTAAAAACCCAAATCTATGTTTTATTTTGCAAAATAGCAAACCGTGTAAAGGCTTAAACCTTTAAAAACACTGTCAGCATTCAAATGAATGCCACAGACACATACTTGCTCCAAATCAAGTGTGCTATAACTTTCTGGAAAGCTAACACAAAGCTACACAATCTGTAAAAATTTCAAGAGAAAATGATTTACCATTCAATATTTATAGCGTGCTGAAGTTGAGACTCCAAATATTCACGGCAGCTGTACATCTCTCCACTTCGGGACGCATATCATCTTCATAAAAGCTCCAAATACATGATTCCATAATTTTTTAGAAAGCTAACATCACCATCTACGTTGCCTGTAAATCTTAGCTTAAAATATCATACTGTCCGTTTTCTATACTTCGTCAAAAATGGAACTTCTATATTGAGCGGCAGTTTCACACCCTCAAACTTCTACAAGAATAACTTTCACGTCCTAACTCCAAAACAAGAGTTTAATAGCTTTTTAGAAAGCTATCAACATAACACATGTGCTCACAAAATTTCAAAACTAATCGATCATTATACAAATTTCTACAAGAGTTTAAAGCGACTGCCTTTGAATTTCGACGGCACTAAACCCTCTTTCACTTCTCAAGGCATAACTTTCTCATACTAACTCCAAATGACAAGCGCCACACACCATTGGAATCACAACAAGAAGAGGAACGTGCTCTCAAAATTTCATTGAAATCCGAGCTATACACAGTAAGTCACTTGTCCTCAAACACACGGCACAAAACTAGAAAACTAAAACATGAACACAAGAAGAATGAGGTTCGGGAGAAGAAGGCCCCCCTTATCAAGCCACAAGGGGGAACACATCAGCCCATACCTAGCCACATGGGCACCCTAAAACTAATTGGGTGACCCAAAAGTCTCCCATACCTCTATCCATTCGCTTATTTTAATGATAAACTCACAAAAAACTAAAAGAAAGGTAAAACAATCTTCACCTTTCTTTTCAACAACTATCAAAACTCAAATTAAATATCAAAACTCATTCTAAGAAGATAAATGTAAAGTTTGACTCTTATTAGTCAAAACACAAGGCAATTAAAACCTTGTAGAGATTATGAATCAATTCATAATCTTTCTCAAATATTCCCTATTCATTTCTTCTTTAAATGAGATATCTTAAAACTCATCAAAATAACAATACTATAAGTTTTTACACTATATGCGCATTTGCATCGCGACAGCGCTGGGTTTAAAAAGTCGGATATGGACTCTCATCCACTTGTCACACTGTCGTTGTCATATCCCAAGACGTTAGAGGGCGGCTTCGATGTCTTTAAGAAATTCACTGGAATCCAAAAGCCCATTGATTGGTTCCAGACGTGTCCAGAGGGAGCTCATGACTATAATAGTGGAGATTACGGCGTCGACAATGAGACCCTGGAGAAGCTGCTCTAGCCCTCTCTGTGTTTGTCAACCAATGCCACTGTCATCAACATCTGGGGAGGCGGTAACGTTACTGAGATAGGCCTAGTACGCTACCCACTTCATCATCCTCTCCTGCTTCATCTTCTTACTTCTTTCATTCTCTTATATCGGCCGCCAGCCGATACACTGCTAATCATTTCCCCTATATGCACAGAGGAATGGTAGGTCTGTTCTCGAATTCGCTCGTTCCAAGGAGGATGTAGCGAAGGCGCAGCTCCGAGTGAAGGGGCTGAACTTGGACAAGGTCCTCTAAGCTCCTTCTAGCGAGTCAGACGAAGACGAAGACGATAACATGGAAACCGAAGAAGATGCTGGGCCAGCGGCAGATGATACTGCAGCTAAGGAGATTCCTCCATCTGAAGCGGCGGGACCCCCTGTATCAGCTGCCGGCCGACACGGCGCACTCAATGTGGGTCTGGGAGAGGCAGAGGAGGTTGATCAGACTCCCCCGATTCTCACGCCTGCCACCACCATATCTTCCCAGCCGGTATCATACGCCTGGGGGGGGGGGGGGGGGGGGGGCGCTACAGCTTTATCTCCGCCGCCGATGGATACGTTGGGCTTTCCTCGGACGCCTGGGCATGGTATCAATTTCTTGCAGTCCACGAAGGACTCCTCTTCCATGTCGGATACTGCTTCGCAGGGGGAGCAAGCGCTAGAGGGCAAAGAGGATCTCAACATTTCTGGTGTTGCCTCAATGCAAGTGGATTTGCATGATCCTCCTTCGTCCGAGGTTATCACGAAGCGCTTGGCGGATATCGTGCCTAGATCGCGAAGCGCCGATGTTGGTCATACGCGAGCGGGGGAGGTAGGAAGTCCTCGCTGCAATCCGGTCCTGTGCATGTCGGCCGCCAGCCGACATCCTCGGCTTCTTTACCCGGGGGGGGGGGGGGGGAGGGCGGAAGAAAATCCTGACTGTCCGCCGATTCTCAGAAGGCTACATCCAAGAAGCGGTTGCTGTTGCCGGAGATGACGGAGGCGGACTTCCCTGAAAACGCGGCAGATCTTGACAAGCGGAATGAGCAGCTATCACCGCCGCCCACCACTCATTCCTCTCCAAAGGGACCGCGGCCAACTGGAGGTTTGTCCCAGTAGACGGAGAAGTGTTTTAGTCTATTGTATATAGAGTGCCCAAGATTCTGCACTAGCATTGTAGATTCGCATCGTCTTAGTCCTCATTTAGAACCTTCCGCGCTTATATCTGTAGGACTCCTTAGTGTCTATAGCCAGAACAATTTGGAGCACTCTGCTCACTAGATTTATTTTGCTTTGTATCGACTGCCAACCGACAGGTCTTTTATGTCGGCTGCCAGCCGATACAAAATATCAGGATTTCCTAAAATCTAGTGTCTCCATGATTTTGAGCATTTTGCTCACTGCCTTTACTTGGCTTTGTATCGGCTGCAAGCCGATGCATATTATAATCGTCAGTTATTCACTTCTATCCTGCCTCATTCATTTTTTATGGAGTCTGGAATGCTTGTCTGCTGTTTTGTCGCTCATCGTATGAATGCTTCATCCTCTTGCAGAGTTCTTTGAGTACGAGTCACCAGACCGTGACGACGGGCGGTCTGCACACACCGGAGAGGACGATATTGATGGCAAGGGTGATACTGCTCATACCCAGGCGTTAGTGCCAGTTCCGACCACCCTAACACCGCAGGTGGTTCCTATGAAATATTTTCTACTCTTCCATGTCAATGGGACTCTCATTCACTTCTCCAACCCTAAAATACTAGCTCATGAGAAGATGATGAAGAAGGGTGCGTCCAGGGCTCGACCGGGTCTAGAAAAGTTCTCGGGTTGGGTTCTAGACGCCGGGATGGAGATTTGTTTCTAGTCTTGTGTCATGGAGCACAACCTTGCTCCTCGGATCGATTTCATTCGGGGTAAAGTCCCTCGCCTTCCAGAAACTGCCTCCAGTTTGGGCAGAGAACTTGCAAGGTGAGTGCTTATAGAGACAAGGACGCTCCTGCCAAGCCATATTTTTTGAAGTCTTTAGAGTACCTGTTTCAGCTCAGTCCTAAGTTAGTGAGGCGTGGAGCCACTGTGGAGAACACCCTCCTCATTGATGACTCCCCATACAAGAACGCCCTGAGCAATCCCTTTAACCCCTAAAGGACCAAGTGTCCTAACTAGGACATTTAGAGAATCGGGTAGGTTCCGGTGAACACATTTTTAATCGAATTTTGAAGGAAATTTAATAGTAGATTCCCCAATGTGCCACGAAAATGGGGATTCTTTTTTTTTTGAATTCCGACACTGTATGTGAAAGTTATGAGGGGAAATGTGTTTTTTTCGGGAGAAAGGGCAGCGGGTGAGTAGAGAAATAGCTGAATTTTAGGGGGGGGGCATCAAGATGGGCGGTGTGTGGAAAATGGGGTGGACTGTAGGGGCAGAAGACCACCCCGTTTTCCAAGCTCATAAAAAAAATTTAAAATAATATTTTTTAAAATTAAAATATTTTTTAAAAAAAATTAAAAAATATTTTTTATTAAAAAATTATTATTTTAAACTGAAAAATATTATTTTAAACTAAAAGTTCAATTTCATAATTAAAAATATTATTTCAAAATTTGAAAAATAAAACTATTTTTTATAAAAAAATATAAAAAAATCGTTCAATGAGGGACTGCCACGTGGCAGTGTACCTTGAGAGTTAGTGGGGTCATGAACATTGGAATGGGTTGGCACTTCAATTCCCTTCCTCCACCCTTTATTTCCCCCCTAACCCCCAAAATTCTCAGAAAATGTGCTACATGTCTTCTAAAACTTGGAGATTTATTTTTTTTTCAAATTTTTTTTTGCCATTTTGTAGAGGGTGGAATGCACTTGTGTTTCACCGCTCGGATTTGTATTTTAAATAAAGAAAGTCGAAAATATTGCAATTCCAAAAACATAGTCTTTTTTGAACTTTTAAACCCCCAACAAGTGCAAGGTGTTATTCAAGATCCTAAACATCTCCAAACGCAACGAAAATTGGTACACAACTAAGTAACATCATATAGAATGTGAAAGTGAAGTGCGACAAGTTTCGGTAGTGAGGTTTTTTTGATGTAGATGTGGTCAAATGCATCTAAACTTTTCGGGCATGTGTTTTTTTGGGGTGTTTTTTTCCATCAAACGCAATTATCTTGCAATCCGTGCGGTCAAAATGAACGAAATTTGTTGTGTATGTTTTTCAAATAGTTTAGGACAAGATCTTACGGTTAGAAGGTAAAAAATAACATTCTTTTGGATTTTTTGCATGGGGGAGTAGAAATGGCAGCATTGGAGTGTTTTTGGAGGAAAAACACTCCGGTCCTTTAGGGGTTAATGCTTTTCACCCACCTACCTGCACGATGTACTCGGAGACAAAGCTGAGGAAGGGTCACCAACCTTTCTTACTGCAAACTCTGATGCCCCTTTTGTATAAGCTGTATTGCTCTGGATTATCTGTTCCAGAGTTCATGTTAGCCCACCAAACTTATGGGAAACGCCGCATTTATCCAGATGATGTCTGGTACCCACAGCTGACGGAGCTAGCCAAATAGGTTGACTTCTCTCCAGCCATTTTTTTTGCGTTGGAGATTATCAAGTTTCGGCACCTAGCAGCCTCGAAGTTGATGAGGCTCTACTTGTCGGCTGCCGGCCGATAGACTTTTTTCCAGCTTTTCTAGTCACCTAGGTTATATATCTTTAGTATAGGTGTACATTTTGGTAGAGAATGCACTTTTGAGGACCTACTTAATGCCGACTAATTGTAAATGTTGAGGATCTATTTCTGTAGTTGGTCACTCTGTTGCAGGTTGTGTAGTTGTGAGGACGCCGTTATCCTGTAAATGTACATTTTGAGGACCTTTTTTTGTTAATACTGTATCATTTCTGTTGAAGAATGACTGTTTGAATTATCATTACGATGGTTCTTCTTCTATTCAATATTATGAGCTTTTCAGCCCATTTTCACGTAATTCTTTGTCTTTTTTTATTTTTGTATCTTTCTCACTCTCTCAATCTGTGTCATTCAACTGGATTTCTCATGTTCATACTGTTGTCAGCTGCCAGCCGATATGTGCTCCATATTCTAGCTTCTATTATGTTGTCGGCTGCCGGCCGATATGTTCCGCTACTTACGTTCTCTGTCACTGTCGTCCGCTTTTGCTCTTTCTCTAACCACCATATTCATGAGTTATTCGTCTGCTTTTGTTCAAGGAGATTGCCTCATGGACTCTAATATCGCTCAACTTCATGCCGTCAAGAAGTGTATCGTTCTCTGTGTTTCGAGATTGCTTTGCTACATCAATCCTAATGTTATGCCGGATCGTTCGAATACTCATCGAAATGTTGTCAAGAAGCCTGGTGTTAGGAAGTTGTTCACAATGTTGTTGGAGCGATTCCATGTTGGCATGAAATCTAAGATGCCAATCCGAGACTTGAAGCTCTTGCTAAATTTTATCCTCCCGGAGGGCGTTTTAGATAGGCTATCTTTTATTTTTGGTAGAGAATATTGTGAACGTCCTGAACATTATCCCTGGTGTTACAAGGTTCTCGACACTCTTTATTATAAGCGCCATTCCAGGGATGTATGCAAGCCTGACCAAGTCCTCCTCGTTGATGTTAGCCCTCTCATTCTACGCAGGACTCCTGATTCTGCATGCTACATGCCATGGCCATTTCAGGGAGACTTCACCGCATCAAGCAGGACTATTCCTAATGTTGCAACAGATATTATTCCCTTCATTTATCCCTTACATCAGTTTGAATCTGTTAGTGATTATATGAAGCATTCTCGTAGACCTGGACAAATACACTACGAAGTTGTACATGCCCTGAAGTACAGGATTCCTTCCTATTCTTCATGCTAGGCTAGAGGTATCGGCTGCGGGCCGACTCTCTTCTGCTCCATTTGAGCAACTTGTATTTGTTCACTGATTTTAATATTCAAATCAAAAAACAAAAAGAAAATTCAACCAATTTCTATATTCCTGGTCCGATTTTTGCATCCTTTGCATATTTGGCATTTGTCGGCTGAGGGCCGACTTATTTATGGACTGAATTTGTCCATAATTAGTTAAATATTAGTTCTAAATAGAATTGCTAAATTTGAAAATGATCTTCTATGGTTGGCCTTTGCCACAAAGATGCTTACAATAACTATTTTTTTAACATTTGGAAATAAACATTTAATTTCAAGCATGAGAACTTGTTGTTCTTTACTATTGTCACATATCTTACTATGAATGAAATTAAGCTTTTTCTACAATGGATTGGAGGTGTCTTATTGGATGGCGCTCTGTCCCGTGTGCACTGAGTCATTGACATTACGAACGAACACTTTATTCACGCCGGCCTTAAAAGAAGTTTGGAGTTTCTATCTATCTGTTTGTCTTATTGGATTGTCTTATTTATTTATTATTTGTTTTTGAAACAAATAGAGGTTTTATTCCTTTTTTATTCCTTTTATTTTATTCATTACACATTAGGCAATAAAATCCATTATTTTTATCCTCATCTTTCGAAGTTCATAACATTATTAAGCTTAGCAATTTTATGTTGTTAAAAGAAGATGGTGGAACATTGACTACACTTCGCAGTTCATCTTCATTTTTAAAATATATAATTACACTAATAATTTTGGCTTCAAATCAATGGATTTTGAGATCAAAAATTTAAAGTCTTTCTAAATTTGATCATTGATTGAATATTGGTGATTTCCATAGGACTTTTTTTTGGTCATGATTTTGAAACTTCAAATATTTTAATCATAGAAACTTAACCCCAAATTGTCATTGAGGACAAAAAGTGTCCTATTGGAATTTCAGGCGTAAAAATCGGATACTTCAAGCAACTTCATGGGAAATTGTTCAATAGAGCTCTTGTAGATATTTTGAAGACTTTTCCAATGTGATCTTGCCCGCCCTAATTTGATAAACTACCCGTTTTCTACGCTAATTCAAGTTTTTAAGCATTCGAAAACTGCTTCCCTAAGGCAGTCCACGTAGGCTCTTTGGCTGATGTTACCAGACATAACCCCGGCAAAGATTGCCACGATGAAAGTCCTTGATTTTTTTGTATGTGAAACTGAACAGAGGAGGCTCCAAAACCCCCAAATAGATCTTGCATAATCGGTGTACCGTTTTTTCTGTGTATTTTCTAAATTCAAACCTATGAAGTTTACCACTTCGACATGTCTCCAAAACAACTTTCGAGTAGGACAGGATTTTACAGCTTTTGCAGGTTTTTCAACTTAAGGGTGGAGTGTACATTACTTGAGGGTGGAGCGTACATTAGTAAGAAAAAAAATTTAGTTGACAAGTAGGATTGATTTTGAGATGTGAATGGTGAAAGATCTCCCCGAAGTATATATTTGACAAACTTGGGCAATTTTTGTGTAGTACACACCTTGATTTGAGCAGAAAAAGGGGCATGAAAAAACAAAAATTAATGGTTGATTTGTTTTTTAGAAATACATACACAAGCACATCTTTCTATTGTATGGTTGGATGTAACCCTACACCTTTGGATTCTCCGGAAATAATTAACATATTTGCACTGCTTCAAGAACTCTAAAAACAATGCGAAAATCTCATGTCACTTTAAGGTTAAGAAACATATATCACTTGTTTTTTCAAGTCATTTTTGATAAACCGCTTTTTTGAATTGGAAAATTTGGTTTCTAAACTACAACATACTTACATTCTTTAAAGTATATTTTCTTTTTGCAAAGAACATTTTTGGAAATCCATACTTTACAAATGTAAAAAAACCCAATACAAGATCTCTTAAATATTTGGATGAATAAATAGAAACTTCGATCTCTTTCGAGGCCGGCGTGAATAAAGTGTCTGTTTGTAATGACAAAGATCCAATGCCCAAAGTTTAACTTTTGGTGTAGTAGCCTTGGTATAACCGCATTACAAAAATGTCGCCGCCCCAGGGGCTCGAACCCTGGACCACAAGGTTAAAAGCCTTGCGCTCTACCGACTGAGCTAGGGCGGCACTTACTCCACCTACGCCGATCGAGGAATGTTTGCGACGATGCTATTGATTCCATATTGTTGCTGAATAAATAAATTATAGCAAATCGTTGAAAGCAAGAGACATGTTTGAACTCATTTATCATCAAAAGCATGAATGTTGGCATGGACAATTAAAATATTTGTGATTTTTTTTTGAAAATCTATACTATACCAATGTTAAAAAACTAACACAAAAGTTATATATTTTTTAGGGTTTAGGTCTTTAACCTCTAAATGCTCATAACCCCTCTCTAGATTGGGAGAATTGTAAATATGCATTATAAAATGCAATGAAGAGGGATATTTTGAACTTAATGTATGAATAAAAGTTGTAAATTATGAATTTTAGAATCTATTTATACGGTTAGATTTATGATTGCAATCACCACTATTTTTGTATAAAATTTGAAACCTAAAATTCAAAATTCTTTTGTAATTTGATTATGAATAAGATTTTGACAACATGTGGATGAAATTTGTTGCAATGAGTTGAAATGTAATATTCTAAGTGCATTAATTTTTGGAGATTTATTTGTTTCTTGATTTTATAGGTTGACTTTTTCAAGAGCACTTTTAAACTGCTTTTGAAGAATTTTTTGGTGAATCATTGCAACAGAAAATGAGACATAGAAATTTCACAAATCATCCCTTTTCTAATTGGTTCACACATGCATGAAGCTAACTTCCCATAAAATCTATAGTAAAATCCACACTGCAAAAAGTGCAAGATGGATGAGAGCATGCGGATGAAATTTATGCATCGTTCAAAAAATGGACACCTGGGCAATTAACTCCTAAATGACATAGGGTTATTGGACAAAATGTAGATCTATTATAATATCTGACCTCTTTATCTTCTACAAGGTTTGGTCCAATACAAAAAATAAAACGCATGATGTTTTAAAATTATCTGTATAGTTAAATTTCCAAAATATAATTTTAGATCTTCACTTAAAGAAGCATTTAACTTTAAAATTTGTTCAAAATTACTAATTTTATTTTTAGAATTTGAAATTTGGTATGATAGGTTAAAACTAAACATTCTATTCTAAAATTTAAAAAATCAAATTTTTAGATCAATCTAAAACATCATTGCTTTCTCCATATAGTGAATTGTTTAACACTAGAAAAATATTGAGGTCTTTTTCTTTGAAAAATTCCCATCGGTGGAGTTCAACTCGGAAATTTTTGGTTGCTTAGTTGTATGATTTTAGTTTTTTAACCCTTAAACGTCCCATGGGGATAGTATATACGTTGTCGTATAATTGAGATTTGCTACCAACAAAAAACTCTAAATTGGGATCTTAATAGCTCACTAGAACCGCATTGATTTAATTTTTTTTTTTTTTTTTGAACTCAAATTCATTAAAGGTGTGGATCCATTCTAAATACAACGTATTCTACTAGTTGCCACGACACGTTCAGACCTTTAGGGGTTAAAAGACATTTAGACTAATATCTTCAAAACTCTTGGTGAAATTGCAACATGAAATGAGACATAAAAATTTCACAAATCATCCCCTTTCTAATCAGATCACACATGCATGAAGCTCTCTTGCCGTAGAATTTTGTAGCATTTTTTTTTCCTTGCAAAAAAGTGCATTATGGATGAGAAAATGTGAAAATAACCTGTACATCATCCAAAAAAATGGACGGTTGAACAGTCAGGGGTTAAAAATGATGTAATTGTTTCGATGCTCAAATGTACATTCAAGTGACTGGGGATGAATAATTGAGGATTGGATGGCAATCAATCAACAGGTCTGGCAATGTGCAAAACCCAGCTGCTATGGAAGCAAGTACTCTTGATGGTAACAGAATGGCCCTGCTATGACATGAATGAACTGAAGGCCTGCACTCGGTCTATTGCACTCAGTCAAACAATATTAATAATTATGGCGGCCTTTTATTACCAACAATTTCTCGCTCTAACCTCCCGTACAGTAGGGTTCAATAAAGTTACAAGCTTTTTTCTTTTAACAATTTTTTTTCTCTTTTTCATGTTTATAAAACCATATGACTACAACTCAACACTCCAACCTTTGGTTCACTCTATGTGATTTCATACCTTTGAACATGATGGTGCAATTAGTGTTTCAAAATCTAATTGCAGATTGGAAATATCTATTTTACAAAACTTGGGTAGGTGCCACCGTTTATGGCCCAATGTCGTTGGCACAAGTGTCCGCTTCATTTAACCATGCTTTTACTTACACTTTCACTTTTTAGAACAATTTATTCAATTTATAGTGACAAAATTCGGTTAAAAATCCATAATTTTCACATTGTGGCTTCGGTGCATTCCTACTTGTCAAGAGTTTTCTGACAATACCAAAAACGTGGTCGGCAACTTCATGGTTTGAGAGATCTCAATATAACATACAAAACAAAACAAAACAATTTTTTTTCATGACTAACTTTTTCACTTTCAAAATTCATATAAATTGCATTTTAATTGAATTTTCATCTATTTATTTATTTTAGCATTTTTATTCATGAATCTTATCTTTCTCATTTTAGGTGCCCCAATTTGATTTTTGAAAAATTCCACTCAAATGGGTTGTTTTAGGTGCCTCCAGTGTACCTTATTGTTCTATTGTTTTTCAATACCAAAGGCAGATAGTAGTTCTGGTAGAAATTCATTCAAAATTTTAAGAATATGTCAAGTGTCACTTTTTGATTCGTTGTGAGATCTGAAAGAGTGAGCATGGTAGGCCAAAGAGTTGACGTCATTTCCCAAGAGTGTTGGAACTACTATCAACTTACGATAATCTTCTAGAACCTCAATCTCAACACCTTGAATGCACATCCACAGTCTGTAATACGATGAGTAGAGTTCCAACAGTGAAGCTGACCACAATGAGGTGGCTCTTTTATTTTTATTGTCTCTGCCCCACCAGGAGAGACTACAAAAACGCATTATTTTCAAGGAGTTACCAGGAATTATGGGCCTGGGTAATAAAAAGAAGCCGTCATAACATTCAGTAGCCTTTCAAGAGGCTGCCTTTTAGTTCCATCCACCTTTATATATGGAGTGACGAGTGTTTTGTACTTGAATGGACTATTGAATCAAATAAACAATTACAAAACACTGTTGAATTGTGATTGAGTGCTTTTGATTACTACGCACCATGGTTGATTGCTCCTGCTCAATGCCACTTGCCCCTATAGCTACTCATGTGATGTGGAATATCCCACATCATTTCATTGGGGGGATGAAATGATGTGGGATATTCCACATCATTCTGTTGGGGGAAGGCAACATTCATGTTACGGTAAAAGTAAATTTGGGGTAAATACTAAGGCAGAGACTACGCGACTAGCCGCTTGTTTTTATCACAAAGACCCGGCAACAGTGGGCTCCATGAGTGCCAGAAGCCGCACATTCAAGCTGAATGATGGATTTTGGGATCCCGGGGCATCTTGACTTGGAAAAGAAGCATGCAGTGGTGGCCTTGCTGATCAATTCTCTCACTCTCTACTTTACTTTATGGCCGGGAAACGAACTGCACAGTTGTGTCCTGCCAGCAGCTCCGATCACATGGCACTCAATGGCAAGGGCCCCGATGGCGACCATTCACCCAGCACATCAAATTCCACTGTGGATGCATGCTCATTGGTGCGGTCACATGTCAACGCCCGGTGGGGCCATCCATCCATCCATCCGTATATTTTGTGAATGGCGTGGGCACTAACTTGTCTGTGGTCCATCACCTGGAACCTCCATCGAAAGCCCTTGGCAGCAATAAGTGTACCATGGTTTTTTCCCTTTCTCACATCGTGGGCTTTTATTCCGCCATGGGGTCGAAATTTTCTTCAAAAGTTACACACATAATTTTGTCAAAGTCAAACAAATTCTTGTGCTGCTTGGTTAGAGAGAATAAAGCAGTTCAACCTTTTTGAAGGCGAGTCCATTTGTTTGAGAATAACTTGAACCTGAAGAAGATATAGTTTTATTAAATAAGTCACGTGGATCTAAAGAAGAAAATGTCTCTTGATTTGTTTGAGACGTTATACTAAGCTCTAAAAGACGATGATAGAACGACATTTGACCTCACTATTGGAGATTGAATTCTTTAATAGCTGACTTGTGTATGTATTATAGATTATAGATCAACAGCTATAATTTCTGAGCTAAAAACTCCTACAGAAAGTTTTTAGATCAGACGAGTCTGCAAAACATGTGTGTTTCCATTGTTGGTTGGGTTCCAAAAAGGTTACCTTTCACACGTGAACTCCGATAAAAGGTTCACGGTAATTATGTACAAGGAGAGAAATAGGCAGTCTACATTTCTACATGTGAAACTCTCCTGTCAGCTGCAATGGATGTTGACAATTGGCGAGTGTAGTTGAGGCTCAGGCATCTTGCATCTGTTGAAGCAGAACATCACGGATCAGTTTTTAGTTAGAATATGCCAACAATTTCACATCCACCAATATGGCTGAAATCCAAGGGATGTGATCAAGAAAAAAGAGTGGCATCTCCAGAGTGACTTCAGTCCAAGCATGCGTAACTAACATCTAACCACTTCTGCATTCAAGATAACGATTGGAAGACTTGGAAGTGTACAACTACAGCGTCTACGGTCTTGATGTAGTCCATGACGTTGTTGGGCATAGTGGTTTGAGCTATAGCAGAGTCAGTGACTGTGACAACAGGAGGAAGCGTTCAAATTTGATCAAAGGGATGTTCCACCCACCAAGGAACTAGTCAAAGCATATGCTAAATCCATAAATCAGGTTCAGAGGTAGCAACTAAGATCTAATGATTCTGGCCCAGTACATACTACCGAGTAATCCAAACATGCTCAAGATGATCCAGAACTTGCGGGGTACTCATGACCACCGCTTACTTCATAACTTTCGTAAGTCGTTTTATGAGAATTAATCTGACAACATGTAAAGAACAGGATACGATTTGGATTCAATCAATATGCCTGAGAATGGTGTGCGATGACATGCTATTTCAGCTTGTTCACAAGTATCAATCCAGGATCTATTGAAGTGGTTAATGTCAGGGGCTTTCTTCTTCAAAATTCTCAAACTCAAGATGTAGGATCGGAGCATCTTGGATACACTAATTAGGAAATGAACCCAAGGTGTTAGGAGCTTCTTTCAAGAATTCTATGTCAGGAGAGAGAGCGCAAGTGCAAACCTCGATTTGACACAACACTGTGCTGTCAGAAACTTGTTGGCCGACTTCCACTTCAGCACCTTTTATAACCCCGTCAGTTGGGGCTTTTACAACGTGCTGGTCACACAACATTATAGGTGGAATCAGCTTCATCTCGGAAGGATCAAGAGCATCAGACTAAGGAACTAGAAGTAGCGCAAAAGGATCTCCAAATTTTTTAAGAAGACATGAATTTCACAAAAAGATTCGACGCAGAAAATATGATATATTACCTCCATCTTCATAGCTTCAAGCACAAGAATTGAGTCCCCCTTCTTCACTCTTGCTCCGTTGGCGGCAAATATCTTCACAACCCGACCTGCCATTGGTGCAACAACTGCACCAGGGCCTTGTGCCGGGCACCTTTCATGCTGGCCATGTGCTGATCTTTGGTGCTCCTGAGAGTCATCGGTGTCGTATACTGGAACCGGTATCGTAAAATGGTGGTGCTGAGATCCTTCCCATACGTGCACGTGGCTTAGATCTCCCTGTTGCACTCTTTGAGGTTTAGAAGCAACTCCATGCATACAAAATCATGATGCGTACCCAATTCAGAAAGTAAATAGAATTGGATCTTAGGTCGCAAAGACACATGTAACGAGTAACAATAGAGGGTGGTCGACAAGAACCTGTTGAAATTGCGCAAGGCTGACAAGGACAGAATTTGCATTCAAATTCAATCTGAAGTCAGAGCTGTTCCCCGGCAACTCATTGCCAGTAACTGTCATCTTCTCCATCTTGTCCCCCTGCAACGCACCAGCTTCTATTACATCTTGAACCATATGCAACAAAACAACTTCAGAAATCACTAGCACTATGCCATGTCTTGCAAAAACCATATCCACACTGAAAATCCATTGAGTATCTACTCATTTACTAAAACAACAATCAGGATGCTATGTCAACAAATGAAAATATATTAAAAGATGGTCTGAAACTTAACACCTTCAACAATCTCTCAATCAGGTGAGTTGTACCTCCACAACGAAGCTGCCGGCTTTGCCATAAGTGATCTTCAGAGAAAGGGGCTCAGGAACCGAATCACTGTTTTCCGACTTCCAGTCAAGATGCAGCATGCGTGTGTATGCATGGTTCAAACGAAAGCCAGACCCAAAGCTCCAGATTGAATTCAGTCCATCAGCTCTCTCTTCTGCATATACCATAGGTATCCACTCACTCTTCATTGCCGAACTAAGTCTTTCTGATGAACCTTATATCATTCAATATTACTAAGTTGGAAATCTTTGTTTTATCTGAACTCAAGTGACATAAAGACTTACGTGTAGACTTGATTCCAAAAGCTGCAGCTGCCAAGGCTGCACCATATTGAGTCGCTTTGGGCACGCTGGGTTCCTGGATGCTGCCTGCTTGTGTTGATGGAAGTAAATCCGCTCGGAATCGATCAATGAAATGGGTGTCAACGTCCCCAGCCACAAATGCATGATGGCTTGCAAGAGTCTTCAGAAAACCGATGTTTGTAGGCAGTCCAGCAATCTGAAAATGAAGCAAAGCTTTCAGAACTCTGGAGAAATCAAGAACTCTTCCCTTGTACGTTCAATTCTTCTTTGCCGCGTTGACACAGTCAAGCTAGCTCATAAAAATATCCAAAGCTTTCAATAAGTCGAAATGCCAAGTTAAAAAGACTGACCTGGAATTTTGTTAAGGAGTCGACTAGTTTCGTCAACGCTGCAGAACGATCACGACCCCAAACTACGAGCTTGGCTATCATGGGGTCATAGAAGACGCTCACAGTGTCCCCCTTCCCTACCCCAGTTTCCACTCTCACTGAAAGGTATGCCAACATTCAGTATATTACAACTGGTTACAAATAGTACATGAAGAAAGAAAGAAATAAACAACACATGTAGAATTATATGAACAGCATCGCAAGATCGGTCACCATTCGCAAATCTCGATCATCAAAACAGGGGCAATCATCAACCTGGAATAAAACTTTCTTTGTTTAAAGTCTGCGAGCATGTAGAAGATGTGCAACAATCTTATAATGAATACTTCGCTGTTACAATTACACTCTACTGTTGTCACTCTTGAAAGAAAAAGGACGAATGATCAGAGTCAATCACCAGTGGAAGAGGCTGATGGAGGTCTATAGTGATGTAGGAATCCAGCAGCAGGTAAGAAACCTTTTGGAACGTTCTCAGCATAAACGCGGGCTTCAAATGAGTGGCCTGATATTATTATGGTAAGACATTAGAACAACAAACTTACGTAGTAATTCCTATATCACAGAACAAGAAAATAAACCCTTGAGTACTTACGGCTGCTAGACGTTACATAAGGAATAATAAAGTTGTCATCACTAATGAAATATACCAGTGTGCAATGTAGTTTCAAATACAATTTCATCCTTTCTTATAACAATGTTTTCAATAAAATAAGCCATTTCAAGAACTTTAAGACATCATAAAGAAAACCTTTGCCATGATTCATGAAAAGGTCTTCCTATGCTCATACCAGTGTTGTACTGGTATTACACGGTTCTCAGTGAAATGAATGAATTAGAGAAGTTTGGACCTCAAACAGGTATTTAGAATGAACCAAAGTCCAAGGTTTCACTACAAAAAATGCCATACCAGTCCAACACTGGCTCATACAAAGGCCTCTTCATGATACATAGGGAGGCCTCCATATGATGATTGTGATCATAGGAAGGCCTCCCAATGAATCACGACGAAGATTCTCTTTATGGTGTTGTCAGAAAGTTCTTGAAAGAGTCTAATTTTATAAAAACTCTGTTTTACCATTTGACAAATATCAAAACGTTAGGAATCAAGATTTTGGACAACATATGGAGATATTCCAATCAAGGTATTGTGCTTCATACCCATCAACTTTATTTCGCTCTGCTGAAGAGGAAGAACCTCGCCGTCGGCTACACGGATTTGCCATTCAACAAGATCTTGGCCGGTCACCATTTCCGTCACGGGGTGCTCCACCTGCCAGTCCAGACGGCAATGAATAAACAGTAGAAGAAAACTTTGCATAGTTGACCACCCATGTGTCAAAAAGTCACACACTTATTCAAGCTTCTGATTTTGTGCCAGCAAAGTGTCTTTTGTCACATAATACGTCTGTCATCATGCAAAACCAAAGTTCTCCAAGGGTTCTACAACAGTGAATTCAAGGAACCAAGAGTCTGGGGGCCAAATGATCATAGGATTTCTTCTGATGTTTCTAGTGGACTATTAATAGGACTCCAGGATGTTCATACTATGTTCGAAACAAATAAGAGGGAAATGAACTGCCAACTATGGACTTCAGGAGTGCTAAACATTGAACTCCACAGTTATATGAGATGATATTGCTGGTAGTAATGTACTGAAGTCCCCTATTAAAAAAATTGCACCTCAATGCTACATGTGAACTCTTGGGTATATTCTCTAGCATATGGATGGGAATCATAATACAAACCTGAAGTCGAGTGTTCATCTCCATGAAGTAGAAATCACCAGATATTGTATCTACAATAAACTCCACTGTGCCTGCACTTTCATAGCCTACTGCCTGTGCATGACACCCAGAGCAGACAATGAAGTCATCGGGTTACTCATGACTGTCATGAGTACGTTATGCCATAAATGAGATCCTGCCCATGTACTGAATTACCCAAAAGTAAAAGAACTCAGAAAAGATGGTCGAGGGTGAAACCTTGGCGGCATCAACAGCAGCCTGCCCAATGCTGTGTCGGAATTCAGACGTTATGTGTGGCTGCACACATAGGCCAACGGTTCTCAGTCCATAGAAGCGATGGGCAATTCCCAAGCACAGGTTTGTCCACATTGGCATAGAGAGTAAAGGAATCAGCAGGTCTAGCAAGGATTTTCAAATGCAGTACGAAAGAAGTGTGCACATTGCATGTGCAGTTTTAACGAAAATGGTGTGCAGGAGCTAGAGGTTGAAGTTACCGCAGGAGCCTCTTCAATGATTTTCTGGTGACGCCTTTGTACACTACAGTCGCGCTCATTCAGGTGCACGGCGTTTCCATGTTTATCTGCAAAGATCTTCACAACCGCAAATTCTACTGATGAGAATTAGACAGATAAAAAGTGCAATTTTGGGAATGAGCAGATTCTCAATTAAATGGGGATGCATTTAAAATATACTCGGGTGTGTTTATGGACAGAAAATGGTCAGCTCATCACCTGAACTTCAATATGACGCGGTCGTGAGACATATTTTTCAATTAAAACACGGCTGTCCCCAAACGCAGCCTGTGACTCGCGTTGTGCACTTGCTAAAGACTCTAAGAAGTCTGACTCCATGTGCACAATCCTCATCCCCTGAAGCCCACATTACAAATGAACATCAGATACTGCCAAGAGGAGATTCTACTGCATGTTCCTCCTAATTTAGAGCAACATCGCAAGTTGCATCAGAAATTTTGTCTTGAAAAGGTTCAGAGCAGTCACAAGGTTCATGCTTGGCAAGGGTATTGACCTTGCCACCACCACCTTGGGTTGCCTTGATGAGTACAGGATAGCCAATCCGGTTGGCTTCTGCTTGTAATAACTCGGGGCTCTGATCTTCTCCGTGGTAGCCAGGGACCACGGGCACCCCTGCAGCACTCATCAAAGACTTTGCCACGCTGTAACCCCCAACAGCCATTCAGAGAAATTGGTGTCAGTTATAACAACTAGTAGTAACCAGGATGTGTTGCATCGGTTCCAAAGCTTTTCAAAGCCCAGAACTAAAACCCATAAAACACACACAAGACATGAACCCAAAACAGGACAAGATGAGGTGGAGTTTGGGGTTTTAGGGTAAAGGACCTCTTATCACCCATTGCACGAATAGCAGCGGCAGGTGGACCCATGAAGATGATCTCTTTCTGCTTGCACAACTCTGCAAACTTGGAACTTTCCGATAAAAATCCATAGCCTGGATGGATGGCCTGCCACCCATTCAATCACAAGACCATCAGTTTTCAAGTTTTACTAGTAGACATTAAAAGAATTTCCATTACCGTTTGGCCCTAAGACTCTTAGTTTCCCGTGTTCACCATTTCACAACCCCTGGAGAATTAAGGTTTTGCATGATGACAGATGTACTATGTCAGTGATAAATAATACCTTACTGGCATAGACTCTAAATCTTAATAAGCATATGACTTATTGACACAAGGATGGTCGGAACTGAATGGAACTCACGGACCCAATCTGCAAAGTCGTCTTCTAATGATAATTTCCAACCATCTTAGCAAAAAGTAGGTCGGAACTATGGCTTATAAATTTGGACCAAACTTTCTCAATAAAACAAGAGAACGGACAGAGAAGTAGTACATCTACACCCGTCGCTAGACCTGGATGGTCCACCACTTGGGAACTGAATGGATTTCGAGTACCAAACTTGCAAAGTTTTCTTCTAATGGGAGGAAGGGTGATTGAAAGTTTCCGACCATCTTAGCAATGAGGAAAAATGTTCGGCAAATAAAAACTTGGACCAAACTTGGTGAGAAAGGTAAGAGAATGGACAGAGGAGGAGTAGTACATCTGCACCCGTTGTAAGAGCTGCAGCTAAAACCTTTTCGCCATCCAAGTAACTCGCGGAGGCAGGAGCGGGACCTAGAAACACAGCTTCGTCCGCCATGGCCACATGCTTTGCATGACGATCTGCTTCACTATACACTGCCACGGTACGAACTCCAAGCTTCCGTGCTGTTTGGATCACGCGGCAGGCTATCTCCCCTCTGTTGGCTATCAGAATCTTCTGAATGCACTTCCGGGTGGGAATCTTCACATCCGAGTCAAAGAGAGTACTCGAGGACGAGGAATATCGAACACCAAAATGTTGAAAACTAGCATCAGGTCTGTTGTTGCCATCTTCGCCCCGCCTCACAACAGGAACATCAACAGCTGAGCAGATTCCAGCTCTTTGTTGACTCCACTTTGCTAAAGAAAACCGACGCCGTGTCCGGTTACTTCCCAAGGCAACGAGTGCCCATCTGTAAGCGTTGCTACCTCCTCCCATCAAGAAACTCGTTGTTGCAGTGCGCTAATTTAAATGTGAAGACTTCAATCGCTATGAGCATACCCTTCGACCTGTTTGCACTTGAATGCTTGTTAGAAAAAGAAATCGGAGGCCTCTCAAAAGATCCCCCTATCAGAAACACAAAGTTACTAATGCTTGATTTCATAAAACAGTAGATCAATGTTAAGATAATGTTGTATTGCCCCCAGGGGGTGCACTCTACATTATGTTTGAGAACCATCTGCGCTCATGACCCCTCGAAAACCCCCCTGTGTACGAGGGTTTATATGTCTAAAAACCATTGTATACAGATCTATATTTAATGTAAGTATATACGTCAATATTTTCAGCATTAAATATGTCTATTGTATGTATACTTTGTACGGGAATGTTAAAATAAATATACTCACATATAATTTCACAAATTTAACATAATATAGTGCACCCCCCGGGGATTGCCCTAGTATTAGTTCAACAGATGTCACTGTACAAGCCAATGCCAATAACACTAAGTTCACACTAGCAATTGCGTTACGCTAACGAAAATTCAACATCAACATGAGGACTATATGAATCTGAAATTAAGAAATTGTCAATCTAACAGGAGTTGCCTTACTACAGTTCCGGTACACTAGAAAAATCGTGTAGAAGAGAAGAACGGCTGGCCTGATTCTAGCAATGACGATCATTTTAGACATTTCCACACATGGAATGTCTGTAATCGCCATAGCGAATCAGATCTGCAACAACGTGCTCATCGTCGATCGAATTAGGTCTCACAAAGACACGATGATTCTATTATCCGAAACCTATCAATACATAGCTTATTTTCTTGCTCGCACCGGATTCTTATTGAAGTTCCAATTTCCACACAACCGATAACCAGGTACCAGAGACAAAAACATTTACGATGTGGTCTGCGGCCTTAGAACGAGAAACCATAGCTCACGAAAAGCATATAATTGAAACAAAATCCAATTGTAAATACTAATCACCGTTGTAACACAACGGTAAAGGAGATTTTCCTAAATTGGCTATAATCGCCATAGCCAAATTACAACGTGCTCATCGTCGATCGAATTAGGTCTCACAAAAACACGATGATTCTATTCTCCGTATCTTTCGCTTGCTCACAATTTCAACACGAACTGTCTCCAATAGAAAATTTTAAAAAACATCTTGCGACATGATATGATCTGGTTTGTTCAGATTCTTAGACACGAAAAACATATCATTGAAACAAAATGACGACCAATACAATTGCGAATCATAGAAGGTCACTAGATTACAACAGAAAAGGAATTTAATTTTCCTCAAAAGCAATTCGAGCACACTGGTGTACCTCATAGAAGAGCCATGGACGCTCGTGAAAACGCGCTCCGCTTCGCCAAAAAGCAACTAACGCAGCATGCTGTAATCGTGTTGTGAAATGGAATTGAACAGTAAGAAGTTAAGAGGTGAGGGTGTTGGTGCAACGGGAAGTGCAGTCACGCCATCGCCATCGCCATTGTTTCTTCTTCTTCTTCTTCTCCTCCTCCTTCTTCTTTTCAGATTCTGTCTTTTTCTTCCTGTCTTTTTCTTTTTGTAGGATTTCTTTCTGTGAGTGAGTGTGCTGCGTCAGTGGCCACGGTCTGCTGACGTGGTACACACGTGGATCCTTATCGGTCCTATTCTATCCTTTCTTTAAGGGCCTCTTTACACTAGAGGCGAGAAGCCGTGAAGAGAGAAATTTCAACCAATGGGAGGCTTAAAAATCGAGAAGACTAAAGAATGTCTCTTTACACTCGAAATTTTCAGTCCAAGGGACGAAAGGAGGAGCAAATGACATGAACAACACTTTTGTCCTTCGTGGCAAGAAAAATAGACATTTTTTAAGGCCCCCGGATTTTGCGTCAAGGCCCCTTCAGGCCCTCTTTACACTAAAAACGAGAAGCCGTGGAGAAAAGCTCACAAGGGCCATGGCTCATCCTTGAGAAGCCAACCTATGAACTTGACGGCCTTTGAATATAGTGTAAAGTGAGAAGGGGCTACAAAAGAAAGTACCGGTTTTAAAAAGTAAAGTTCTTACATATTTCTTAAAAGATAAAGAATGATTGGTTGTGAGAATTTTGGCTGGACGGCCCCCCGGATTTTGCGTCAAGCCCACCTCTTGAGGTGGGTATGACGGAAAATCCGGGGGCCTTCAAAAATTCCTATTTTTCTTGCCACGAAGGACAAAAGTGTTGTTCATGTCATTTTCTCCTCCTTTTGTCCCTTGGACTGAAAATTTAGTGTGTAAAGTGACATTCTTTGGTCTTCTCAATTCTTAGGCCTCCCATTGGTTGAAATTTCTCTCTTCACGGCTTCTCGCCTCTAGTGTAAAGAGGCCCTCAAGAGGTGGGTCTAACGGAAAATCCGGGGGGCCATTCGGCCAAAATTCTCACAACCAATCATTTTTTATTTTTTAAGAAATATGTAAGAAATTTACTTTTAAAAACTGGCACTTTATTTTCTGGCCCCTTCCCACTTTACACTATATCCAAAGGCCGTCAAGTTCAAAGGTTGGCTTCTCAAGGATGAGCCATGGTCCTTGCGAGGTTTTCTCTACGACTTCTCGCTTGTAGTGTAAAGAGGGCCTAAGATACACATACGTATTACCACCATGTTTTTAATTCCAACCACATATTCCGATGGTAGACATTTTTGATTTTGGGAAAAATGTCGAGGGAAACAATGTTTGGTATTTTTATATTTCACCTTGGAAAGAAATCAAATCTGTCAACTTTGGAAGAGTCACATAAATTGTCCCCTACCCACCAGATTTGGAACATAGAGTATAAGTTAAACTAGTTAATGTGAAGTTAATGTGCGTCATTTTTGAAAAAAACTTCCACTTTCTCCTCAATCCTCATGTGATGTCGTACCTAGACATTAGAGCCTACAAATCATGTTGAATAATTATTTTTTTGTTCAAATTATGTGAATATTCTTTAATATTATGTGAATAAATATTCTCTAAAATTACCTTCTTCATCGTAAAAAATAGATTTTTTGAAAAAATAATCTCTTAAAGATTTGAGCTTCTTTTCTTATAATTATTTTTTGCTGACTCCAATGAACAGGTAGAATCAATCAACACCTTCTATCTAACTTCCTTTCCACTTATGTGCTTTGAGTCCCATCGTGAGACCCACTACACCCATTATCTTACCTAGTTTGATTTGAACTAATAAAGAAAATTTGGACTAATTGTCAAACTAAAGAAAGTTTGAGTAAGAGTAATTGAAATAACCCGTAGTAATTGTGATAATGTAGATACAATATGGCCTATACTAGTTTTCTTTTATTCAAATTACTATGAATTTACCATGCTAAATATGAATAAAATATTTTGACGTTCCTATTTTAATTGTTTGAAAAATAAAATAAGAAAAATTTATTATTATATTTTCAGAATTATTTGGATAGTTGGATAGTGTATACTATAATTGGAACAATATTTGTAAAAAGACTCGGACTAATTCTGTCTCTCAGACTAAAGAGGATAATACGTGAACCAGTCGAGGATGCTCTTAGTAGTGCCCACACTAATTGATGCACATTTGGTGTGCCGAGAATGAATGGGGATGCCATTCAAACCCCGGGCCTGTAACGTGACTCGGTTTCTTCAAGAACAAGCTCCTTGAATGGGGGGTACCGAGTACCGACGTCACTTGATTCACGTTCAAATTTGCAACTGCTTTCACGGCGTACTTATTAGTTCAATCACGGCACTACAAGATGTATTTTGTGTAGGGTTTTGCTTTCATTCTCTTCTCTCGAAGCTTTTGCTGCTATCATTCAAGCTTCTCAAGCGTGGCGGGTTCCAGAGGTTTTCGAGGTCACAGGTCCGTTTCGCAGCGCACTGTATTCTTGGCTCGTCATTTCGTCCATCGTCCCGAGCATTTTCTCTTCAGACTAGTTCAAATGCCATCCGTTGTCGTTTTTAGCATTCTCCTTATGGTCCATAAATTTATACTTTTGCACAAAGAGTATTTTTCCCTTGCATGAACAACTTGCACAAAGAGCATGAAGGTCTTGCACAATGACAGTATGTTGGCAATGCTGGCTGTGCGCAATTAGAGCTTATTGTGTTTCTGCGATTAGGAGGTCTTGCTCTATAATGTCGGGACACCTATAAATGCCACTGAGTATAGCTATTATTATTATTATTATTATTATTATTATTATTATTGTTGGAGTATTAACTTATGTGTTGTTCTTGTTGGTAAATGAAAGAAGGTTCCAATGTATCATTTGAATATTTTATGCAAAATTTATGAAGGTTTGAATTTTTATTTGGTAAATGATTAGATTTGAGGTGGTATACATTCTCTTAATCAATGTTTACCTATTATCTAAGACTTTAAAGTGGCGCTTTTGGATCAACAGCGATTTTTGGTGTCCTGATCAGGTAGTGTAAATCAACATGTACTTATTATCTAAGATTTTAGGGTTAGTGTCCCTGCATTAGGTTGTGTGGGATATTAGAGTTGATTTTCTTTACCATTGAGAGTTTGAACGAGATGCTAGTGCCTTGCGAGATATGCAAGTTCGGAATCGTTTATTAAATGCCATTTTACACAAACAGAAAGAAATTTTGATCACATTGAAATCGGCTCGGTTCAGGGATTATGTGTTGCTCTGAGTTTGAAGTCATTATGTTGAGTGTTCAGATGTAGGTTTTCATACTAGATCAGGAGAGCTTGACTTGAGATCATGCTCAGCAGTGATTCTTTTACGTCAGGATAAAATTTTGCATTTTTTCTACATTTCCCTGTCTTAGAAGAGCAATCCAGGCTCCTTGGATGCTCTTTTCATATTAGTATACAGGTAATATTAAGGTAAATAATACACATCTGCTACCTAGGTGCTACTTAGGCAATACGAGGCTACACATCTAGACTCCATGTAGGAAATCTGGCTATTGTTCCTTTTTTGTTTCAAAAGTCCTTTGTATCAATCAGCCAGCTTAAATTTTATGCAATTTGGCTAAAATTAGTAACAAAAAATCACTGATGCTCAGTGACACAGAAAAGAGAGAGGGAGCTGAATTTTAAAGTTTGTAATTCGGCAACTGATCAAATCAGTGCTATTGTAAATGCTTGCAGAGTTTTTTCAAGAGTATGTAATGAGTTGAGCAGGAAGAGCCTGGCGCCTTTGCGAGTTTCTCATTGCCAAAATCATGTATTCTGACGTAACTACCGAGATGTGTTCTGAGGTCACCGAGATGGGGTCTGAGCTTGGGAAGATCACTGAAGAGACGGTAATGTGGTGTGGCGGAGTTGAAGAAGGGCAAGATGTTGCAGTTCGCTTGGTATCAAAGGGAACATTGCAAAGCGAGCAATTGCTGCTGGTGTTGAAGGTGCATTCCAGTCGTTTGAGCCGATGCAGCAAGTACTTCGAGACCTGCTTGAGCGAGAGATGGAGAAAACAACCAAGCACATCCTCAGATTCTTTTTTCATAGAATTCGTCCTGGAGGTTCATGCGGATGTCAGTTGCTACACCGATTGCTTTACTCGCATGTACTCCCCTTTTCTCAAGGACTTTCAGGACATTACAAACAGTCTGGAGCTTCTCAAAGTTGCCTCGCAGATCGAGTTTCATGAGCTCATGGATTCAATTTCCCGGTACATCAGCGCGATACCTTGGTCCTGTGAAGATGAAATCAGGATCCGAGAGTATTCATCTTCACCGGATTTTCCTTGTGATCACGCTAAAGATCTCATTGCTCGGTTGGGGTTACACATGACGGAAGAGGATCGGCATAATCATATGTGTGACCTGGTTCAGCAGGGCATACGCACGGCTCTTCATCCAGACGGCAACTTCAAGAACACTCGCGCTTTTTTCGAGGGCTTTTTGCAGGGCATTAAATCTGGCACATCTGCCAATGTTGCCAGAACCGTGGTGACCATTGTGAGTGGAGAGGCCAAGAACATGTTCAATGCCATTGGAAAAGAATGCGAAGAGAAGGGGTTTTATCATTTGGTTCCCAAGTTTACCGAGAAGCTGCTATCAATCTGTTGGGCGCTCAATGCTCTGTTGAGCGCAGGTGTGGCGGAAGAATTGGTTCAGTACATCGTGCAGTTAGATACGTTTGCTTCCATCGTTGCGAATGTGAATTGTTTTAATGGTCCAGAAGCCTGCAAGATGGCGGCATTTGAGTTGGCGAAGCTGATCCTTCAAATGTATGGTGAGGTGCTAGATGGACATCTGCTCTTGAACACGCCAGAACGAACGGCGTTGTTGAAGAACTGGCATGTGGTGCTGGAGAGCCACGTCTCCAGGGATAGTTATTATCAAATTACCAAAAGCTTCTTCCTGACGTTGCCTCTTGAGCAGCAGACAGAGCTCATCAAGTTGCGGAAAGACAAATTCACGGGCTACATCGACACAAGCTCTCTCGTGACACTCTTGAAGAAGAGTTGGCCAGCCATGGAATCGGACTTCAATGAGCTCTCGGATTCAATTCCAAGTTTCCCATTTGGAAGCCTGAATAGTCACGAACATTCATCTCCTTGTACTGGCTGATGTTCCAGGTACCAAAACTAGTTTCCTCGCTGGTGAATCCATGGGTACGCCTTGCAATGTATCGTTGTATCCATCACGTTGACACTGGCAATGAGGATGTCAGCTTGCGATGAAATTTGGAGCAAAAGCCAGCAAGGTACGAACGAGAAAGAGCGATCCAAGAAGATTGGTGGGAGATGTTGCCAATTGTTACATAGATTGCCCAAGATGATAAAACCATCCATGCACACACTTCATCAAATATGCCGTGGTCTCCAGCCAAGAGTAAGCATCTGCTTCCATTCTCGTGGGTTTCTTTTTCTTTCTATTTTTTCTCCTTGTGCGGGATAAAAGTAAATATTTGACGATGCCGGGTATTGTGTTTTTTTTTTGTTTCGTTTCTCGGAAGCGTCTACTGGCTTTGTTGTCACATTTGAATACTGTAAGCATGAATACTGATCCTGATGTGATTGGATGTGCCAGGACGCATTGCAATTCTGGAGGACGGTATGAATTGCTGCAAGACATTCAAGATCGAGTTTGAGGACTGAGGCATATTAAGCAGTCTGCAATCAATGCTACTTTTATCGTGTAATACCTTTTGCTTCAATGCTCTTATTTGAAGGGAAGATTGCTATGTAATACTATTGTTTTATTCGCTTGTCCCTCAATTCTTGATGCTGCCTCAGGAAGAGCGTTTGGTGAATTGTGCTTTTGTGCAATCCTCAGTTAGCGATCCCCACCTGCTGTCCGAGTAGCCTCGGGGGTGCTCATAGTCTTGCTCATAAGCAACGTTCATAAGCAAGGCACAGAAAGCGGTATGGACTTGTTAACTGTTCAAATACAGCCCATGTCTCCACATTACACGTTCAGGTGGCATGAAGCATCAGGAAAAGGCTCTTTGTATATCACTAGCATCACAATTAGTTGTAGAAGCTTCCAGAAGTTGCTCAAAAATTATAATGCCATCGTGTTCCAAGCGAGGTTGGTGTAGAATCATGAAGAGATGCTAGAGATATCTGTAAAGTAGTCAAAACTTTGGATTGTGGTGTTGTCAGACAAAAGAATCCCAAGAACAACCTTGAGGTGTGTTGGGTGCCAAAAAGAAACTTAGCATGAGTTATATTTCTGGAAATTTAAGTTAAATTTGTCTTGTCTCCTCTTTCTTGTATGCCGTAAGGTAGAGGAATATAACTCATGCTTAGTCACCTCATAAGGGTGACTTTGTTTTGTCTCCTCTTTCTTGTATACCGTAAGGTAGAGGAATCTTAAAGTGACTAGTGCCACAAAGACGATTGATAGACTTGTGACACAACCACCCATCACTTGACCTAAAATTGATAAATTTCACTACTCATAGGGAAACAACCTACCAGTTGTATTGTACCAGTTGGTATTGTCTTGAGGTGAACATGGGCGAGCCTATAGATCAAAGTGGATGACGGAGTACTTTCTACTTTGAATTCAAAATAGTAATTTCAAAATTGGGAAATGAATTGAGAATTTTTTTGCATTCCTTGTAAAAATTGACTTCCAACATAATTTTTTTATCTCCTTGTAAACCCCTAAACTTCCAGTTTAGAATGTGGTTCACGGTGCAAACAATCCAATGCAGATTTCTCATACTTCATTGACTTTTTGCAGTGTGGACTTTTTACTATATATTTTGTGGGATGTTAGCTTCATGCATGTGTGACCCGTTTAAAAAGGGGATGATTTGTGAAATTTTCATGCCTCATTTCATGTTGTAGTGATTCACCCAAAAATTTCAAAGATTTTGGTGTAAAGGTGCTCATAAAAAAGCCAACTCATAAAATTAAGCAACCAAAAAATCTTTAGAAATCAGTACGTTTAGAGTATTACATTTTCACCAATCACAACAAATTTCATGTAAAAATTGTCAATATCTTATTTGTAATCATATTAATTTTTTTTTTTTTTTTTTAAGTTTCAATTTTTATACAAGAATGTTGGTGACAACAATCATAGATCTAATGGTATGGATAGAATCAAAAATTCATAATGTACAAGTTTGAAATGCTGCAAATCAATTTGAAAAAATACATTTACAAAAATAATTCTGAAACCACTGAATATCTAGTTAAAATAACAAAATTGCAAAGCCAGTTTGTTACTGGAACATATCATTTCGACATAAAATTTCAACAAAACTTGTTTGCCATACTAGTATGCTTAAGAACCATAGGCGTTTTACTACCGTAACACCATAGCAGGTTTGCCACCTGGCGAACAAATATTTATTTTTTTTGAAAAAATAAGGTTCGCCTCTCAAAAACTGAATTTCTCAATTTTCGTTTTTTTAGCAAAAAAAAACAATAAAAATGACCTCAAATAGCTTAGAAATAACAAAATATTTCAAAAACTAATTTATTCTATTTTCGTTTTTCTGTCTTCATAATTTTCTAATTTTTACGTTTTTTATTTTTAGAATTATTTTAGGACGAACCTGCTATGGTACTACGGTAATCGATCCATGACCCAAGTTTCATCTAACGTACCACTGAGCAGGAAAGAGTATAATATATCTCAGTGAAAACATACATGGCCGGTGTAATGATGCATTTCATAACATTTCAGAAGATGTGAGTCATGCCAGAGAGATGACACGGAATAATATTTTCAAGATCGTTAACATCATTCAGCCAATCCAAAAATGCAAAATCAACTTATTTCTCACTCAGAGAATATACTGTTATTAATAAATCATACGCAACAGCTAGAAAACATAAATTGCACCTATCTATGAATGTGTAGCACCTGTAGTGAGGAAGTCCTGACAGAGCTAAATAGCAGTCAGCTGCTGAGAGAAGATTTTGACATGAATCTCCATTATTCAAACAATACTCTACTTGCCAATTCATAAAAATCAGCAAGAATCGCTGGTCAGTGATTCGATCTCTAGCTACATGCATGTCACACTCAACTCGATCTCACGTACCACCCTAGTACTATATATGTAACCACATTAATTATCTTTAGTAAGACCCCATTGGCATTCGAGCCAAATCAGAACAGCATGATCAGGACCTTCGATATATCCAAAGCTCGATCAGTAAAGAGACTGAGAATGTTTGATCGATCACCGGCCGCTGCACACAGAGCAGGTCCACTTTTTGCAGCCACAAGTTGGCTCTCCGAAGCACGCAAACCGCGCTCCACCTCCGTCGTGAGCAGAACTCGCAGCTTCTGTTGATGGAGCATCATCAACAAAAACGGTGGACTCCTTCGAGTCATTTCCCGTGCAGCGCTTGAGCTGCTGCACTCGAGGGCCCATGGCGCTGGTGCTCACCATCTTCACTGCTTTCCTGATCGGACTGAGGACTTCGGATGAATGTGAGGCGCTGTGCGAACAATGAAGCTTAGACTGACAATTGCTTTTCGTAAGCAGAAGTTGAATTGTGTGAATTCAGCGTTCACTTTGTGACCATTTATACTGAACATAACAGGAGATCGCTACGCCATCACTTGTCCAGATATGGCAATTTGAAGTCCATGAATCATGGCCTTCCACCTTCCACTCCTCAAACTCGGATGAGAGTTCGACACAGACTTGAATTCGCAAGCTCAGCAAATTCAGTTTGTTCTTCCGAGGATTGAGCTTGCACATCACCCGGACAGGCGACAGTTGCAACTGTTCGATCAGCGTGGACCCAGTTCGTTCGTAAATCGTCGTTAACTCTTGCAGTGGTGCATGCAGGAGTGAAAATATATGCAGAGTGAAAATTTTGAAGAAATTAGCACAGCTGGCGTGACTGACCACATTCCTCAGACCACAGTCAGGGTAATTCGCAGCTTGTTGACCGAATACATTCTTCATAACTAGAGTAGTACTTTTGATATCACCTCCGTGTTGGGACAGGTGATTGATATGTTGCGCGTTGTCGGTGCACTGTCTGGCTTGGGTACAACGAAAGTTATGATCGAGAGAAGAGTCAGACTTCATTGTCTGAGCTGCAGACCACACACGACTCATTCACAGATGTAGCAGCAGAGTTCAAATTGGAGTCAATCATCACAGACAAGACTGCGATGAGCACGTCCCCGCAGACACAGTGAGGATGTTATAATGCATTCATGTGTCTGAGTAGAAGTACTATTTTGTCTATCTTCCACGAAATTCAACTAATCTGCAGTAGTAGTTGTTATTATCCAGCAGCCAGCCAGACAGCCGAGTACGTACGGGTCTTGCTTCAGTGAGTGCAATCAAGCATGATTGTCGTGATTGAAGACTTGCTGCATATATGATCGACATTCCACATTCCCTCAATCATCTCATTTCATTACCGACACTTTTTAGTCCCGTGACTCGATGGATAGCCCTGAATTAGGCACCGACTTTAGGGCCCCACCATAGCCAGTTCTAGTCAACAGTCTTGTATCTGGCCAATTCCTCCGCCAGTTGTCGGTGAGCAGTCACGCATGGTGCCGTCGATCCAGAGGTCATAATTTCAGGCTGCGTAGTGAATATCACCACTAAGGTAGGATGTCCTAAAACCACCACCTTCCCCAATTATGACATGTAGGATTCTCTTGGGGCCGCCACATTTGAGACTCAAAACTACCATTTCACTATTTAAGTAGACCAATGGCATGCCAAGTATTGCAAAGAAATAGTTGGTGGTTTTGGGTTAGCTCATGAGCGGAATTAGAAACAACAAAGAGTGAACTTAGGAAATTGGTATGTGATGTATGGGTCACAGGTTACTTTCCACTTTGAAATTTTGTATAGATTGACAAATGCAAAGTAGATGTTGCAAATTTTTGCAATCCTCATCAAAACCTATTTTGAATGCAATCATATTTTTTTTGAAACTTAGCGCTGCCAAAAATAGGCCAGATTGCTTAAGTTGGTGGTTTTAGGACAACCAACCATAATTAACGAAAGAAAAAAGTCAAGTGAAGTGCGGTATGAGTACTTACAGATTGGCTTGAAATTACGCTATTATGGAGGAGACGGTTATTTAGTGACCGCGTTAGCTGTGTCGGTACCAAAATACGTAACTTTCGGCTGTGTCGACGTGTCTCTGTGAGCCGACATTCCCCAACGAGAACTTTTTAGACGACTCCAGTCGATTGCCTCCTCATGCAGACAGACTCCCAAGTCGTCGCTGGTGATGGAATTGGGCTTCCGGCCGACATTGCGAAAGACGGCTGGCAGTTGAAACGCAGTAACCGCCAGAGCGAAGGAATTCAGGGACTCAGGATTTGATCCAACTGTCGATCGATTCGATTCGAATATTCCCGGATGAGTGCTCTCTGGTGGTATTTATTTATTTCTTTGGAAAAGGAACTTCTACTAAATAACTATATAACATGATTCTTAAAAGAATGCTGATCAGGCAATTTAAATGCCAAGAACATTCCGTTCATATTATTGTGTAATCTAATGTTTAATATGATAGATAACTTGTAAACTTTAATTCATTACTCGTATGTCCTCTTTCAATTCTTAATCCGTGTTATTTCAATGTTTAATTTGTTTAATTTGTGTAACTTGTGTAATTTGTTTACGACAAGTGGATAACTCTAGGCTATGTAGTTTGGAGGCGGTTTATGAAGTAGGAACTGGGAGTAGGAACTTTTTATGAATTTTCATGATTTGAGCTAGTATGTGCTAAAATTTCCTAAAAATTTAGGCATGAGTTTTAGCAATTAATTTTTGCCCAAGGTGCTACATTAAAATCACCATATTCTGTGGCCCACAATATTTATGCGAGGCTAAATTACCAATTCTTGTTTGACAAAATTATCGTGACTTAAAATTCTTTAAGGTGTTATGATCACTATTTATGTCTTTTTACATTCTTCAAAGTTCAAACCCATTGTGTTTTTGAATAGGCTTGCTGTAAATATTATGACAAAAGAAACTACATGGAAATCATAACTTAACATTTTAAGTGAAACAAAACTCGTGTCAATATCTTATATCAACATTGCAAAACTGTACCAGTTGACCACATTCTCAATCAACACTTTGTGAAAAAATTACATCAACTCGGGTCTTTGTTAGTTAGTAGGGCAAGTTGGATCTTCATTACCATAGTAATTTACACCATATATCAATTGAACATATTTATTGTAGGCACTGGAAGCTTTAGAGCTTTTAGCCCATGGGGCTAAACTGGCTTGGGGTGGCTAAAACAGGAAGTTTAGCCCCGGCTAAACCCAAATCTCTTTTTTTTAGCCCCAGCTAAACCTGAATCTCTCCTTTTTAGCCCCGGCTAATTTGTGTTTTAGCCCTGGCTAGTGGTACAAGAAGGGGGCTAATGGTACAAAAGTTTTAGCTCCCCTCATTTTTCACATAGTGCTAAGGAGGGCTAATGAGGGGGCTAAACTACCCCAGTTTAACCTTGGCTAAACTGATCAAAGTTTCCAGTGAGGCCATGATAATTATTCACCCACGCCATTCACCCACCCACACTATAAGGTGATTTTAGCGTACCAACCTACGATATTCATTACTACTTGACGGACTGACTTCACTATGTACAATATATGAATTATATGGTAAGCTTCATTTTCATCTAGTTGTAAAACAGCAGACAAAACTTAACGAAGTACACAAAGGCACCAACTTTATCCTAACTTGCACCAGCCTGTCCAGAGTCCGAATCAAGAACTGCCTAGTTTCAAATCATTCTCAATTTGACAATCACTCAGGTTTCAAATTACCGCCACAGGCTATGAAGAACGCGACTTCCACGTAACCCAGACATTCATACTCAGAGTCAGCATAGACTGGTGGTACGCGATGGATTGTCTGAATGCCGACAAACTGTCTCGTGCTCAACAGGCTCAGATCTTGCATGTTGCGTGCTTAGCTTGCTCCGGAGCCCGTAAAAATGTTGGAGAGAAACAAGATCTCCGGAATGAATTCATCTTCATGGAGCTCTTGATCACCTTCTCCAAACTCCGACGACTCGCTTGCTCAGTTGCTATAAATCCACGATCCAGTAACGGACATAACATTCACACTTTGCATCCAGCTCATTCCAAACACTAGCTCTCGCTAGCTAATCAAGTCCTCTTGCAATTCTGCATCCATCTATTCTCTTCCACACATCAGTCTTCTCGTTGATTCATGGACCACTACACCATGATGATGAGCCGGTCTCACCAGAAGTTGGCTGACGTGCAGACGCAAGTCTCACGCTGCTTGGGATCACCCCAGTGCTCGTGCTCTCAGTGCAATCTGGAAGCTGCTTTCGGCAGCTTGACAATGGCTGACTTCCAGGCCTTGAAGTGTGAACCGGCAAAGCGCTTTCAGAGCCAGTCTCCTGCAGAGAAGATAACGTACATGGGAGATGGACATCGGTGCAAGAGGTTTCCTTGCCCCATTTGCAACCCAGGACGGTCTCAACGGGATGGCCTGTCAAGCGTAACTGTGACAGCACAAATGCTGGACTGGTCTGCTCAGCAGCCTCGACGACATGGCCGCGAGCAGGCTGGCGCCGTGATCGTGCTCGGAGATGGTGGCCACACTTGCAGAAGGTTCCCGTGTCCAATCTGCAACAACGGACGGTCACGTTCTGCCGCTCTTGAAGTGCACGTTGAGTGCTGATCGAATCCATCAGCTGATGGATCTTCAAGCTTTCGAAACGAAGATCATTGTCCTTGCTGGCACACAGTAATTATATACTACCGATTCATTTACCGATTCATTTACAGATTTAATAAGGAGTAACGTTGTGAAGGCCTTGGATGGTTTTTCAGTATCGTTCAATTCACTGATTAGTTTCTTTGTTGTTTGCATCCATAACTTTCAGAACTTTGTAATTGTAAATCCTGTAGTTCAGGTAATGTACAGTATATATATCCTAGTATTAGTGCTCTACGTTACGTTGTACTCTTTGTGCTGTACATATAAGTACTAGAATATTGAGCTGAGACTTAGTCTCAATTGTACAGATTTTTCATTTAGCCCCATATTCATTAAATTGGCCAATTTTATTTATATTGGCCGCCACACTATTCAAATAAAGAGAGTAAATGAACTGAAATCACACTATTTGAGCGGCCAATATAATCAATATTGGCCAATTTAATGAATATGGGGTTATTTATGCATTTCAAATTGAAAGAAGAATTTCTTCAGGAACAAGTTATGTTCAGCATATTAATTGTTTTTTTCTGGCGGCAAGAGTTCTATAGAAAATTATCACAAACACACCTCACACCTGAGGAACCCATCACCCACCGACTGTCTTAGCCTCCCCCCAGTCCCATGACTCCATCAAGCTCCTTTTGTTTCCTCCCCTCACGTACCCAGGGCGATTATTGACAGGCCCTGGATTGTACGTGCATTTGTCACAACTTAATGCACTGTGATTATCAATAAGTTTAAAGTGCATTTTGAATAAATAAATGCCCTCAATACCGAGTTTTTTAAAATTAATTTCTTGTGCAAATTTAAATTTAAAATGATATATATTATGACCGTCATGTTTGTAGTTTATGCTTCTTTTGCTCATATCTATGGCATGGCTATTTGAATGTAAATATTAGAACCTAAAACTTGGTTTTGAGACATTACATATATATATATAGTATAAAAATGGCTTGATAGAATATGAATGAATATAGTATTAACATAGCAGGTTCATATATGCTCAGTATGGCAAATAACCAAAATTCTTGAAAGATTTTGTTTTTTCAAATTGCCAAATTTTGTAATTCTTTTTCAAGATTTGATTTCCCAATTTGATTAAAAACATTTGGAATCACTTTTGTACAAGTTGTACCTACTATATGGCTATAGTTCAAAAAAGTAATTTTGGCAAGGTTTTGGCTCCAACTCAAGCTAAATGTTTTTACCTGTGATAAGATAAACAAACCTAAAAGCGTCCGAATGAGCGTTTGCGTATGGTTCATCAAATTAAATTGGCATAGTTTTTGTTGAATCTTGTTGAAAATTGAAAAATAATTTTACATTTTCTAAACTACAAATTTCCAAATTGTTGATTATAGGTGTTTCAATGTATCCAACATTAAACCTAAGCTCTCATGTTTAGAAGATGTATATATTTTAAGAAAAAAACCATAGCATGCCATTTTACAACAATGTTGTAATTAGATGTGGTTACCATTTTACAACAATGTTATAATTAGATGTGGTTACCATTTTACAACAATGTTATAATTAGATGTGGTTACCTTAATCTGACTCAATTTTTTTAAAATCCGTTCACGGCATCTTTACATCTATTTAGATATGATGTCTAGGAAGTGCTAAAAGTATACAGATCTATCCAAAAAGCATCTTTCATTACAGTATTACAGTTACAAGAGAATATTACGTTCTTCAATGTACTCACAAGTCACTGTGAACCTTTCAAGAGAGGGAACACTCAAAAACCTATGCTATTCCAACTTCAAATATTATAAATTCCCAAGACATCAAGAATCCAAAAACAAGAATCGAAACGACCATAACTCCATAAGTGACCAAAATGACCATATTGCAGACAGAAGAAAATATGCTGAACATAACCTTCTCTTTTGATATTAAATGAGTAAAAAAGAGGATACAAGTGAGACCATGTCTCAGCTCAGTGGTAACTCTTGAACTACATCACAAGCGTACACTGCTTATCAATAAAATAAAAAATCCAATAACAACACAAACTATTGCCATGGAACCATTAGAACGTAGTCTACATTACTTCACACTTCAAAACTACGAAGCTTCGAAATCAGCCATTGTGAAGCCGCCAAAAGTAGCTTCCAGTCTGCACTGAGTCTGCACTGAGAGCACGAGAACTGGCCGGTAATCTCAAGCAGCATGAGACTTCGGCCTGTTCAGCCAACTTCTGGTGAGACCAGCTCGTCATCATGATGTAGTGTTCCATGAGTCAACGAGAACAATCATTATGAAGAGAATAGAAGCAGAAATGAAAAGGTCCACGTAATTAGCGAGAGGTAGTGTTTGGAATGAGATGCAAACTGTGAATGCTATGTCCGCTACTAGATCGTGGATTTCTAGCAACCGATCGAGCTAGCGAGTCGTCGGAATTTGGAGGATCGGAGGTGATATATCAAGATTTCTACGAAGATTGGTGAATATAATTGATTCGGGAGAGCTTGTTCCTCCAACATTTTCACCGGCTCCGGATCCGGCAAATATGTTAGCTGTTGAGCACGAGTTTGCCGGACATACCACAATTTCCATCATAAAGGGATTCATGTCTGATACCACCATTCTCTGATTTGAATGGGTTACGTGGAAGTCACGTCCTTCACGGGTGGAGGTAAGTTGAAATCGAGATGATTGTTGAGTTGAGGAGGATTTAAAACAGACAGTTCTTGTCAAGTAGTTGATTCGGGACTCTGGACAGGCTATTGCACGGACCATTCATTTTAGCCTATAGTAACTTTGGGTGTAGATTTCTCCATGTTATGTTTTCTCCGATGTCCACAACTAACGGCTGAAATGGTAGCTTACCAATGAGCTGTCTTCGTGGAATAGGTCGGCAGTTGAAGCAACTCCTGAGTCCCTGAATCCCTTCGCTCAGGCGGTGATCGACTGGGTTCCGATTCCACTGCCTACCGTCAATCGCCAGGAGAAGTCCAATTCCACCACCAGTGACGACTTTAGAGTCTGTCTGAGGAGGTAATCAACTGGATTCATTCCAATTCAGAAGCAGTCTGAGTCGTCTAAAAAGTCCACAAGATGGAATGTCGGCTCATGCAGAGACAATTCACAGCCGGTTGTACCGACACAGCTAATTAACACGGACTAAATAGTTAACCGTCTCCTCCATAATAGTATAATTTCAAGCCAATCTGTAAGTACTCACACATACTGCACTTCACATGAATTTTTGCTTCTGTTCGTGGAGGTGAAATTGGCTTCGCAGCCTGAAATTATAACCTTTGGATCGACGCCACGATGCATGTGCGCCCACCGACAACTGGCGGAGTAGTGGGCCTGCGTCTCCAAATCGACACAATCTGACGGTTAATTAGGGGCCTACATTCGGTGGGGCCCTCAGTCGGTGGGGCCCACATTCGGTGCCCAATTTAGGGAAATCGATCGGGTCACCGGAATGAAAGGTGTCGGTAACGAAACAAGAGTGTGGATGAATGTCGATGCAGGAAGACTTCACAATTATCGTGACTAGAGCTCTGCTGTCACGTACCCAGCTGCCTGACTGCCATATACTCGTGAATTCCGATCGAGATTAGTTTCCTGGAACCAGGGATATCGACAGTCAGTACTCCTTCCCAAAGAAGCAAAGGTCCTCGTGCATTGCAACATCCTCTCTCTGTCTGCAGGGACATATATATGATCATCGTATAGTAGTCCTGTCGGTGATGACTCCAATACGAATTCTTCTACTGCGTCTGTAATTGAGTCGTGTGGCGTCTGCTTAGACAATGAAGTCTGACTCTTCTCTCGATCATACATTTGGTTCTGCCCAAGCCAGACAGTGCACCGACAGCACGCAGCATCTCATCTGCTCCAACACAATTCGATCTCACAGGTACTACTGTAGTTACGTAGAATGAATTCGGTCAACATGCTGCGAATTATTCCGAATACATGTGGTCCTTCGGAACCCTGGAGAATGTGGTCAGACACCAGGCCTGCTAGTTTCTTCAAAAAAATTACTCTGCACTCCTTCACCACTGTAAATGAACTGGGATACACCCTGATCGAACAGTTACAACTGTCGCCTGTCTGGGTGGTGTGCAAGCTCAATGCTTGAAAGCCAAAACTGAATTTGCTGAGCTTACGAATTCAAGTTTAAGTCGAACTCTCATCCGAGTTTGTGGAGTGGAATGTGGGAGGCCATGATTCATGGACTTCAAATTGCCATATCTGGACAAGTGATGGCGTAGAGATCTCCTGTCATGTTCAGTATAAATGGACACAAGGTGAACGCTGAATTCACATTCAGCTTCTGCCTACGAAAAGCAATTGTTATCATTCTTTGCACAGCGCCTCACATTCATCCGAAGTCCTCAGTGCGATCAGGAAAGCAGTGAAGATGGTGAGCACCAGCGCCATGGGCCCTCATGTGCAGCAGCTCAAGCGCTGCAAAGGAAATGACTCGATGGAGTCCATCGTCTTTGTTGATGATGCTCCATCAACAGATGCTGCGACTTCTGCTCTTGACGGAGGTGGAGTGCCTCAGTTTGCGTGCTTTGGAGAGCCTAGGTGTAGCTGCAGAAAATGGACCTGCCCTGTGTGCAGGGGCCAGTGATCGCTCGTTCTCAGTCTCTGAACTGAACTTTGGATATGTCGGAGGTCCTGATCGTTGTGTTTTGATTTAGAAGCTTGAATTCCGATGAGGTCTTACTAAGATAATTAGTGTGGTCACATACACAGTACAGTGGCGACTGTTGAGTACGAGTGTGCGACAAGTAGCTAAAGAATAAATTAAATTAGCGACCAGCGAATCTTGCTGATTCTTATCTTTGAATTAGAAGTGGCATGTATTTCTTGAATAATGGAGACGAAATCTTTTCAGCAGCTGAGTGGTATTTAGCTCAGGACTTCCTTCTAGGTGCTACAGAAGTACACATTCGATCATAGATAGGTGCAATTGATGGATGTTTTCTATTGCGTATGAGGTTTTAATAAATTATTCTCTGAGTGAGAAATAAGTTGATTTTGCATTTACAAACTCAATGGATTGGCTGAATGATGTTTGATTATGTTCCTTGCCAGCCACCTCTCTGGCATGACACTGTCTGAGTCCTTGAGTATTATGAAATACATCAGTAGCCGAATATTGCACCGGTCATGTATGAGATGTACTCTATCCTGTTCAGTGGCATTGAAACAATTAACATGATTCCTGTTGAATTTCGAAAAGTCGACTTAGTCACTCTCAAGTATCGTACTACACGCAGGTAAATATTAATTTGGAAAGCATCTCAAGTTTGTAACTGTTTGCTTTCAGAACGTTGCAGACGTGACTTATTGATGCACTGTGATTATGTCATGGCATATATAAATGGTTCTCAAAATCCTCCGAATCCATTGTCCTGTCTCCCAAACTAGTTGTTTATTTTAGTTGTTTATTTTCACTACTCAGGCTTAGAGTTATCTGTAAAGTCACCTTGAGTTTATGAATATACCACAAATTTAGCTTTAATATACTTTATTTGTTCACTTCAAGTAGATAAAACTTAAAAGGTATGGACATTACAAGGAGAGGCGTCGTTTCTCACTCAATAGGATCTTGTTAGGCTTGCCTTTTTTTTTTAATTGTGTACGCTTGTCTTACGTGACGAATTGCACTCACCAAGTTCAACTAAAAAACTGGTGAGTGCAAAGTGGCGCCGTTTGACTCACAAAAGGAGTGAAAAGCAAGGCCTTCTTCTTGTTGTGACTTGTGAGAAGAGCTTGGTGATTGATCATTATTCAGTGTGTAAGAGCTTGATGGTCTTCAAACTCACAAAAAACGTTTTTGGGCTCCTTTCTTGATGCTCAATAACATGCAAGAACCTCATATTCATTAAATTGGCCAATCTTGATTATATTGGCCGCTCAAATAGTGTGATTTCAGTTCATTTACTGTCTTTATTTGAATAGTGTGGCGGCCAATATAAATAAGATTGGCCAATTTAATGAATATGGGGCTGCAAGGCTTTAGACACCATTACAATGTACAGCACAAATTATACTACAATATACACAGTATATTAACTGAACTACATGATGAAAACACGAAGAATAACATTCACAAATAACAGTGATGAATATGCCAATCAACCCACAAACCAATCAGTGAATTGAACGATACTGAAAACCATGGAAGGCATTCACTACGTCACTCCTTATAATTATATTAATTCTGAAGATTAATCGTTAGTACGTATTTATTGAAAAATTAGAGCAAACCAGACTTACTCACACGCACTAACAAGACACTTATGCCATTCTAAGTGAGTGCACAGAGGCTAACCACTCTGGCACTTCTTTATTGCAAACAAACAAATACACACAAAGAACAAGCAGAAAGCCAGGAACTACTCTGCATGAGAGGGCTTTAGGCGCCAGAGGAGGGAGATGACTCCCCAAATGAAGTTCATCTAATAGTATAAGTTTGTCTAACAGTGTTCATCGACATTCATCTAAACAATTAACCACCTACGACAAGGAACCTGACCATATCACCAGGCAGTAATGGGTACAAGTATAATGGTAAATTCCTGGTAATCACTTGCTAAATAGAACAACCGCTTGCAAAAACTTGCTTGCAAAACAGCGGTTTCGCAGTAATGTTTACTTCCCAGTGAATTGGACAAGGCTCCCTGTGTACGTACATCCAATTCTAGTAGTGTCCACTATCAATGAAGGAGAATGATCTTCGTTTCGATCGTATACGTTGAAGATCCATCAGATGGATTCAGCACCCAACGTGCACTTCAGGAACGGCAGAACGTGACCGTCCGTTGTTGCAGATTGGACACGGGAACCTTCTGCAAGTGTGGCCACCATCCCCGAGCATGTCCACGGCGGCCGCCTGCTCGCGGCCATGTCGTCGAGGCTGCTGCGGCACTGCGCCTTGAGCAGACCAGTCCAGCATTTGTGCTGTCACAGTTACGCTTGACAGGCCATCCCGTTGAGACCGGCCTGGGTTGCAAATGGGGCAAGGAAACCTCTTGCACCGATGTCCATCTCCCATGTACGTTATCTTCTCTGCAGGAGACTGGCTCTGAAAGCGCTTTGCCGGTTCACTCTTCAAGGCCTGGAAGTCAGCCATTGTCAAGCTGCCGAAAGCAGCTTCCAGATTGCACTGAGAGCACGAGCACTGGGGTGATCCCAAGCAGCGTGAGATTGCGGTCTGCAGGTCAGCCAACTTCTGGTGAGACCGGCTCATCAACATGGTGTAGTGTTCCATGATCCAACGAGAAGACTGATGTGTATAGTAGCTAGAAGAGAGAAGATCGATGCAGAATTGCAAGAGGACTTGATTAGCTAGCGAGAGCTAGTGTTTGGAATGAGCTGGATGCAAAGTGTGAATGTTATGTCTGTTACTGGATCGTGAATTTATAGCAGCCGAGCAAGCGAGTCGTCGGAATTTGGAGAAGATAGGTGAACACAAGCTCCGTGAAGGGGTTTGTGAAATAATTCCGGAGTGCTGGTTCTTCTCCGACACTTTTGCGGGTTCGATCCGGAGCATACAACATGCTAGCTGTTGAGCACGTCATTCAGACATTCTATAACGTACTAGTACCAGTCTAAGCATTTTTAATTAGTGAATTTCTGCTGTGTTACGTGGAAGACACTTGCTACTTGGGTGGCGGTAATTCGAAACCTGGGTAATCGTAGAGTTCAGGATGACTTAAAGACAGAGAGTTCTTGATTCGATTGGACCCTGGACAGACCAATGCGAGGAAAATTTCTTTTGGTCTCTGAATCAAATAGGTTAAAGATGGTTCGGACGAGTAACTTTCGTTTTGCATTGTCTGATGTCCATTTACAACTAATTGCTGAAAGGGTTGCTTACTAAAAAAAAACGGAACATTTGTTCAATTTAAGGCGTATGAATTGCCTCAAACAGCAGTCATTAAGAATCATGTTTGTAGAAGTTCTATTCCCCAGAAAATAATATAAATAATTACCACCGGGGAGCTCTCATCGTGGAATGGATCAACAGTTGGAGCAAATCCTGAGTCCCTGAATTCCTTCGCTTAGGCGGTGACTGCGTTTCAACAGCCAACCGTACGAACTCAGGAGGCAATCGATTGGGTTACTTCAATTTCAGCTCCAATCTGAGTCGGCTCAGACACTCAGACACGTCACTGCCGATAAATGTGTTAGCACCTATTGGATGTACGTAGTTGGTACATTGTTATAGATGAACGGCGTAGTGTAGATGAACTCTGTTGGATGAACTTCATTCATGAAGTCGTCCCTCTCGTCCTCCCCTGTTTCATTGTCGTTGTTGTTCTGTCTCATTTGTGTAAGCACGTTTGTAATAAGAGAGTACATAAGCATCTTGCTCTTGAGTACTGATTAGCATCGTGCCGACACATATTGCCGACAAAATCAATATGGACTAAACAATCCTCTCCTCCACAATACCATAATTTCAAAGCCAATCTGCAAGTACCGATACTGCGTTTTACTTGACTCGTTTTCCCACCGACATCTGGCGGAGGAGAAGGCCTGCGTCGTCAAACTCAAGACAGATAATTAGGGTTGGCGTCAAGGTTGCCTACGGTAGAATTACGAAGTCGGTGCCAGATTTAGGGCTATCGATCGAGTCACCGTGCTGAACAGTGTCGGTAATGAAACTAGTCGAGTAGTCGTGCAATGTCGATGCAGCAAGTCTTCAACCGCGATAAACATGCATGACTGCACTCACTAGAGCTCGACAAGTACCCTTCTGTAGTCTGTGTGGCTACTGGATAATTGTGAAGTCCTTCTACCAGAGAATGATTAAATTTCGTGTAAAATAGTAACTTCTGCTATATATCCGCAAGCATGCACTAGCTGTCACATCCTCACTCTGTCTGCAGAGACATGATCATTGTAGTCTTGTCAACATGATAATTACCCTAATTTGAACTCTTCTGCTGCATCTGTGCTTGAGTCGCGCTCAGACAATGAAGTTTGACTAAACTTCTCCCGATCAAATATTTGGTTTTTGTCCAAGCCATACAGTGTACCAGTATCGACAGCACGCAATATCTCATCTGATGTGTTCCAACACAATTCGATCTCACAAGTACTACTGGTAGACTTAGTTATGTACGCTGAATATATTCCGTCAGTAAGCCAGGAATCAAAGTAACTGTGGAGGAATGTGGTCAGACACGCCAGCTGTGATAGTTTCTTCAAAATTTTCACTCTGCATACAGTATATTTTCACTCCTGCGCTACTGCAAGAATTAACGACGATTTATGAACGAACTGGGTCCACGCTGATCGAACAGTTGCAGCTGTCGCCTGTCCGGGTGATGTGCAAGCTCGATCCTCGGAAGAACAAACTGAATTTGCTGAGCTTGCGAATTCTAGTCTGTGTCGAACTCTCATCCGAGTTCGAGGAGTGGAATGTGGGAGGCCATGATTCATGGATTTCAAATTGCCAAATCTGGACAAGTGATGGCGTACCGATCTCCTGTCATGTTCAGTATAAATGGACACAAAGTGAACGCTGAATTCACATTCAACTTCTGCTTACGAAAAGCAATTGTCATCATTCTTTGCACAGCGCCGCGCATTCATCCGAAGTCCTCAGTCCGATCAGGAAAGCAGTGAAGATGGTGAGCACCAGCGCCATGGGCCCTCAATTGCAGCAACTTGATCAAGCGCTGCTCGGGAAATGACTCGAAGGAGTCCACCGTTTTTGTTGATGATGCTCCATCAACAGAAGCTGCGAGTTCTGCTCACGACGGAGGTGGAGCGCGGTTTGCGTGCTTCGGAGAGCCAACTTGTGGCTGCAAAAAGTGGACCTGCTCTGTGTGCAGCGGCCGGTGATCGATCATACATTCTCAGTCTCTGAACTGATTGAAAGTCTTTGGATATCTCGAAGGTCCTGATCATGCTGTTCCGATTTGGAAGCTTGAATTCCAGTGGGGACTTACTAAAGATAATTAATGTGGTTACATATATAGTACTAGGGTGGTACAGCTATTATTGGTGATTCTTATCTTTGAATTGGCAAGTGTTGCTCGAATAATGGAGGACTTAGAAATCTTCTCAGCAGGTGACTGATAGTTAATTAGAGCAGTCCTCAGGTGCTACACATTCATAGGTAGGTGCAATTGATGTTTTCTGTTACGTATGAATGATGTTTTAATAACATATTCTGTGAGTGAGAAATGAGTTGATTTTGCATTTACAAACGTTGCAACAATGGATTAACTGAGTGATGTTCAATTCTGTGCCATCTCTATGGCATGACTTGCTCTCATCGTTTAAAAGTTCTGATTCAATACACCCTAAACCAAAAATTGCACTGGCCGTGTATGTTACTACATACTTACGGAGATTTGCATTTTCTTTTTCAGTGTCATTGAAACAATTGAAATGGATGCTGTTGAAATTTGAAAAACGAACTCTCAGTAACGAACTACTGGTAGTATTGAGAGGTATCACAAGTTTGTGCCTTTTTGCTTGAACATTGCATGGCGTGACTGATTGATTGATGTACCATAATTGTGTCATCACATATAACTACATGCATGACTAGCACTGTTTATATTAAGCAGATGAATCTTGGATCATGGATTGATTTGTAAAACACATGTACATACATATGGCTAGTATTAAACATATGAGCATCGCAGGCTCCTGAAGGCCTGTATCATTGTCACAACCACTACTTCCGCTCAACCTACAGAGCTGAGATTCTTTGCTTTTTTCTTTTTTGTAATTTCTATTTCTGATAATTCTTTATCAAAAAAGTACTTGAAATTTTGATTCAGTTTCAACCAAGTACTCAATGATTTAGAAAAAAAACATAATTTTTTTTTATGGTTTTGCAATAGATAAGAAAAAATTGTGTGATGGTGCTTTCTCAAATACTTTTGCAACAAAATGGCAATTGATTTACAATGTACTTTTCATGGGACAAGATTGGGACAAAGTAATTTCTATCACAAAGCAAGTCACAAAACTATACTTGTAAAGCTGGTATTGAGGTATTAAAAACCCTGCTTGAGTATTCAATGAAATATAGTTTAATGACTGCATGGAAATGAAAAGTTATAAACATATTCCTTCCCTTCCCTGGGTGGTGACTGGTTCTAGCTCCAACATGCTATCTAGAACAACATTGAAATGTTGTTACAATTGCTTGTTGAAATGGGGGAATGGTCATATACGGATATCACTTTTACGTGTCTCACATAGTGCGACTTGTGTCTAAATTATTTTATGTGTGTTAGAAATTCCATCATTCTTTAAAACCATGTATATAATTGCAGCTGTGGTGTCTATAACACCCTCTAATTTTTGTAAATTTTCAACGATTATTTCTTACCAAAAAGACATTTCTCGAAAATCACACTATCTTTGGAGGGGTACTCATCTCAGGCCATCACCCAATGACATTAAAATGTCATTCCAATGTCATTCTGAATGTCATTTGTTGTCTTTGCCCCACCAGTGAAGAGACTACGGAAACTCTTCCTTTTTAACCCTTAAAGGTCCAGATTGGCCATTCCGGCCAATGTACACGACCGTATTTCATTGTATTTGGAATGGTTCTACACCTCCTATGAGTATTGTATCAAAAGTAAAGTTAAAATTCATGTCTACATGGTCTTAAAAGCTATTGGGATCTCAATTTGGAACTTTCTACTCATAACAAATGTTAAGAATACGGCAACGTATCTACTATTCCCTAAATCCTTCAAGGGTTAAGAAGTTACATGACTGAACAATACAAACAAGGTGTAAAAGTAAATCGAGGATAAATACTAAGGCAGAGACTACGCGACTAGCCGCTTGTTCTAATTTGCTCTACTCACTTGGCACTCTGACACCCCCTAACTGTGTGGTTGGTTAATTAGTGTTTCTGGTAAATTGATTTCATATCAAGAATTGGTGGAAGAAGATGAAAGTCAGCTCACCGACACGCAGACTCTGGACAGCTCGATTCCTATCATCCGGCGACGTGTATACCGACACATGGAGGAGCCGCGTTAGTCTCTTCCACATTTCAGAGCCAAATTCATTTTTTTTAATTTTTTTGAAACACGTGATCCATTTTATTAAATCACTGCAAACAAATGGTCGGTGAAAAGAGCCACATCACTGCTTTTAAAGATTTTTAGCCAAAATCTTTTCGAAGGCAAAATCCATGCATTGGCGCAGCTTCTGCGTGGCTGTAGTGGGGTCCCGGAGTCGGTACACAATTAATTCAAAAGAAATTACACAATTTCACGATTTTACAGCAGAGTTCTTCCTCTCAGCATGTTTACCAATAAGTTTTCATTATAGACAAGTGTCAGAATTCAGTCCTAAATTGTCGGTACTGTTCCGCTAGCCCGCTGCAAGGACAGGGTATTGCAGCACTTAATTAATTACTCACATCGACGACATTTAAATCAAGCTCTAGAAATGTATTTTGCACACCCTTACAACCTGCTTGACTTCGTAAGAGTGACTGGCCAATTGGCAATTTAGCACAAAAAAACTCTGGGCTATGGCATGGTACTACACTGAACTCAATATATAAACTTGTACGTGTTCCAGCACAAGCCCGTACTAATGTACTTAAGACATATATTAAGAGCTTGAAGCTCATATTAACTTGGAAGTACTAGCTAGAATGAAAAGACTAACAATGAATCCAGCTAGCACTTCCACGTGGGAAAGTAAACGGCTCAGCTGTTGCACTTTGTGCAATACCACTTCTTGCAGGTACACGGTCGATCTCTTTCGTTGTAATCGGAATCACCAACAATTGCAACGATGGTGGACTCCATGTTGCATTTTGGCTCATGTCCAGAGGCAGTGGCTGCTGCAGGACCCATGGCTCAGGCTTCGGATCGAAATGTTCACCAACAAGGCAATTAATTGCTTTTCAGGAGCTGAAGAAAGTTGTGAATTCATCGTTCTTCCTATGTCCTTTTATACTGAGCATGAGCATTGCCGACGCACTGACAGGAGATTCATTGCTAGTACAAGTCCAAAGTCCATGAATCATGGCCTCCCACCATGGAACCTCGGATGAGAGTTCGACACAGACTTGAATTCAATCTCAAGTTCGGCAAATTCAGTTTTGGCTTCCGAGCTTGCACACCGTACCACCCGGACATGCGACAGTTGTAACTGTTCGATCAGGGTGGACCCGGTTAATTCGTTTAATAAATTTCGTTAACCCCTAAACGACCAAGGATTCATGGTTTAAAAATGACTAGTTTAAACAATCATATTGTGAAAATTATAATTTGAATGGGACCAAACTTCATATCACTGAAATTAGTGAAGAATTTTACATATGTTGAATAAATTAAAAATTGAAAATTAACGAAAAAGAATCTATATAAAAGCTACTCAGAATTACTGAAAAAAGCAGGAGCCACCTGGTGACCTTATGATCCTTTAGGGGTTAATTCTTAATACTGACGTGGTGCAGGAATGAGCATATGTGTAAAATGAAACTTCTGAAATTCAATTCCTGGAAGAGCTTGCGTGCCTGACCACATTCTCCAGCTCTCCCAAAGACCCCAGTCAGGTTTGGTTAATTCCTTTCTTGGCGACGGAATCCTAAACAAGCTGGATCGAACATTATATTAAATTAATGAAGCTCCCTCAGCCATTGATGGAGTACTTGACTTGAACACGCTTCAATGCTTCAAGTTAATCGGATTTAAGGCTGTGCAATCCTGAAACGAAACTCTTTCATTTGTTGCGGTCAAACACAGACTGACCATAGATTACCGACAAAATTACCGACCAATTTCACGGATTGCTTCACCTCTTTTATTTTGGAAACTCGTTTTTATTGAAACACGTACATGGTTGCCATGGCGGCCATGACTAACTAGTACAGACTTGAGAGAATTCCAAAGTTTGTAAAAAACCACTTGTGAGAATTCTGTCTGTCGTGAGCTAGCGCCGTCTGATTCACAACTTGTCTACCGACAGATTTTCAGTCATTTTACTGTATGTAAAAATGTGCCTGAGCTCATCATCTTTGCATGTGTTGTAATTCATATGCAAATATCTACATTATTTACAAGATTCAGACCACAACCTATAGGCAGAGGAAGATCAAGTTGAGGATTCACAGACCGTAAAACACTGCTAGAATGTTGGGGCTTTTGAACGTTTATATAACTTGGTAAATGGTAATGTTTGAGGAAATAAGCAAGGTTTGAGAGTAATGTTTCTCTTAAGTTTGGGTGACATTTTGGAGGACGGTGAAAATAACATTTTGTGTACCCAATGACGTTCTCACAATGTTCACAAGTCAAGTTGTTTATCCCACGATAAGGTTTGTCACCTTGGAGTGAATGAGGTTGAAGATACTTATTGTGAAGCCAGCCATAGTTGTAAGGTATATTGAAAGTATGTTCTATTAATATACCGTATGTTGTATGGTATATTGTATGATATATTGCTATACAATATATTGTATGGCCATTACTATATGATGCATTGTATTGTATAAATTGTACATGCAATTGAAAATAATGAATGGACATTTTGAAAATTATTAAGAAAAATAAAATACAACATGTACCTTCCAAAATAGAGATGCCATTGGGAACAATCGTTTTCAAAGATGACAAAGGCGTTGCATAAGGATATGCAAAAACATCGCATAAGTATGAACCTAAACGTTGTTTAATCACAACAACGTTTAGGAAGACTTCTCATCACTCACTACATACTAGTGTTAATAGCAACTTTTGTGATGTTGCAAAACCCCCTAAATCTTAGTAGTGAAATTCTTGGAAAGATAACTTCTTTTCCTAAAGGTTTGCTTCTCCATATTATTTTCTCAAGGGTGATTGCAAGCTACGGTTTACCAAGACTTAGTGGGGAGTGCAGCTTGTGCAGTTAAGGACCGTGCAACTCATGCACTAGCTTTGTAATGTGCAGCTCTCAACTTTCAATTAGACCAAAAATTTCACCATCCCAAATAGTGTTTATGCTAATACTTTCACTTTAGCAATTGTTAAGTTAATTTCAAGATTTTGGAATTTACTCAATAGCCTTTTTTGTTTTTTACCCAACAGGGGTAATTAGAGCCTTTTTTACATAACATCCTTAGCTAGGTTTTATGAAAAATTCATTTCATATCCCACCTCTGAAATTGAACCATTATTTCTTTTCCCAAAAAAAAATCCAAAAAAAAAGTTTTAACTGCATGAAAATCTTAAAAAACAAAAACACCACAAAACAAGTAATCAAAACATAAGTAACCGTAATACCAAAAAAAATGAAATATGGTAGCTTTGTACACACTTGTGATATGTTACTATAAATTTTTGAAGTTCAAATTTGACCCCCTTCTAGTATTTCCCATAAAATAAGTGCACTTTTGACAAGCGACACACTGCCAAATCCAAGTAGAAATGCTTAATTTGGATAGAAAGATTGAAATTTTGCAAACTTTCTTGTGGTAAACATCTTAACTTTGGAATTTTAGAAAAAATGAAAATTTTTTCATTACAAAATTCCATCCCAATATTTATTAATGATTTTCCGAAGATTGGGAAAGTGCACCAATTTGTAAACCGCAACAAAAAGCTTAGGTGACCGTAGCTTGCAACCACCCTCAATATTTTTCTTTTATATATAATTACTTCACAAGAATTTATCATAAGGTACCGAAATATGTACCGAAATATGTAAATATTGAAATTTAAGTTCCCATCATGAATATACAAAGACGTTATTTAAATAATAAATTCTAAGGAAGATAACTCAAAGCTCTTACTTTTAAGTGTAAAATTTTGTATTCTATGCAAAGGAACCCTTTAAAATACTATGTGCTAATATTTGGCATGGATCAACCTAGTATTGGGACTTTAAAACTGTGATTTTGGTGATGTTGTGACAATTGTCTAATCTACACTATTTCACAATACATAAGGTTAGCCAATCTATTAATCTAAACGCTTGGTTATCCTGACATGTAAACCATTAGCGAGCAACAAGATAGACATCTGACGGTATTTGACAACAAAGTCTGGCACCATCTCAAACTTGAAGAACCTACACAAAATAGCTAGGCTCATTCGCAGTTGCAACATGGCAGAGTCTTTTCCAAGACAAATCCGAGGTCCAGCCTGCATTGTCATGTCGACAACAAGATGGTCATTTAACTAGACTAATAGGGAATTAAAACACAAGAGCACACAGTTCTTATTTTGCAATAATGTAGTTGATAAATTTGGAAAGGAGTATATGTTGAGTTGCACATCCACAAAGATTTAATGTCTTTTTAATTAGATTATAAGACTATTTTGAGATCAATAAGGATGAAAAGGTTATAGAATATTTATTACTAGGATGTACTCTTGAATTAAGAAATCAATGTCCAAGACTGTACTTTTTGGAATAGAGGGTTCTCATTGAACCCAACATTATGGGTTACATTCTAAACCCATTATTATATATTACATTCTCCAATATCACATTCCAATATTTGTTATTGTGTTTACATATGCTTGAATGGGCACTTTCATCGAGTTTGAGCTCATATACATTGGTTTCCAAAGGTGTTCTCAGTATAGAACATTTTCCCAATCAACCATAGAAATCTGTGTTTGACATATGCTCAGATGGGTATTGACTACTACATCCATAATAATATTTAGTCCGAGATGCACTAATTGTCTTACATTGTAACAACATGCAAATCCAAGTTTTGCAGAAATGAATGACGTGGCAGGTACTGGTTGGCTTACTTGGAAAGCAGAGAATTTGAAGGGAGATTCAGGCTGGACCACCCCGTTTGCAATCCATCTCTCGGGCTTGAACTGTGCTGCATCAGGGCCCCATAAAGATGGCATTCGGCCCATTGAGTAGGCTGTGTACCAAATCATGCTACCTTTCTTTACAGCTGTCCCATCGGGAAGTATGTCATCAGCCACTACACTTTTTGCGTTCTGCACGGTTCATTAATGCAAAACCCCAAAAACTGTAAGATCTGGTACCAGCAACTTATGGTATGGTGCTCTATAATGGCTCAATTTTCAGCACGAGAAATCTACAGGGATGTCACCCGTACAAGCAATTTTTGTACATGGGGAAAATTAGTAGAAAGATAGAGCAAGTGGAATCATCATTTTTGGACTCTTCTACAATGAGTTATGAATTTTTGAAGTTGGAAATATAGGTGTTCCTAAAATGGTGCCCTAAAGTGATACCCTATAATGTTTGCAGTGAGTACATGATACTATTGCATGGGGAAGCTATTATGTACCTCTGACTGAAGATTACTAGAGCTCCATTTTCGGCACTGCGCCATTATTGAACGTTCTACCATAAAAGTATGTTATCCAGAAAGTTCATTTTAACCCCTAAACGTCCCAGCGTCCCAGCGTCCAGAAACTGGATCACGAACACATTAAAAACCTTGCAACTTTCTCATACAATTTTGGATGACTTTCAGCCAAGTCACCTTTATTAGACTATTAAAATCTCTACCAATTACAATAGTTTTCTTGTGATGAGGAGTTGTTGATAATATTAAAGAGGCATCCAACTACAAGTATGTCAAATTTGTTGGGTAGATTATGTGCTTGCAATGGTCCTCTCATGTACACCTCATGTACATCTTAGCCATGCTAATATCTATCTTGAGGCTAGCATCTACTAGTATTGAAAGGATCGGTATATTTAGGGGTTAATTATAGTTCAGGAGCAAGTCAATGCATGTACCGCGTAGTGGGTTGCCAAAAATTAATTAAAATGAAAAAAAATGTAAAAAAAATGGAAATTATGAAGAGGAAAAGACACAAACAGAATAAATTATTTTAAGGTATATTTTACTATTTTAGACCATTTGGGCTATTCTTAATCATTTTTTGCTCTAATAAGAAAATCAAGAAATTCATTTTTTGAGCAACGAACTTTATTTTTCAAAAGATATTAAATATTTGTTGGTAGCGATCTTGCTATGGTACTACGTTAATATTTGATCCACAAGTCACAAATAGTGTGCTAACATTACACTGAAGATAGGTAGGTGATATTCGACTGATTTAACAGGCAACACATAATTATTCATTAGTAGAAGACGTGTCGTTTTTCATTCCCCATTTGGTGGGAATAGTGAACAGTGGCTGAATATTACGTTTATATTTCTGCCTTCTTGTGACCAAAACGGCTTATCAACATTGACAAAACCCATGTGCTTGGCGCGATTTCATTCCTTTTTCATTCCTTTTTCATGTAGAGTAAGTGAAAAACGACACAACAGTAAGATCAGATAATGAGAAAGAATTGGTAATTACCATTGGTACAGCAGGGTAAAGGCGCATGGTCTCCAAGATGCAGGCATGAAGATAGTGCAACTTGAGAAGGGATTCCAAAGTGAGTAACTCCGAGAACCTCAAAATTCGTTGGTTGAAGTCATCTTCCCCGCCAGGCTTAGATTTGCTGTTATGGTTCACAGCATTTGCTTTGGTGTCAAGAGAAAGCAGTTCCTGGAGGATCTTGTCAGCTACTTGAGGGTGCAATGTCATCATATACACGAACCATGATAAAGTGACGGCAGTCGTGTCTCTCCCAGCAATTATAAAATTCAGTAAAGTATCCCGAAAATTCTTGTCTGTGAACTGTTCTCCTCCTTCCTCATTCAAGAGCATGAACCTGGTGAACAGATCGCTTTTGCCCTGCATAAATATTTATTTATTTATATATGAATGTTATTTTGAGCAAGAAAAAATCCAAAAGCTAGTCACGCTGCAAAGGACTAAGCAATCGTCCCTCTTGTCAACATGATGCCTGTAATATAAGATTGCACCACTACAAAGAGAAGGTGTCACTTTTCTGTGCTAAGTGAGTCAAATGGCGCCGGCTCGCACTCACCCCCAGGTGCTCAAGACTTGGTGAGTGCGATTTGTCACGTAGAACAAGTGTGTACAGTGAACTCTGACACATTTTCAAGTGAGAAGCGACGCCTTTGCTAGTAGTGCACAATCGTATTACTAATAGTGCACAATGGTAATGCTAGTGCAAGATTTTGAAGCTAATGTGGTTCAGGATTAGCACCCATATTGTTGACTCTTTTTTTAATTATGTACTTACAACTTGGTGGAGAATCATATTTAGAAGATATGCAACTAATGAGATTCAAAGGTGACTTCAAGCTTAAAGTGCATTGCTAAACTTTTAAAGCCTAAAGGTATGAAACATACAGTCAATATGATGGCTTTAAAATCCAATACTTGGATTTTGTAAACTAGGTGCCAAAACTATATTTTGAAAGGATTAAGTTTTGGTAGAAAGATGAAAAAAATTACTACCATTAATTAATTGTTGGTTTGTCTAATATGATCTGATAATAGCAATCAAGGTGACAACATGGGTACTCGTCATTCAATAAGATTTGACAACAAAGTTGTTGATTTGTATTAAGGTCCCTAGGTTGAGAATGTAAATTCTTACATGTCAATATTTTTTGATGTCCAGCCATGTCTTCAATTGCCATTACCTAGTCCATAATTATTGATTGCAATCATGTATCTTCTCGATGTCCTTGTAAGTCTTAGAATCAACAAAAATAATCTCACTAGTTCTTTATTTGAAAGGACGAGAAGAAAGAAATGCACTTACAGAAGTATAAAGTTCATCTCTTCTAAGACCTTTGGTACTCATCGTCAACTCTGCTTTTCTCGCCTTGATCACGTTGTAAGTAAAATCATCCACTTCCTTGGCACTAGCAACCAGATTGGCCTCCAGGCCAACATGGAGAGCTCGCTGCAGCTTCCAAAAGGGATTCATAAACCTTCGGGATGTGACCGCATTCGTGGTATCAAAAGCTTTAGCGAAAGGGATGTCAGGGAGCCCCGGCTGCATCGTTCCAATCTCACAACCGAAAGCAACTTTGAAGATAGAGTCCATAGTGAACCTCATAAACAAGTCCTGTCACCATCATTTCGCATCACTATCATGTAGTGGCCACTGCAGCTCTGTTGCGCTCGCAAAAACTGGTCAAACTTCTCTTCCAAAAGATCAAGTTTAATAGTCTATGATTAATTAGTCTCTTAATTATGGTTCTTTTTAAACAGAAGGCAGTGAACTAAAATTAAGTTTTGGAGTTTGTTATATATACATATCTAACAATCTAACAAATATAAACAAAAATTTGTTATCAAGACAAGTCTTGGGAGTTTGTTAGGTAGAATTAGCCTAATTGTTACATATATATTAACTAGATATCTAAGAGCCGCTTCACACTATGGCTGAAGGTTGAGAGGCCGTCAATTTTCACCAATCAATTGCAAGAAACCAAGAATTCAGCCTCTCGACCCTTCACATCAAAGAACAGAGTCCAAAAACCATCGCCCTCCAAAATGCCTACATTGATGACAGCACTTTTTGACCAAGGCAACAAGCTCTCAAAGGAAGTTTGGGTCGGACAGGAACAGAAACCCAAACTATGGTCAAGAGGCCATCAATTTCTTTCATAAAACATCAAAACTTTATTTTATTGCCTATTTTCAAGCCATTTCTTTGGATTGTCAACAAAGTTTGGCCACTCAATACCACGGCCTCTCAACTTGGACGGCTATAGTGTGAAGCGGCCCTACAAACCTTGAATTCTGTTAGATCAATAAATAGTTCTGTTATAAAGGCGAAACTTTAAGAACTTGGAGCATTCCCAGACTGACGCATGCCTGGAAGCTCACTGATCTATACGAAGAATGCAAGTGTTAAGAGACTCTGTCTGTGCACTTAAAAGTTTACAATTTTAGTGCTCTGAAACACGCCGTTTTACCGAATTTGATCAGAAAACCATAAAGAGCTCTTAAAGGACAAATTGCAATCTGAAATCGACTTTAAAATTATAATGATCAGTGCTCATGAATAAATTCCACAGTTCAGTCAATGAAATTAGCTGAGCTGACCTGCATATCTAGCGGCCGTTGCGTGATGGAAGCGTTGTCAAGGATAAATGCTAGTTTCACAGAGTAATCACGGAAGACCACAGTACTGAAATCTCGCAACTTTCGGGAAGCAAATTCAAAGCTCGCCGTCTTGCGTTGCCTTTTCCAGCTCTCCCCATCCACGTTGAATATGCCATCTCCCAGAAATACATCAAAATTCTCGTGGAACCAGCTCCCCTGAAGCACCAACAATTCCAGGCTAATTATCAACATATATCGTTTGTAACCAAACAAATTTACTGATTTAAATCAATTGATAACCAACCAACGTCGTCAATTGTCTGCATGAGATTAAACGGAATTGATACTGAGGGCCGCACCTTGGGGTAATTAGCAAAGTTGGTTTTGAGGATATGTTCCACATTGGCAGGGTCAGCCGTGAAGGTGTAGTTTATATTTGCCATTTTGCAGCCAAAAGTGAGCCCATCTCTGAGGTAATAGAACACCGTCCAGTCGTTCAAGTGGTCGAAATTTCGTAGAACTTCCACCGTCGACCCTGATCAGTGAGAAAAAATGTACCAACTATTCATCAGCCTAGTACAATTCTGATTGAAACTGTACCGACTACAATTTTTTCCGTCCAAACAACAATGAAATGAAATGATCAAAGCCTATTTCTGAACGACTATACAACAGAACAGAAACTGAAAAAATTTCAAGCACGATTTCAATGTCCCAACGCAATATACATACACTCCCTCCGTCCCATAATAGATGATGCTTCTGTGAAACAAAATTACAGTCCCAAAACACTTGATGCTAATCATCTATTCAATTTGAGATTGTTGTTATACAGATTCTAACAAAGCAGAATTACAAAACAAGTGCACAGGAAATGTTCTCTGTCTATGAAGCTTATCTTAATTTGCTCATGTATGGATCACAAACAACATATGAGTTAGCTAAAATCAATCCTCATTGCATCAAAGAACACATTGCAACAAACATCACCATGCTGCCACATACCACACACACCATGGACAGCCAACTATTCCAAAACAGAAAGTTACTATATTTAGAGATTTTGATGAAATCATTCTAGTTTGCTTAATTTTCTGATTCTTTCCAAAAGCATCATCTATTATGGAACGGAGAGAGTATTTGTTAAGCCACCACATCACAGAGATGAAGAGAAGAAAAAATATACAGAAATCAAAATCAAGCAATTTATGTATGTATGTTAATACCTAATATGGGCCACTGAAATGGGCCTTTCCGTCCTCTGTGCAGAATCCATCGATCTGCCAGTGCCCAAAGAAGGTAAGCAAGGACTGTGCTTAGAACACCGGAAAGCACTGTCCAGCTGGTCATCGTCTCCACAATCTCCGATCGCCATGCTTCCATGGCCATCAACTGAAGCGAAATTCTATGTTCAAGAACTTAGATACTGTCACCGAGTGCTCAAGGATGGAGGAAGAGGAGTCCTTGAATGCCAAATAGCTAGTGCAATGCTCAAGGACTGTGAATCTGCTTGCATTAATTTTGTCTCTGAAACTAGAAGCATGTAATATACGGCTACGTGCGCGTGGCATCAATGAATCATTCTGGGTCCACGTAACTTCAATGTTTGTTTTCTGCGAAAGAAAATTCTGAAATATACTAACTAAAGGCCTCAATCTTTACACTAGAGGCAAGAAGACGTGAGGAGAGAAATTTCAGACAATGAGAAATGGTTTTCTCGGTTTCCAGGGCTCTCATTGTCTGAAATTTCTTCCTTCAAGGCGCCTCTAGTGTAAAGAGGCCCTGAGGCTATTTCATAGCTTTTTGACATTGGAAGTGACGTCCCTGTACGGACTCTTCTCTTACAACTAGGATGGAGAACCGACTTTGAATATAATTGTACTGTTGAAATGGAACACTTCATAACATAATTAATCAGCATGTACTGTTGAAATGGAACACTTCATAACATTCAGTACACTAAATAGGTAGATTAGTGCTAGATACACTAATTTACATAAACATGTTGTATGTTCTTACTGTTGACCAATTTTTTTACCCTCTATATCGGTCAAGATGGGGATCTTTCAATAGTATTGGAATCAATGTCTTTGGTAATTTTTTTTGTCGAGAGGAAAAATCTATAATATTTTCAAATCTTATAATTATCTAACACTAATCTACCTATTTAGTGTAGTCAGTCCCTGCCTTGGCATTACAGTAGATGGTGTGGAATATCCCACAATCATCCAATAGTACTTCATCAGTTGCTAAGTGGACAGGTGGAGGCTCAAGGTAATGAGCAGAGTACATGAAGGAAAGGCAACGGGCATGAAGGCCACTGAATGTTATGTTTGAACTATTAATTTCTTTATGAAATAATTTCAACCCTTGGAGGTCCATAAGATGCGCCAATTTCAAAGATGTGTTATAACAATGGAATCTTGGTACCATTTGTTTCAAAAATAAATAGACTAATGATATGTTACAAAATGTTTGATTCCTTTTATTTACTCAATTTCAATAAAATTTAGTCTTAACCCTTAAGTGTGCAAGGAGCCCCATAGAGTCATACTTGATTGTTTCCCACTCAAATGCTAATTTTCAACTAGTTCCTAATTTCAAATGAAAATGGTCTCAACTTAGAAAGTGTGGGGGGTTATCTTCTACCTTCTAATCCAACTTGCCCTTCTTCAAAATTGCGTTTTTTATAGCACTTTAAAGCTTCAAACCCTAAAATTCCAATATACATTGCAGAAGATGTTTTTCTATAGAATTTCTTTTTATGTAAGCTCAAGAAGCATGCCACCTACAACTTGTTATGCATAACTATTATTTACATTTCCGCTAAAAAAAAACATATTGTTCTAAGCTTTTTGGTAATTACTATGACTTTTACAAGAAAAAACTTTGAAAAAACTTATTTAAAAAATTAGTTAAATAATTATGAAAAAATCACAGTAAATTGGTTTAACAATACCTTTTATTTGAAAAATACCAGAAAATTTATAATATATTTTAAAATGTGAGAAATTGATGAAGTTTGATTTGGTAATTATAGTGTAAACACTTAAAACACCGTATTCATTAAATTGGGAGTTTCCATTAAATTGGGAGTCAAATTGATCTACATCACATGATCATTTCACTATCAGATCTACAACATGCATACATCAATTTGACTCCCAATTTAATGAATACGGTGTTTATAAGAGTCTTGAGTTACAAAAGACGAGTCACAAAGGACCAAATTCCTACTATTGGGTGAACAGTTGTAACCAACCCACTTAACATATTTCAAGTACTTGGAAGAATGAATGTATAGTGAATGACCCATAAACTAACACTTTAGAATTTTCACATAAAAATAGTACTAGTATAGAATTTGAAGCTTTCTATGAACACATGTTGGAGATATTGTTGGTTTATAACACACGTTGGAGATATCAGAGTTATATGCAAAGTCTGTAAAAGAGGGGTGCCTCGACCAAAGTTTGTGAAAACTATGGTTGAGAACCCAATAAAAGTAGACATATCAGTTACTTTTAAAAAATAGGAGGTGTGAAGTTTCAAAGTTCCAAAAACGGTGCTCAAAAACTTTAGACCCTCGGTTTCCGTAATCCAACCAATTTTAGTTAATTCAAGAAGCCCCAAGCTTGTACTCCGCCTATGACGTCCCTGAATAAGCTAAGTTATGCTTCTGTCAAATCCAAATCAATGCTTCTATCTCCACCACAACTCATTCGGCGCATGTTCTATTTTTTGCTAATTAATGAACCTCACTCGATTTTCATTTCACGAAGTTTCAATAAAAATAAGGCTGCAAGTGGCATTAAGTTTGCGGGAAACTCTATTGTAGGTTTATAACACACGTTGGTTCCACCTTACACACAAAAAAAAAATATATGGATGGAACCAAAAGTCTACCTAATATAGTAGAGTTATTCATAAAGTCCCTCAAAAGTGGGTGAGTGGATCATATTTTGAGTGAATACTGAATAGTGACATTAATCTTCAAAAAAGAGCATGTGTCGGGCGCTAAAAAAAACTGTGGATGCAAACTTTGAAAGCACCAAAATCGGTGCTAAAAAATTTCTCACCCAAGTTTCTAATATTCACCTTCACACATTAAGAAGATAATTGCTAGCCCCTTTTCTGGCAATTGATTCTCGCTATATATACCTAGACCGTCCCCACTCACCCATTCTTTTGATTTCCTAGAACTTCTCTCAATAGTATTCGTTTCTCCAAATTTTAGTCAAACTAAGGCCCACTCAACCCTTTAGTTTACGGATAACTCTAGTGTACCAGTACTTCCACCCTATTTGATTTGTTTTTTTTAATTGCAAATAAAAACTTTTCTCAATTTTAAATTGACTGATCCTGTACCGCAACTTAAGCAGCTTTTGAGGCGCTAGGCGGGGCGAGTGAACTGCTTCTGGAAAAGGTATCCAAACTCACCCACCAACCAGTGGGATACCATCTGCCCTTGGGTTGACAATGTTTTCATCTTAATTTTTTTTCCAGGCTGGGGTCGAATTGGCATTCAAAATCCATAACATTCCATAACATTCAGTAGTCTTTGAACCTGCTCCCTTCCCTTGCATGGAATGATGTGGAATATCCCACATCATTTCATCCTTCCAACGAAATGATGTGGGATATTCCACATCCCATTAGTAGCTATGGGGGCACGTGGCATTAAGCAAGAGCAAGCAACCATGGTGCACAGTAATCGAAAGCACAATTCAACAATGTTTTTTCATTGTTTATTTGATTGATTCTCACTCAATAGTGTTTCGTCATTGTTTATTTGATTCAATAGTTCTTTCAATTAGAAATCACTGGTCACTTTGTATATAAAGGTGGATGAAACTTAAAAGGCAGTCTCTTTGAAGGCTACTGAATGTTATGTCAGTAGTCTTCAAGAAGGGTGCCTTTTTGTTTCATCCACCTTAATTTATAGAGTGAGTTGTGATTTGTCTTTGAATGGACTATTGAATCAAATTAATAACTATAGAACACTGTTGAATTGTGATTGAGAAGTGCTTTGAGTTCCTGTGCACCATGGTTGATTGCTCTTGCTTGATGCCACATGTCCCCATAGCTACTGATGTGATGAGGAATATCCCACATCATTTCATTTCGGAGGATGAAATGATGTGGGACATTCCACATCATTTCATTCGGAGGATGAAATGATGTGGGATATTCCACATCAATCTATCAGGGAAAGGCAGCAGTAACCAAGGCTACTGAATGTTATGTCTCACCGCACTTGTCTCAAGTGGTGAGAAATTTTCTCAAAAGTTTGGTGTCACCAACTCAAATGCCCCACTGGGACTTCGTGAGGAGCTGCGTCAAAATATTATATCTACTTTTTATTCGGACCCTCCTTCCATTGTAACCCTCAGAGTTGGGCACCAGTCCAAGTATAACGTAGCAACACCTAAAATTGCCAAAGACCCCATGTGGTCAGCTATTTTTGAACCAGAAATGAACTATTTTTGAACTAGAAAAAAACTCTTATAAGTCTGAAAGCTACAAGCAGCTTCCCAGTTGTTGCTTCACAATTGGTCCAATTCAATGTTGCTTCAAAGTTGACCCTTTGTTTCTTTTGGGTAAATCTACGGCTTAAAATAGGTGTTTATAACACCTTTGCTTCAAAAATTCTTGTGAAATTGTTCATGCTTTCAAAAATTATGATTCTAAGGCCCAACACTTCCTCTCAGATTTGTTAAGACATTCATGATTTCATTAGTCAAATCGCAAAACCTGACAACTTTTGGAGGGGCACGGAGCTCACTGTATCCTCTAAGCCAAGGTCGGATTGATTTTTGAAAAGACTGGCCTAGTTGTAAAATTTATTGATTGCAAATGCAAATCCGTACTGCCGCGCACCCCACAAAAAACAGAAAGAGAATTCTAACCTTGCAACGGAGAGAGACATCTAAAAATCGAAGGAAGGACAAGCAGGCCAACCAAAAAACAGAAAGAGAATTCTAACCTTGTAACGGAGAGAGACATCTAAAAATTGAAGGAAGGAGAAGCACGCCAACCAAAAAACGACATGATGGGATTTCAAAACAATGGAGATCCACGTCGTCGAGGAGAAACCCCACCTTTTCCTCTCTATGACCCCGTCATCCACACCTCATCAACAGAATACAACGATAAATGGACAGTTTTTCATCCAAAACCCACAGAGTAGTGATATTTAACACTCTATAAACAAAAATAAACAAAAAAGAATTTATCATAAATTATCATAGGAATTTTTTTTTTTTAATTTCTATATGAAATGGGCCGGCTAATGTTTTTTATGAATCATTTTCTAGATTGTCTAGTCCCTTCTTTATTTCTAACGTTTTTCAAAAAAATTACTTGAACACATAAAAAATACCCTATATTTTTCCCGTACGTGGTTTCAAAATTTTTTCCTCTTGCCCATCCCGGGGGAGTGCCAAGGAATGGCCATTGCAACACAAATGGTGGTGCAACCGTTAGCGCTATTGGTGGCAATGCTCTAATGACGCACTTGAATATAGGTTGTTAGGTGATAACATCACCTAAAATATTTAAAATTCTCGAGGAGTCCCTCCTAAACTAATTTGGGGTCACAAGCCCCAAGTTTGCAAAAATAATTGCCAAAAAAAGACCCTAGGGTGCCCAAATTGGAAATTTCAAAAAATGGGGCCCATCGGTGAATAGTGCTTGCATTTACATTCAGGGGGGATTTAGAATCGAGGCCGAGATTTTGAGTGTTGTTACATAATAGAGTTATCCGTAAAGTGAGAAGAAGGGTGAAAACATTCACTCTGAGAACCATAGAGTGTTTTCAATCTTGATATAGAATTTTCTAACACCCACTCACACAAGCCACCAAACTCCTTTCTTTAGAAGAGCATGAGGTTGGTGTGGGGTACATGGAGATTCCTCTGTGGGAATTTAAGCTACGTATGGGGTAGCTACTTTTGCATTGGAGAGGATCAAGGTTTGAATCTCTCTGACAATGCAGTGCGTTGCACGATTAGTCAAAAAAAATTTGGCCAAAATTCATTTTTGCCGCCTTTCAAGCTAAAACAAGTTCTGCCTTGTTTTTCTTCTTGTGGAAATTTCTTGCTCAACTTTACGGATAATTCTAATCATTATATCTTTCATTTGAAAAAGACTCTTGATACAATTATACTCAACAAAACGTTAAATTTTTTTTTTGAAGATTGAACTAAAATAGCTGTATTATCACTTCAAACATTTAATAAGAATGCATTTGGATGACTATAGCATCCAACTTTGGTATACATAAAGTATATATGAGCCTTTATTTGTTTGAAAATTTAAAATATTTAAAAAAATATTTTTTACAATGCAATAAAGGGGGGTCAAAGAATCGTTCGCATGTAGTAAGTTGTAGTAAATACATAGAGTGAACCCCTTGAGATTGCACAGATCATAGCTGCTAAATTGCTATTTTGAGGCTTCGAACATTCAAGGGATAACTATAACAAGATATTTACTGTATTCTATGTCAATGTCCCTCCCTATTTTCTCTTATAATAGAGTTATCCGTAAAGTCACCTTAAGTTTGAAGAATTTGCTATGGATGTTTTTTTGATATATCCTTATTTGTTCACTCCAAATAGTTAGAAGGTATGGAAGATCTCGGTGGTTTATCATTATTAAGTGTATAAGAGTTTGGTGATCTTCAAACTCAATCATGGAAAGAAAAAATTTGGGCTCTTTTTTAATGCTCAAATCAATTTTTCATGAATTTGAGAATCACCAAGTTTTAACACTCCTAATAAGGATAAACCACCAAGATCTTTCATACCTTTTAATTATTCAAAGTTAACAAATAAGAGTATATTAAAGTAAAATTCATAATAGATTCTTCAACCCCAAGGTGGCTCTATGGAAAACTTTAGTGGCTCCAACACTTTCATTAATCATTTCAGATAAATTTTCACCCATTGACCATGACCTAATATCTGCTGACCACATATTTTCCAACCAGCAAAGTGCATACACCTTATGTTCAATATTTTGGCAGATTTCAGCATAGTAAAAAATAAACTAAGTTATTCTACAACTTCATAAGATACCTTCAAAATTACCAAGGTGTGAGCAGAAAGGATTGTCTAGTGTAAATGAAAAAGGGTATGCAAGTGTGAGTGGAAGCAAAAAAAATTAAATCACGTCGCTTCCGCTTACAATGTGTAAATGATCCCTTCACCTTAACATTTACTATCATGCTCTATCCCTACCTTCGCTCTACAATAGTTGGTGTGGAATATTCCACATCCAACAATACTTCATCAATAGCTAAGTGGACAGGTAGAGGTTCATGGCCCATTCACACCAAGCCCCTGTTGCACTTGCATCTGCATTCCTGAAATGGAGGAAGGTAAAACCAAGAAACAAAAATAATTCAAGCTTAGTTTTTTTTTTCTTGTTGTAACTACTATTTAAGCATTGTACAATTGCATTATAGTGTCACAAGTAGACCCATGCTCCTTTTTTGCGTTGCGTTGCATTCCTTTATGTCATGCGTCAGAGTAATTTCTAATTGCATATATTATATTTCTTGGTTGACAAAAGATTCCCTCAAAGTTACCTGACACATGTATGTATGCGACAGCATTGGTGTATGTAGATGGGCCATCAAGGTGATGAGCAGAGTGCATGAAGGAAAGGCAATGGACATGAAGACTAAGGTAGAGACACCTATCTATTATACAATACAGCTCGGTTTGTCTCACTCGACTGTTCCGCACTAGAATCCGTCGTGGAGACAACCCAAGATCAAAAACGTCAATGTGCTCAACGGCACGGGTCCCACTAGTTCATGAGAATATAAGAATTGTGGTACCTTGTGAGTGCAAGCAACATGGAATTAAATCATGAATGTACGTCTTAGCAAATCTAGAAAGAAGTGTTGGGCCTTGGAATTAATTTTTTGAAAACATGAGCAATTTTACATGAATTTTTGAAGCAAGTGTGTTGTAGACACCGGCCTATTCTAAGTTGTAGACTTACCCAAAAGAAAAAAAGGACCAACTGTGAAGCAACATTGAATTGGATCAATTGTGAAGCAACAAGTGGGAAACTGCCGGTAGCTTTCAAACTTATCGGGGTTCATTTTTGGTTCAAAAATAGATGGCCACGATGGGTCATTGTCCATTTTAGATGCTGCTAGGCTGCTACCTTATGGAATGTTATGAGGCGGTTGGGGATCGTCAACTAGGTCATTGGAGTCTAGCCGGGAACTGAGGAAGGCGGTACTGTAGTTACTGTCTACGGACCACATGATGGGTAATAAATAATTGGAGTTGGTAAGAGTGGTTGGGTTGGATTTGGAGTTGAGCAAATGAAGTTGTGCAATGTGAATCTTCAGCCATTCCTTCAGTTGACATTCAGCCTATTGTGTGTGTGAATGAAAAGGTGATTGAGCAGCTCACAACAGACTCAGGTACAAAGGGCAACTTTCACAGTGAATGTGATGTTCAGCCTACACCTAACTTGCATAAATCATCACACAAGTGGCCTACCTCTCAAATTACAGCCACATGTCCATGCCTCACAAGTCAATGTTCACAATGGCAATGGCATTTAGTAAAAGCCGCCCGTATGTGATTTTCGTGTCGCTCTCATGTTAAATTCTTGTGGCCTTTTTAATGTCAATATCATAATACGGGGCCGTCCGTCCGGAAATGTCAAACCTAATTATCTTCTACCATCATCATCTTACTATCTTTTACTAACAAATATAAGTATATATAATTACTTGCACATATAGATGACTGTGCCACATGGAAAGTTGTAGATGTAACTTGAAATTTGTCACACGGAAGGTTGTGAATGTTTTAGATTAGCCACATGGAAGGCTGTGCATGTTTGAAATTAGCCACATGGAAGGTTGTGTCAACTTTTTTTTCCCACGGCTTAATACTTTTGCCATTCTCAATTGCCACTTTGCAAACATCTCTTGTTTACCACAGTTTCCTATAATTCATCTATAACTTGGTTATTTCTTTTTCAAATTGAATGGAGCCAAAACGCAATCCCAATGATGGTTACCCTTTAGTGCCTTGCTGACCACAACCTGGTCACTAGAGTTTCGGAAATGAAAATAAGAGAATCCGTGAAGAATTGGATTTTGAATTGTGAAGAATCGATTTGAAGATATAGTATCCTTTTTATGCGCTTTCCAATACACTTTAAAACTCCAAGATTTGAGTTTATGTGAAAAAGATACACATGTTTAAAGTTTGTGCATTGGGGACCACTTTGTGCTGAGTGGCTGCTTAGTGGTCCCCAATGCCCAAACTTTAAACATGTGTATCTTTTGCATATTAACTCGGATTTTGGAGTTTTAAAGTGCGTTGAAAAGCGCATGGAAAGGAGAATGTGGACCACCAAAGATGACATGAACAATGATTTTCCACGTAGGACTACAAAATTTTCCATGCCCGCTTCATCAATTTGGGTTCAGGCAAGGAATGAAAGTTGAGGCCTTCTTGAAGGCCCAATTCTTTCCTAATGGTAGTGTATGTATTTTGATCTTGATCAATATACCAACTTCTTTAAAATTTTAAAGTATAAATTTTTGTCCTAAACCGTATACGGATAAGTCATTCTCACTCGTAAAATTCACAATAATTATGTGTGAGTCCGTGATTGATATGAAATATTATAATGGAGAGGTGTTGACATAGGGCATTGTTGAACCGTGTCAATTTCATTTTAGAAAATTTAACCCAAATTCTATTTAACTTTGAAGTCACACACCCTCCAAAATCTCATTTTTGAGTGTGTATTATACGGTCCAAAAACATGTTTATAATCTTGCAATTTCACTATTGGATGGTTCTCCAATTGTCTCCACTCCAGTTGAAAATACAATTGTACGGTTGCTTTCTAATTTAATCCATTATATTTGTGATAGTATTAATCATAGTGGAAAAAAATACTAAAATCTAGTGCACGCAACTACAGTAACCTAGGCACTAAAGGGTTAAGTATTGAACATTACGATCTGGAAGCTTTGGAACAAACATACAACATAAAAAATGATCTCTCCCACAGTGGGACACCATGCAAGTTTCCTATTGTAGTTAATGTCATAGGCACCACACTAGTTTAATGTTTTTTGTGGACATTGACCGCAAACGCACATTTTGATAAAACTAGACCATATTTCATTAAAATTGGAATAACATACTGGAAAAGTGATAGAGAGTGTTGTTCATTTCAATAGAGATAGGTCCCTAATTTTTCTACAATGATCTAATTACACGAATAAGAGCACTGTAAAAAAATTGGGAACCTATTTCTATTGAGAAGAACAACAGTCCCTATCATTTTTCGAGTCTGGTAGTTCATTTTTAATGAAATATGGTTTAGTTTTAACAAAATGTGCGTTCACGATGGAGCATTTACATTGTCCTAAGTCAATGTTCCTGATTTCCTCTTTGTTTTCTCCTTGGTTTACTCACGTGACAAACTCTTGATATCTGCCTAAAGTTTGTTTTTTGACATTTAGTCACTAGCAAGATCAGAGGTAGAAACCAAATGAATGATGAATAAGGTAGTAACACCTAAAATTTCCACTTTAACTGTTGTGCCTACTTTCTATTTTTAGAATTGTCAAATTCCTTTTTGTTATTGTGAGCAAGTTCAAGAGGACTCCAGCGCACCAAAGAATGCGTGATTTGGATATTGTATAAGGTAGTGTGCCCAATAACCGTTCAAATTTCAGATTTGGCTAGCTTATTGGAGGGCGGCTCAGGGAATCAATTTGGTACATGTGCAAAGTATGCTGGAATTTAAAGCAATTGGAATCATTAATTTTAGATACATATTGAATTAGTTATGAATTTTGGAAGTAGAAGCCGTAGGGGTACCAAAAACCGTTCAGTCTAAAATGAGCATGTTGAGTACATTCAAAATTCGAGGTGGGGGCTATAATGTACCTCCTGTTGATATCAAGCTACTGCACGGTTTTTGGTGCGTGACGGAAATTGGTACCCGTACCTTACAAAAGTTATAAAGGGTCAAAGTTTCATAAGTAGATGATCTAAAATTGCCATCTAGTCCAGCAGTAAATGGGCAAAAAGTACAATCTAGAACTGGGCAGGAAACGATTTTGGGTCAAGTGCGATTTTGGGTGTTCCCACCTTAGGTATTGGTCAAAGGATTCTCAAATGTAACTTCATGTTAGATTTGAGTCACCTACAAGTAAAAATTAGGTAACTTAAGGTAAAACTTCAAATCCAATAATTAGCAATCTAGCGGTATTATATTCTAAAAGTCTTTAGTCAACTGTCTTATCTTTTTATTTTAAAAAGAGGTTAGTTTAATGTTTTTTTTCAAAAAAAGGACTCATGTTGATAACTTAACCTCTTGAAGGAGACACTTTGTAGAAAAAATTTATGATAAAATCCATTTGAATTTTGAAAACCCATAATTTCTAAATTGCAATTTACATGATTTGAATTCATATGAAATTTGAAAATCTTGTGGGTGTTTATTTAGAATTTTGGAAATTTGTGATAAGCCTCAATTTAAAATCTTACAAGTTGCAAAATGGTCCGTCCTGTTTGAAGTGGACATTAGTCTGACTCGTTTGAAGCAAACATGGCTCTTGTTTGAAGCAAATATGGCTCACATTTGAAATATATTCATATTTCAGAGAATGGACCCCTACATGCCTGAGCCTGTAATCGCGGAATCGTTCTTTAAATGTCACACTCAGTTTTGTCACTAGTTATAAATAAGAGAAGAAGTCAACTTTATATTTTTAGTAGATGAAGCCGTGTATACTACAATTCATGAATTTTTCATAAATTTTTGTGAAAATTTGAAATTATTATCTAGAGTTATCCTTAACCCTTGAAGGTCTAGAAAGCCTCTTCTAGCTAGTGTTATACATTGGTATTTTGTTGTAATTAGAATGGTTCTTCACCTACAATGGTCTAAAATCAAAAGTGAAGTTGAAATTCATGCCGCCATAGTTCTAATGAGCTAATTGGGTCCCAATTTGCAACTTTGTATTCACAACAAATGCCAAATATATGCCAACGCACCTACTATCCTCAAAGGACCTTCAAGGATTAAAGTCACCTTAAGTTTAAATAAAATACCATGTCAAATTATGCTTTAATATACTTTTATTTGTGCACTCCAAATAGTTCTTAGTATGGAAGAGCTTAGTGGTCTCTTATTAGAACTTACATTGTCTGTGCCTACTTAGGAGAGAGCCCACAAAAACGCTTTGTTTTCAAGGAGCTATATGGCGAAACAATATAAAAAAGCCGAAAAAGTAAATCTAGGATGCTGATACTAAAGCAAAGACTATACAATTAGCCGATTGTTAACCCTTTAAGTTCTCAACGCCCAAAGTGTGTCTCCCACCCAAGATTGCCTTACTTTAGACACTTTTGTTAATGATCTCAAAATGCTTTTCAAAACCTTTTTTTACATTCCAACCATAGGATCTTGTACTCAGTACTCCAAGGCCCTGTAAACCATCCCTCAATTATTGCCTGGAGGGTGCATTATACTAAATACATACAAGTATATGTAAGTCAATGAATGCATATGAGGGGTATTAATTTGAACATTGTTGTATTACATATACATACAATAAACATATTTAGACCTGAAAATATTGACATGTACTTACATTAAACATATATTTAAGGCATAATAGATCTTTATACAAAGGATTTTAAACATATAATCCCTCGTTCACAAGGGGTTTTTAGAAGGGGTCATAAACGCACGTGATTCTCAACATAATGTACAATGCACCCCGGTGATTCTTACAACAACGCATAAAAAATTTGCAACAAAGATTTTATGTTATCATCTCGGTTACCATAATTCAATTTTTTTAAATATTAAATATTCAAAACATGCTAACACATGGATTGTAAATAAAATGACCAATTATTTCAACACTTTTGCATCAATCCTTACAAATGTGTTTATAATTTATTACAAATTTTCCATTTAAGATTAAACGAAATAGGCTAGAATTTTGGTACAGATTGTATTGTATGATTCTTTTTCAATTGCTAGACTTTTTGTAATAACATTTTTAAATCAATTCATTTGAGTTATACAAAATAATTCTATATGAATATCAACGTAACAATTGTAAACATATTTCAAAATCATTTCTGACTTGCAATTTTATTTTATTTTCGGAAAAATTAATTTTAAATAACTTCAAAGCTATATAACATATTACTGTAAGAGTATCTGCATATACACTGCAAACTAATTTCAAAATTCTTGCATGGTTTAAATGAAAAAGTATTTTTAGTTCAATTCAAATCTATATGATATATTATTATAAGTGTTATGGCTTATTATATTTATGGAGCATAACTACCCCTTCAAGTTAAACATTGTTTGAAAAGAATAGGTTTTCCCACAAAACGCATTCATTCATTCTACTAGTGCTTTCAAAACAGTTTGAAAAATTATACTGGGAATTAAGATTATAGATACCTACCTAATCTCTCAGTTGTTCCCAAAATGGACAATTTTTCTTTAAGATTAATGCTTTAATAGAATATGGTTCAAAAAGCTAAGTTATCTTTGGTAACTCTAATTTTGACTTAAGGATTTATTTTCAACTTCTTTAATGATTTAAGAGTAAGATATAGTCTATGTAGAACTTCATACATATAGCTAACTTTACAGGTTTTATTACAAATTCAAATATTTTTAAATACTCATCATAATAAAGATTTTGGACTTCGCAAATTTGAAAATTTATGCAAATTAGAATTTATTATAGATTTAGAATTCTTTGTTAAAATTGAAGTTTTAATAGTTTTAAATATAATCTCTAACATTGTCAAAAATTTTGGATAATTTTACATTTCAATTTTTTTTTTAAATGTAAATTCAATTTTTTTAATTGTACATTTCCAACATCTCCTAAAAATTAATACAAAATTCAGTTTTTGATTAATTATAAATCCTCATATTACATAAAAATTATAGATTTTAGCTTTTAAGGCTCATTGTACATTTCAAAATCTTCATTTTACGTTTACAGTGCATTTGTAAATCTTCAAATTAATTATGATCTTCTGAAAAAGCATATTCCATTGCCAACATAATATCCATGTAGAATTTAATAAAATGACATGGTATAGATGAAATGTTAAATGGCACACATCAATTGAACAAAAATATGTCAATTATTTACAAATTAACTAATTTAAAGCACTACACCAAATTAGTATAACTACGTCAAATTCAATCTAATTGGAGAGCTTCACCTAGCACTATAATTGTAAGTTTTCATTGAAACCATACTAGTAAAAGATGAAGAACTTGTTGTCTCGGAATGAAACAATGATGTGTTATCTACCTTTCGTAAAGGACATTCTTCAAGATTTGCCCATGTTAAAGGGGCCTTTTCTTTAAACAAGTTTTGCATGCCTTCAGCTTCCAAATTTAAACTCCCTTCTAAAGTTGCCACAACAGCGCCCATTGTAGGTCTTTTCTCTGGTTCCATTTGAATACATAGCAAGGCTATGCTTATGATACGACGGACTTCCACTTCTTCATCTTTATTTAAAGATAAGACATGATCAAGAAGTTCCATTACGTTGGAATTGTTGTATAGCTCTTTTGTCTGTGTATAAAATCAAGAAACCACCAGACAAAAAAAAGAATTATATGATATTTTTTCAAACATCAGCTGCTCAAATATAAAGGAAATAGACATATCATGAAATTCATTTTACTAAAATATAGAATTTAACTTGAATGAAGTTGATTGAAATTCAAAAGTATTGTTGTGATGTAGATCCAATCACGTACCCATTGGCAGAGATATACTTGGTGCTCTGGCATGTTGTGGTCGATGTTCTTTCTTCCACTAACCAATTCCAAAAGGAGAACTCCAAAGCTATAAATGTCCACTTTCTCGCTTAATTGGCCCATAGTCACATACTCGGGTGCCCAATAACCTCTATAAATGTGCAAAATATTAGTATCTTTGTTTGATGCATTTCTTGCAATATAAAAAGATATTTACTAGAAACCACCCTTTGCACAAAGTTCCAGCTCACCTTGTACCAGCAATGTCACTTGTTATAATATGAGTTTGTTCATCTGGAAAAAGTAAAGCCAATCCAAAATCTGCAATTTTGGGTTGTAAATCCTGGTCCAATAGAACGTTGCTTGCTTTGATATCTCGATGAATAATCCTTGGTTGAGCTGATGTATGTAGGTAATGTAAACCCCTTGCTACGCCCAGACATATGTTAAATCGTGATGGCCAAGTCAGGAACTGGTTTCCGCTTTTATCTACATCAAATGTTATGAAAAAGTCTTAGATCCATTTTCCTTTAGTCAAAAGTGTCACAAAGTGCCAATTTAACATCATTCAAATAGTTTTACTATAGTGATGGCATATTAAATAAACTATATAGAATATAAACACTAAAAGAATGGAATATGCTAAAGGCGTAAATTTCAAATACATGATATTAAATTTCTATGCACATAAATAACTTAAAGAGATACATGATTGTATGTAAGTAACTTACGAAATAGATGGTGTGCTAAATCGTTGTTGTCTAGATACTCATAAACCAAGAGCCTTTGGTCTTCACGAACGCAGCAACCTTTGAGATTTACCAAATTGCGATGTTTAATAGCTGTCACCAAAACCACTTCGTTCAAGAACTCAGTGATACTTTGTTGGTTCTTGATGAATAATTGCTTCACAGCCAGTGGATTAGCATTTCCGTGAAGAATACCCTACAGGCCAAATTATTTACTTTAATAAGAGTAGATTACGTTGTCGTCAAGATGATTGCAAATAAAGAATAAATTGAGCATTCCACCTATATTTAAAGTAATAGCATGCTTAATGGCAACATTTTTGAATATAAAAACATTTGATAGTAACAACCTTGTATACAACACCAAAGCTGCCTTCTCCAATTTTGGTTCTCTCAGAAAAGTCCTCAGTGGCATTCCGAAGTTCATTGAAAGTGAATATTGTAGGCTTGATGTCTTTTTCAGCAAAATCTGCAAAATATATTTAAAATTTAGTGCCTTGCAAAATTTTGGACCTTTTCTATCTACTTTGTAAAAATTGACAAGGGAGTCTTTTTTCATTATGATGAATAAGTATATGTACAAGTTGTTTGCATGGATGTTTAAACTTACGTTGTTGAACTTGAAGCCGCAATGTTTGTTTTTCTTTTTTGGTTTTCAAGAATATCATGGTGATGATGAATATAGCAATTGCTAAGAATGAAGCTGCAACACTTATTGCAATTGCCACTGCGCGAATACTTTTATTGCCACCTTGGGTAGTTTCTGGAAAAATGCACATCCATTCACATTATGAAATTTGAAATTACATCAAAGTTATATTAAATATCCCATATTTCCTAAAAAGGACAATGTACTCCTGTGTGTGATAAATTGCAACTCTATTGAGTTTCAATTCAAATTTTTGTAAACTTATTTCAATGTAAGAACATCTACAATTTCCCAGTTCTATGTCAATAAATCGATGAGACAATATTTTTTACTTTTCATAATTTATAATGTGCTTGATTGAGAATAAAAATTATTTACGTGCAATTATGTATGATTGATTTTTTCTATAAATTTGATATAAATCTTTTATACTTAAATTTCCTAACATTTCACTTAAGTCTACAAAATTCATCTTTTTTTTTCAAAATTAGAATAAAAAACATAAATTACAACAAAATGAAGATTTTGGTTGTAAAAACTTAGTAAAAAATAAATTTTTTTTTCATTTTTTCCCGTACATAAACTATTGATACCATCATACCAATCAAATCCTTAAATGTAATTTTGCAAAAAAACAATTATTCCAACTCTATGTTTAGGCATGTACTAATCAATACAAATAACTTTTAATCATATTATTGTGTAGAAATTTTAGGTCCTTGTTTAATATTTGGCTTGTGATAGTAGTTTTACCTGCATTGACGCAATTTTGTAAACAAACACAGAGTTTCAAAAAGTTTGCTGTTGAAACTTGATTGCAATACGGATTTCCTTGTAGACTGATAAAAATTACACATTGTGTCAATAGGTGATTTCATTAATTTTTTTCATATCTAAACTAAAAACACATCAAACAATTCAAATTAATACTAAAAAGATTAAACAAAATTTGAATATTTGTGAGTATTCTATAATAAAAATTTCTATAACAAATTCAAATTTCCTCCAATTCAAATCTTGATAAATTTTCAAAATCGGATTTCAAAAAATATCATAAGAATAAAATATGATAGCATTCAATTCAAAAAGTAATGTACATAAACATTGCTACCTAGATGTAATGGTGAAAGTTGAGTTTAGATATCTCACTTGATGCCAAATCTTTCAATGTTTTTGAAAGATGAGCCAGTGTAGAGGACGTTTGTAATACTATTATTCTTGATACTTAGCAATTCAAGCTTTTGAAGTCCAACAACATCTCCAATGTCAAGTGTTCCATTTATATGGTTGTCGTCCAATACTCTGTAAGTACAATAAAATGCTAGAATCATTAAAATATTTTATAATGCATACATCATTAGATCCTCACAAACTAGTTTTCTTAATGATGTATGTACCTACTAACAAGTTGGTAAGTTGCAATTATACTAGTACACAAAAAAAAATTCCAGTCTTTTAAATTTTTTAAAAAGTATATTTTCATTAGACGAAAAGATTATCTAAACAATATATAGAAATTATATTGGAAATTGTCAACAATGAGGGATCTTCTAGTTTTGAATTTAAATGTTCAAGAAGTTATTTTGAAGTGTTGAATATAGTTATATTAATATGATACACCTAAATGGTTTATCATCTCAAGGATCAATTGTATCTAAGACATTTTCATCTTTTTGCTCCATAACAAGGTTTTAATTAAAACATCAATTTGAGATCTATACATAAATTCAGTGTAATGAATTTCATAGAATGTGCATTTTATATAGTTACATTGAATGTATTAAATTTCATAGAAAATATGTTGTACACATATTAGGCATATTATGTATTTATGTTTTATTAAAAAAAATTAAAAAAATTTGCACATAGAGATATTTGAGAAGGAAAAATGAACATACATAGTATTAAAGTATTTATGCATTAAGTTCATCCTCGAGTTACCTATAATAATATGCAACAACAAACCAATGGTCAAATTTAAATTTCTTATGTAATTTAGAATTTGAATCGATAAAGAAAACAATCATTTAAAGACATAGAAAATGGGTGCATAGTATCATTTACAATATCCTTAAATGTATGAAGTCTTGTACAAAATGGTCTGGGATTTGACTGATAAGGTTGTTTCCTTGTAGTCTTCTGCAAGCACAAAAAAAATTATACTTTTTTTCAGCTCAAACAAGATGGAATAACAATTGTAAACATCTTGATATGGGTGAATGCATGAAACATTTGTACTATATTGGAGTCACACATTATGCGTAATATGTATCCCCTATCATAACTTTTGAAGAACCGAGTGGATGGAGCTTAAATTAAGAGGGAAGGTGAAATTTTTCCTTTTATTATAGTTTCCATTTATTTTCTAAATGAAAATTTTCACTATTTAAATTTGCAATTTTGCTCATTTGTCATGCTTTTAATTGAAATCATTGGTTTGAAGATTTTGAGTACTAAAAATATCAAATTTAGAGGTCAGTTTTTGAATGTAAATTTCCATATTAGACCTACATATGTTGTGCATCAAAAATAAAATATCTTGCCCTAAATATGGCTGAAAGAAAGGCTCTTTTGTACTCGCATTTCTAGCTCAATTTCTAGACATTTAGAAGGATTCTTCAATTTTTTTGGTAGAACCTCATCTCCATCAAATTACCTAAAAAAATGTTTTGAATTTTGAATTTTTTTTAATATTTTCTAACAATTTATTCACTATTTTCTAAAAATTTAATTCATCAAAGTATCTAGTTTCCAAAATTTTCCATTAACTTGTTCTATGTATAAATTTTGGAAAAAATATCTATTAGGCCTAGATTTTTAAGATTATAATAATTATAATGTTCTACTAAATTTCCATGTTTTAATCTATTTTAAGATCTTTTCCAAAAGCTACGACTAGTACTCTTTAACTCAATAACTCCTAATAATACCCCAAATGCAACAATAGTAAAAATTTCATTTCATGCTTTCACCCGATATTTCACAAAAAAGAAAAGAAAAAGATTAATTAGTATATAACTTACAGAATTTGTAGACTGCTAAGATTCTTGAGCCAGACCGGAATGTCAGTACTTTGAAATTGGTTGTAGCTTAAGTCTCTGAAAAGATGAAATACATACACATATAATACATTAATACTTATATATAATACATCACATATAATACATTAATGTTAGAAGTTGGAAAATATATAAGATTGATTTCAAAACAAGGAATAATATTTAATAATTAAACACAATGTTTTATACATGTTTTAACACTAGTCTAGTAGAAAAGGTGGCACTTCCCGAAGACATGCCCAGGCAAAATCATTGCGCATACCTGGAATTGGGCACTACTTGCCTGAGCATCTCTCTTGATAATACCACCTTTTCTACTAATGTAATTTTGATAAACCTTGATAATTTCTAATATTGACATAATTTCTATATATTCAATCTCTATTCTCTAAAGGACCCCCGAAAGGACCAAGGTTTCATGATTTTAAAATAAAAAATCTCGGAGTGCACTCTTTTATGTGTGTGAAGAATCACAAGAGGGTGATTAATTTGAACAATATCATACTATGTATACATGCAAAAAGAATATTTTATTAGGGCTGAAAATAGGGTTGTATATTAACACTATACATATGTATATGAATAGATATAAGAATATTCTAATTGTACAATGAATATTTTAAAGGGGGGTTGTGAACAAACGTGATTCCAGGGTTTAATAAAGGGTGCACCCCCTGAGTGAAAAATCCAATTGATCATATTGTGAATAATATAATTCAAATGAGACCAAATTTTATATGATCAAAAATAGTGAAGGATATTGCATGTATTGGTTAAAAAAAAAAAAAAAATTTAAAGTAAAGAAAGTCATGTAGGACCTATTACTCAAAAAAGGTAAAAAGTTGTGAGACCCAATTTGGGATACTTGGTTCTTTAGGAGTTAATAATATAGTTTTTAATATAGATTTAATTTTTTTGGAAAATATAATATTTTTAAAAATTAATCTTGTATTAGAATAAATTTCAAAAGACTAGATGCTTTCAAATGACAAATGCATTTGAACTCAAAATTTAAAAGAAACCACTTTTTAAAACAAACTACTTGGGATCAAATCGTTGCTCAAATAATTACCCTCAAGGTAGGAACTTTATATTTTTAAAACCAAAATGTATATTTGTTGGAGAGGTTTAATAGAGCAATATAGTAATGGATGAAAATTGTTTTATTGTGAAGTATTCTTGTAGGCCTTGAAAATATGATAAAAATTCATCTAGATGTCCTTCATATTAAATATAATTTAAGATTCAATTGAAACATGCTTATATGCTTTAAAAATTTTGATTTATAAAAATGAAATTACCGGGATCCTAAGTTTGATTCCTCCAAAAATTTGTAATTTTATACTTTTATTAAAGTTATATTTTTTTTGGTACACAAAAAGAGGATTATTAAAAATAACTAAAATAGGTCTACTAATTATTTTCATGTACTTTTTCACTACTCCGTAGCAAGACAAGACAATTAGTCATGTAAACATATATGTCCTACTTGGGGTCCTACTGACACAACAAAATCCTAGTTAGTAACATGTTAAATATATTCCTAATATTCCATAGATATTCTAAAATGCTTTAAAACTTTCTTCAATGATTTCAATAGGTGATGAACAAAAGCTTTATGCAGCGTTTGTGACAAATATGACGTTCATGTGTTCATTTTTCTTGCTTTTGCATGATTGTAATAAAGGATTATAAAATTTGCAAACGTTTAACCCTTAAACAACAATGCAAGCTCCACAGGCTTGGTTATATTTTGGGAGAATCTTGCTCATAACTTCTACTCCATTGCACCAAATGGGGTTTTTAAAATGCCAAACCGAGCACCTTAGAGAGATCTATACTTCTTTAGAATGGAGCCAAAGTAAATTAAAAAAAGAATCATGATTCAAATGGAATTTAAAAGAGATTTTGGATGTGGTATCAGGAAAGCATATGTTGTTTAAGGGTTAAGTTATGTGAAATCAATATATCAGCCTTGAAAAAAAAGGTTAGCTGCACTTACAACTCTGTTAGGTTTGCCCATGGACTGAAATTTGGGAAGGGCCCTGTAAATGCGTTGTTGGAAAGGTCTACTACTTTTAGGTTGGGGCTGTAGCTCATGTTGAAAATATTTGATAGATTTAAACCTCCACTGAAACTGTTGCGGCTCAAATTCCTGGTTTACAAAATTAATAAATCACCAAACCTCAGCCAGTTATTTTACAGTTTCTTCTTCACATACTTTCAAAGTCACTATATCTGATAGAGTTAGTCCATTGATAATTATTTGTATGCAAATGAACTGGAGTGACGACAATTCATATACTGGTACTTACAAGGTGTTCAAAGAAGGGCTCTGTGCCAAGCTGAAAATGGGGCCACTAAAATTGTTGGTAGACAAATCCCTGCATGCGTTCCAAGTTATATGAAAGATGTTAATATAATAATTATCAACAACATTATGTGAAGAGTTGTGAACATTTTTGATGGGCAATGGCAAGATATGGGTTCTAAAAAGGAACGTCTCACTAAAACATTGTCATTTTGTGACTCATTCAACTTGTGCTAGAAATTACACATTCTCTATTTACATGAATTTGATGATAAATTCATGAGAAAGTTGTAATACTCCATCCAAAATACTAACTGAGCAGGAAAAATTGAACAATTTTGATATTCCTTTTCATTCCTTTGTTATCAAATCTGTTATATCCAAGTCGATCATGAATCTGAATCTAACTCGCAAGATGGATTTATTTGGTCTCAAGAAAGAATTGAAGAGTAAGTTGCACGCTTACACGGTAATCAGTTGTTCCAGACCTTGAAAATATTCTTGCTGTATATTTCCAGACAGTGAGTTTCGAGAGAGATTCAGAGTCCTTAGCCACGTTAAGTTTCTGAAATCAACTTGCAGATCCCCATCAAATTGGTTTCCACTCAAATCTCTGGTATGGATCATGAGACAACAGGAAAATTAGGCCCACTGACAGAAAAAAGTTGTATATATTAGTACTAGATCACCTTTAGTTAGTACAGTCACTTGACTTACCGTGGAAATGGCCAAAATGCAGCAGATTGAGATCAATTTTACTTGAGCGTGCAGTTCATATTAATAGCAGCAATTACAACTAATTATTAATACTTAATCTGACAACATATCCAGTTCAGTTGGTACGGTAACCACATGAGCAGCTAATTATGATTGTAATTAACTCCTGGTCCGATCTTAACCCCCCGCCAAAGGACCTGTCAAGGATTCATGGTTTTAAAATGACAAGTTTAATCGATCATATTGTGAAAATTATAATTTGAATGGCACCAAATTTTATATCACTCGAATCAGTGAAGAATATTACATATGTTGAATATTTTTTTAAGAAAAATTAACAGAAAAGAATCTGCATAAAATCTACTCAAAATTACCGGAAAAAAACATGAGCCACCTGGTGGCCTTATGGTCCTTTACGGGTTAATATCCATGATTCAAAGGACCAACTTACTGTAGTACTTACAGCTCCTGAAGTTGAAGCAGGGAAGTGAGTGTTGTTGGTATTGATCCGTTGAAAGCGTTCCCTTGGAGGTTCCTGACAACAAAATCATCGGCAAACTCTTGTCAATGTTGTTGAGGTATTTGTATTCTTCGAATGATCAATTCATCACGCGCTATCTACTCCTAACAACAGTTATGACAGTTACTATAGAATTACATTATCTAATGTTTTAAACTACCTTGCATCAGAGGCTTGGTCTTGGTCTGCGGTTGCCTGACATCCTACTATAATTTGTAAGGCTGGGTCCATTCAAGCTAATACGAACCACCTAAGTTGTCAGCAATGCTTTTTCAGTGCTTTTTTCAAAGCATTTTCAATATGGTGTTTGATTTAATTAGAGAGGAAAGTGATATGTCAATGTTTCCAACATGAATACAAAACACATAGTACAAGATGAAAGCAATATTGTGAACAATTAGCTATCAAAAGCATTAGAATAGCTCTGTCAATAATGGTTTTAATGACTCACCAAGGACTTTTCTAAATGATAAATAACACTTTTCTGGTATAAATTTTGAAATAATTGAATGAGAATGATGATCATGTGAATGAAAATTGAAAAAAATACACCACAAAATTGTTCTTTGAATGAAAATCATGACTTTCTTGTCTCTAGCTACTCTCCAAAGGACTCAGATCCAAAGCACTCAAAAGGAGGCACCGTTGGTTCGTATTAGCTTGAATGGACCCGGTCATATTGGCTTGAATGAACCCGGGCGCGATTCTTAGTTACGAAAGTTGAGGAGTAATTATACTCACGTACAAGATGTTCAGATTATAACTCAGATACTCCAGTTCCGAAGGTAATGGACCTGTCAAATCTTCGTTTCCTGTTATAGTCCTGCACAGTGCCCAGAGGTTCACAAGATGAGACCAAACATTCAAGGCTGAACTCCCAAATGAAACTAGAGTAATTATTTCTCTGACTGCAATGTACATATTATATCGGCCATATATGGTACTTCATGAATGTAATATTTTATCATATCATAGACTATCGAGGAATGATCTCTGAATTCAATGACTGTCACTTACAAAGAGACTAGGCTGCTGAGGTTGCCGATTGCTGGTGGGAGCGTGCCTGTGAGGGATGCATCCGTAAGTGCCCTGAACACAAATAATATCGAATCCACAAATTAAAGACATCATTCACGGTTTTCATTCCACTAGTAGGAAATGTGTCGTTTTTCACTTACTATAAATGAAAAAGTAATGAAACAGTGCCATGCACATGGGTTGTGTTAGTGCTGGTGAGTGGTTTTGGTCACAAGAAGAGTAGAAACAGAAAATATAGGCACAATATTCTGTCATGTTCACTGTTTCCACAAAATGGGGAATGCATGAAAAACGACAGATCTGCTACTAGTGTTCAGTATGAAAACTAGTAGATGATCTCGGATATATATACACTTGCGCATTAATACATTATGATAATCATCAAAATCGAAACGACATGCACATTTGAAACCAGCTAATTGGATCATCTATTCAATTCCCAATTTCCACAATTTGTGCATGAAAAGCAGTCACTATTTGAATGAAGTCACCAGTTTTGGAAGTTGAACTTACAAGCCGACGATACTGACGTTGTAGAGTTGGTAGTGAAATCCCGGAGGAGTGCCAGGCAGAAGCTGACGGAGACAGAGCACTCCCTGCCACGACCGACGGAAGCATGGGCAATTATCCGGCGTGTTATTTACAAGACCGGGAATGAGCCTCCATCCTGCCAAGTTCTTGCCCAGATCGGGAGTGCTTTCGTTCCAGTTCGCGTACAGCTGCTGCAGTCCATACACTGGAACAACACCAGCCACGTTAATTGTTAGTCGTCCGGAGCAACCGACAGCAGAATAATAATCAATAAAATTGTATAATTACATACACTAACTAGTACTCTGTCTTAAAATATGTACTTTGGAACCGCTTCAAGAAGCATTTGAATGAACTACAGTCACTAACTAGAGCAACAAGTGGTTAGTATTAACGAGTGAGATTCAAAGCTTCATATAAATGATGTATCCTAATTCAATCAGTGCAATCTTCCCAGTTCTGAGTTTTTTCATGATTTACTCCACTTATGCGTTAGACCGAAATTCAGTTGCTTTAGCAGGGCATAAATGAGAACCTAAGATCTAGCTATTGATGACTAAATTTAGGATCGAAGTTGAACTGCAATTACAACACTGATCGACAAACACGAGGGGATCGATAACTCAATCACGATGATCCAGAACTACTAACAATTGTAAAAGTGAGTTGGAGTTACGTTGGACTGCTCACAATCAGTGCTCTTGAAGGTGTAAACCTGTTGCCAGGTCGGGTCCTGGCCTTGAGTGTGCTTGCCGAGTTGCAAGAGCAACATGGCGTACGCCAAGAGTCGCACAGTTAGATGCAACACAGGACCCATCGCAACGTACTAACGCCTGATTGAAGACTGATGATTGATCACGAAGTTACTAGCGTGCTGGTTCCGGCCTAACTTTAGGAACTTGCACCAATTAATCGATCATTCTGCACTGCACCACCATATGCCTGCAGCGTGATACAATTTTACAGGCAGGCACAACTTACATATAATTCAAATTGTAAGTACTGCAAGACCGTTCCATTTCATCCTCTACCACTCACTGTTTACCTGCATGCTGACATAGACTTCGATCAAAGCTCCGTTTGGGAATCGTAACCCGGAAACTCGGAAACTGCAAGCTTGACCAGGTGAGGAAAAAATCCACAATTATTTTCTAGGAGACAGTGACAGCTCAATTTCCTCCCTAGCAGTATAGGGAACTAGTAGTTGATATTTTACCCAGGCTATCATTTTATTCGTTTTCTACATGCATTCTATGACTTTTCGATACAAAATTTGTTGACTGTACGTTGATAATAATATTAGAACCGCAAGCTAGTAGCGGTGAATATTCTCAAGAGCAACGCACGATTGATGTGATCGAAGTGGGCCTGATGTCGATAGTAAAGCGAGTTTTTTTTTGCGGCAGCCAGGTATTATGCGAGGGAGGTGCTTGCGAAACCGCCCCTGAATGCCGCAGATGCCTGGCTGGACAGACACTACTGGAATGGGAAATCAATAGGTTTGCTAGAGATTGTGTGACATCTGGTCTTTGGTCTTTGGTCTGCGATTCTCCCCGTATGTAATAATTTCTTGCATACCTATTCCAGTGGCGAGGGGGCATCGATGACTTTGTTCAAGTGTCTTGAATATAGTGCCATATATATAGTCTTGAAAGAGTATCATATTATTAAGGTTAGACTGTAAGTCTTATTGTATAATATTCTGTTACTTAATAGTCTAGTCAAGGAGTGGGAATGACAAGAAGCCAGGTCTGCAGGTCCTGCTTACAAGGAAGAGCATGGCCATCCATGCGCTCCCACAGTCTCTCACGCTCAAGAAGTAAACGAAAAGTGTAAAGGGCCCTTCATAAATACCTCTCCTAGATTGTTAAAAAATGGTCCTTCAAATCACTGTTTAGTTGACTATATCCCATATTCTACTTGTGATTGGTGCATTGACTATTTGATGTGCACTTTTGATGTGTGAGGGGCGTGCAAGGCTGGGGGAGTGCAAGTGCAAAGGCTCTTTCAAATGTAGATGAATAATTTCAGCGAGTCAGCTACAGCGTGCATACTAGGTGTGAATGCTCTAACGCGCAGTGATAGACGCAGAATGGCAAAATGTGCAGTTAATATGTCAAGTTTGGTCAGGGACTCTGAAAGTCTGTCATGCCCTTGGGGTTCTTTTCTTGCTGTTCCGGGCTGAATTTGTACCAGTTCTTCGGCTTTTTTTGCAATGCATTTTATATGTTTTTATTCTTATTCCACAATTGTAACTTACTAAAGTCTGTATTTCGTTGCAAATGATTGGGATCGAACTGAACTGAATTAAAGTCACCACTGTAAGTGATCAGAGAATGATCAATACTTTTTATTTTCAATCTACTACAGTACATAAACGCTTCCCTCACCAGCTTGCAGCCGTTCCATTCATGACATCTTCATGACAATGAAGTTTCTTTCATTTGCAAAGGAAAAAAAGTTAACATGTGCAATTTATATATATGCAATATTCACAGTACATGCATACTGAAAATCAATACTTTTTATTGAATGCTTCATAAGATGAAAAGTTCATCACTAGAAATGCATGCATATAATTGGGATCACCTATTTATACAGACAAAGGAGGTGTGGAAGCTCCACCGGCCGGGAGAGAGTACCATAACTAATTAATATGAAAACACAATCATGTTTATTATTTTTCTTTCTAAACAGAACAAAGTCAGTCTGATGCAGATACAGTGCTAGCTAGCTCCACTTATTACTGATATCTTTCAAACTAATCCTGCAACAGTAATGGCGTCTAAGGCTGGCTCAGTTTCATTTTACCGGCCCCTCGTTCAATTCTGATGATCGTGCTTCCACATCATATATACTCGGGTGCCGTGCCGATTTAATTGTAATACCCCGTGTAAGTACTGTCTAGCAAGCTTTACCACCGTATGATCCACAGCAAAGCAAATTGACACAGCTCGTGCAACAATCGGCTGCACTGGTGCACGGATTGCCATCGTAACAAGAGGCATTGGGAGCGCAACCGTTCGGAAATTTTGAATTTGCGCATACAACAAACGATGCTTGGAATAGACGCCTGTGAAATCCTGGCTCCTCCGCTGCAAACGCCGTCACGAGGCAGAGCAGCAACAGCACTGTTAGTGCCAGAGTTTGTTTCGTCGTAGCCATCGCTCACGAGTCTCCTAATAGACCAAAGATGCACGGTAAGTAAGTTGTAGAATCAGCAGAATCAGCAAAGAAAATTGTGCAAATGAAAGTCCCCATGTGATCAAAACTACTGCAAAAACCTTGAATTGCTTGGGAGTGTTTAGAGGTCAACGCAAAGATTTCAATCTGACTGCTCCGAAGAACAAGCGTATGCAAGTTGGGAAGGTCGTGACTTCAAGCACTCTAGTCTGTAGCCTGCCACATCAATGAACTTACACAAGAATATTTGGAAGAAAGAAGTTGCATGAACTAAGATCGATATTTGGAATCAGCTGCAACTGGGTATATATTTTCAATTGCGTTTTCTTCCCTGTTTGCCGCTAGCTGTCCAGGCTGGTGAAACTACAGCTGTATCCGTCTTGATAAACAATTATATTAAATCATGAATACTAATGTTGTAGTGAGTCTGAGTGGAAAATGGGTGCTACTAGGCCTTTTCCAAGAGCATAGTTACCCAGCAGCAGGTGCTTTTGAGGGACCAACGTCAAGATTTGGTGTAGTCAGCTCCACTTGCTCTCAAGTCCGACTCAACAACTACTGAGTAACGCCAAAAGATAATGTTTGGGGTCAAAGTTTGAGTTTTCCCCGCTATCTACAAAATCTTTTGAGCAAGCAAATTACTCACACCCAACAAGCATCTTTGCTCAATCAATATTTAAATAATGAGCGTGAAGACTATTCTTCGGCCCATGCTTCAAAGCCATCAAATTCTTTTCATAAAACCTTCATTTAATAAGTTCCCTTGGTGTTTGCACTAGGAGTGTTGCTGGGATACTACAAGTCTAACATTCCTTTAAGTTAAACATGACCTCCAAATTATTGTTTGGTGAAAATATTTGGTCTGGAGATGTTAGGCTTGCTCTTAGAGCATCCGCACCCTTGCACATCAAAACTCACATGTTGATTCCCTTGTGATGAAAAAATGTTGATAATATAATTGGCTTAGAGGCTTCCAAATGCAAGTATGTCAAATTTGTTGAATAGATTTTATGCTTGCAATCACCGGTCCTTTCATGTACACCTCATGTACATATGAGCCATGCTAATATTATTTTTGAGGCTAACTAACTAGCTTGACTACATCCATTTGTTCAACGAACCTCATGCCCGCTCGACTAGGAAATATTGGAACATTTTTTAGCATGTTCAAAGAATATCCACGTTTTTTTTAATATTTAAAGAATATATTCTCTATGTTCTGGACCGTTGGACATGGACATTTGACCCCGTATGCCCGCCTAGTTAGACAACCCAACCTGATTGAAACTTCGGCTCCAAGCTATTTGGATGAGACTCATCATTTTTCATCCAATCTGGCCATGTGTTAGACCCTCCAAGTACGTAGGTGTGAATGATCATAGAGACTTATGATGGAGCACTCTCCTAATTTTGACTATCTTGTTACAAAACCTATCAATTGCATTTACATATATACTAGTAAATCTCGTGTTGCAATGCAACACAAAACTAAATAAACACGATCAAGAAACTCGGACTCCATTGCAAAGAATGTTGATTGAAAGAAATTGAAAAACTTAATTATAGATGAAAACAGTTTACAAAACAGGCAAATGGATGAAAATGATATATGATGAGATATTGGATGATAACTGATGGATGTAAAACTTGGATGAAAACGTGACGGATTTTGTGACAGTGGGGTTGTGACACTCTGCATTTAATATAATAGATAACATTCATTAATACCAACTCATAACACCCGAGTAGAAAATTTTTACTTTGCCATGAGCTCCAAACAAATATCACGAATTCTTCATCATATATGAACATAGTCATCAATAGCTACCCAAGTTTACACGAAGCTGCAGGTTTGTAGGTCAACAAGACATGTAGTCTCATAATTATCTCAAACTGACCAATGGACTAATCATGCCGGCCACTGGGCTTGCCGCTTGCAAGTCCCTTCTATCTAAATGATTCATGTCATCATGTGCTTCAAGGCCTACCTGATGTTGCATGCATCATTAATATAATTTTATATGTGCTTTCATGGCGCAGCGCATCACATGGCCTCCGACCCATTGTCAACGGTGCTCTATTCATCCACTTTGCTCAGCCTGCTCGATGAAGCTGAAAAGCAGACTGAGCATGCTTGGGTTACTGAATGTTATGCTTGCCCTACTATTATAGCTGGAGTCCCTTTAAGTACGCGGATCTGACAAAAAAGCTAGATTAATCCTGTTATTGTCAAAGCTCAAGAAAATACTAGGTGCTTCAAAATCAACTATTTGATCATTAGCTATGATATGTTTGACTTTCATGACCATGGACATGGCCTGTAGCCCTGAACCAATTAGAGAGTGAGCAAAATCAACTATTTGATCATTAGGTATCATATGTTGGACTTTCATGACTTAGGACATGGCCTGCAGCTCTGTACCAATTAGAGACTGACACACTCAGGGAGATAAATACAAGATTCCCATATGGGAAACGTGGATAATTGTTTCACAATTGTAACTTTCTCAGACCAAAATACACTACAATCATCCCAGGAAAGTTACAATTGTAGGAATTTTGTCCCACTTCCTATGTGAAATCCCATGTGGGAATGTCTTTTATCTTTCCCTGTGTGAGTGAGCGGGTGTACTAGTCTAGTCACACGGACTTGTTTATGTAGACAGTGTTCATGCCATCTCTGTGGAGGCATGCATACTAACTATCTAGCAAGGTTGTTTAACTAGGTGGATATAGGGTTGGATGTCCTAATCAGTCGCAAACGGTCAAATCAATGTGGGATCCATTCAAGCTTATTAGAGCTAAGGGTGCCTCATATTGAGTGCTTTAGAGAGTTCTTTTAAGAGTCCCTTTAAGAGTCCCTTTAAGAGTCCTTTTGAGAGTCTTTTGGAGAGTTGTTAGAGACAAAAAAAAAGTCATGATTTTTATTCAAAGATTATTTTTAATGTATTGGTTTCAATTTTCATTCACATAATCATCATTCTCATTTGATTATCCCAAATTTTTTACCAAAAGAGTGTTATTTATCATTTAGAAAAGTCCTTAGTTAGTCATTAAAACCATTGATGACAAAGCTATTTTAATGCTTTTAATATCCAATTTTTTACAATATTGCTTCCATCCTGTACTATGTATTTTATATACATGATGCATATATTAACGTATCACTTTCCTTTCTAATAACAATTGAAATCAAACTTCACATTGAAAATTCCTCCAAAAAAGCATTGAAAACAACTTAGCCGGTTCGTATTAGCTTGAATGGACCTTGAGGACAAATCCACATGTTTAGCAATGCTTGAACATGACGGACATATATTTTGAATGTTATTAGCTATAGTGAAAAACAATATAACTACCAGAATATATGCTCAAATATTTCTTTATCGAATGGGTATGAGGCTCCACCGTTCCACAGGAGGATTTCGGAGTGTTAGCCTTTAGGGCTAATGGGCCAATGAGGGCTAATTCCCCAATAATGCTAGCTAATTCCTCAAACTTTAATCGGAGCTAATGTACTTTAGATGGGGCTAATGTACTTTAGTCGGGGCAAGCAAACCATTTTTTGGGGCTAATGTCTTCATAAAAAAATGTACCCGAGTTAAAAAACCCAATGCTACAGGGGGGCTAAAAGGGGGGGCTAAGTAACACATGAAGCATTAGCCCTGACTAAGTCCTCCAAAACTTCTAGTGTTCGTCACACGGACTTGTTCAGACAGGCAGCCTAATTGGGCGGAGAGACACATTAACAACCCTGCTATCTACTTAGGTAGTGATTGATAATTGCAAAATGTTTGTCGTTCCTCCAAGTGGATATTGATACAACGATTACCACAAAAACCAGTTAGTATGTCAATAACGAAGTATGTTGCTACTAACTGACGATGTTACCAACACTAATTATTGTCATACTCACGGAATTGTCCCAGATGGGAAATTGGGAATTGATGAACATTAAAACTACCAATCAACTTACATACACTAACATCGTAGAAATGGTCTTAAGACTTATAAGAGAAATTCTCCTGCTTATTATATGAATATTAATAATTAATACTGAGCTGTGATTTCGAGGAAGCTCTCACTGCAGTGTTTGAGTTGGTGAGTCAAAAGGAATTATTCTCATAGCCCTAGGAACCGTTGAATGGAAGCGTTCAAATCAACCAAAAGAACGTATATATCAACTGGAAGTTTCTGATTGACTGGAAGCCACCCAGCTGTCGAAGGTTGTCAAGTCGATTCCCGTTTTATGAGTCAGAAGTTCCTTGTGATAACTTAAAAGCAGGCCCAGTAGCATCCTCTTTCCACTCACCAACGCTATTTTTGACTGATAAAGTGCTTCTCATAGTTTGGAGTTTGATATTTCTACACCAAATATTGTCCATATGGCGAAGGTGGTTTCCACATCAAGCACTTTGTCATTTTTTCCTACTCTATTACAAGACCATGCTCTCACTTTATGAAGTTGACTTTATTAAACTTATTCTCCATCAGATGTATGATTGTCCCAAGTTGTGACAAAATTAATAGTTTAAAATCGATTGATGACCTCTATTCTAGGCACTCTCTGGGGAAGTTCCTGATTCTCTCACACTATCTTGGATGTGGACTTGGTGCACACTGACGAACTTCTGGGTTTCCTCTGACCTCCTACAGGTCTCCTCTATGTATATCAAAAAGGAATTATTCTCATATATAGCCCAACTGTTGAATGGAAGCGTTCAAATCAACCACAAATACGTATATCAACGGGAAGTTTCTGATTGAGTGGAAAAACTTAATTTCTCCAGCCACCCAGCTGTCGATCGAAGGTTGTTAAGTTGATTCCCGCTTCATGAGTCACAAGTTCCTTAAATTAACAGATTAAGAGCATGCTCAGCAGCACCAATTTCCTTGACTTATCGTCAAGATAAATCGCAGTTGTTCCCTTGTTCACCTAGCAACAGTGATGTCAACCCCAAGATGATGCTCAACACCATTAAATTTTATTTCTCCATGCCAAATACTATTGTCTTGGCGGGTGCTTTTTTTCTTGCATTAAACTTAATTAAGAGTTGTGGTGAATCTAGTAGCCAGCACTTGATTGACATCATGATAGGACACAGTTTATAATGCTCTAAGATCAGGAAATAAGATGTTTATTTGCTAAAAACCATAATATTGGGTGTTGCTGGGACAAGCATGCATACTCCTGACCCCTCCCTTTATGCTCATATTCCCCAATGAATTTAAAATGGCGTTGAACCCATGAATTCATCAAAACTGCTGGGCTTGCTCTAACACGACTTACATGTGACGCAAGAATACAAGCAAAACTTCTCTTCCATTGCCAAGCGCAAGCGCAGCCTTGCGACCATGTCAACCAGCTGAAGCGGAGCTGGAAGTTGCATCCACCAGTACGTCTTACCTCCCTGACTCTTGGAATATAAATTATCATTCTCAAATGAATTTTCCAAACAATATTTTAGTGCCTTAGAATGATCCTCTCAAAAATCGATCCATTCAAATAGTTTAGAAGCCCAGTCACTCAAAACAGCAGAAAGTCATGCATGGGACTGGGTTCCATACCACAACCCACGTCATCCTGTTGAGAATTTCGGCCTTGCTTGCCTCACAAATGAAGTTAAATACTACTTGTTCAGAGTTTCAAGAAGCTATTTAATTAAGTCCGAAAGCGGTGAATGCCTAAAGTTGTCCAGGTCTTTGTGATTGTGTTCTTGTGGACCCAATCTGTCTGGCTCTCTTGTCACTTAACTTACAGTAAGTTATTTGATCATGGAATCTCCACAGTTTCGGCCTTCCATTGAGAAATTCCTCACCACATGCACTTTTTTTATTCAATCTTTTACAACTTTTGTCGTTTCAAAATGTTGTGTACGTGTCGCTGGATTTGTGTCAATACAGCAAGCACCGCAGCAGCTCCTGTGTCCACGCCATTATTTTGACGTAGCCAGTCTGTAGAGCTATGTCTATGTAGCAACAAATTCTTCGTTCAGGATGATCTTAGGGTCAATAATAATCATAACATTCTTCAGTCCTAGCTGGACCTCAACCTTTCTCTACAGTGTCGTTCTAGTGTAAAGTACTAATAAAATAATTCAACTCTTTAACCCTCATTGCTTGATCTAGCTATTTAAGGCCTTATTCGTTAAATTGAGACAAAATGGTCATTTTGAGACTTCAACCCTAAAACAATTATAGTCATTTATCGTGGAGCCGAAGATAAGATGAGACTGTAACCTTTAGGAAATCAAAGGTTTTTATATATATTAATATATTAAAGTCTCAAATTACCAAATAGTCGCAAACCTGAACTGTTATAATGGTTTATCCTCGAGTCGAAGATAAAATTGAGACTACACTTCGTCTCTATTTAATGAATAAGGCCTTATTTGAAGTTATTGGTTCATTCAAGCTTAACCCCTAAATGACCATATTCATTCCTAAAATTTTATCACTTTTTCGTGATGCTTTCAGAAAGGCAATTGTATCTCTTGATTGATAATCATGTAGAAAACTTCACCGTTGAAGTTCAAAGAGGACTTAGTCATGAGATTATACATCAATTTTTAGAACAATCTACCGTATATATTACATGATTATAAGGTTTGATCATAAGTTGATTTTTAAAAAAATTGAACAAAATCAACAGGTCATTTATTGAAAACTTTCTCATAAATTTAACCCCTAAAGGCCCTTAAAAGCCAAAATGGCTTTTTGCTGTTTCGGGCAGCTTAGATGGAAGGTCTAAATTAAGAAATTTAGACTATAATTTGGCGTGGGCCTGGTCATACATACAAGGTGTGTGGGGTAAAAATTACAAAGTCAAATTCGGATTTTATAATTTTTTTATTGAAATTTTTGGTTTCAAGCCCAACTGAGGCAGAAAAAAACTTTTTATTATAATCATTTTTTCAATTTTTTTTTTTGGAGACATGCTCTTCACCACATTTAGGCTCAGAATTTGAAATGACCCATGTTGATTATATTCTTGGCTTGACAAGGGCAGCCTCCAAAATAAAGAACAGCAACCTCCAAGGTTTTTTGTAATTTCACATCCATTTCTTTCGAAATTTGTCAAAATTTGAGATTTTGAAATTTTTTAAAAATAATTTCGCCTAAAATTTATAAAATCATACAGGTACCTAATCACCGTTCATTTTTTCCAAAAATCAAATACAATTAATGTGATGCATGTTTCACCAAAATGCCATTTTTATACCTACTTCCGGAAATTAATTTGGATGAAGGTTTGAAACGCGTAATGAATCTCTAAAATTTTGCATGAGCGTACCCAACTTAGTTATCTACATGGAAAAAAATATGAGCAAAATGTTTGGAGTAACAATCTTCAAGTCCCCCTTTGCACTATGGAGACAATGCCTCCCAAGCAATGCCCCGAAAAACTTTTGCACAAACTTTGGATGTTATGATCTTGCAAATGATAAACATCCAACGGTCAATTTTTTAAACAGTAGCTATGAATAGGCTTAGGTACAAGATCTTACGGTTGGAATTCTAAAAGAAGTAAAAAAACTTGGTTCACATCCCCGGGAGTACATAGAGGTAAAAAATCGCAGTTTTGAGGTTTCAAGCTCCCAAAAACACAAGGAAATTTAGGGGTTAAAAACCATGATTAGCGTTTGAAAGTTTAGGAGCATACAAAGATGTACTATATCTAGGTGCCCACAAAAAATGGTGTTCTAAAACTAAATACAACAACAATGATTGATTCTGAAAGATTTATGTTTGGGTGAAGTGACTTGTTGGTGACTCGTTGAGCCAGTGTTTGTGTTCGTTATTATTTTTTACATTGCAAAAATGTTTTAAAGAATTCAAATGTATATTCGGAATATTCCAAAATATTCCAAAATAATATAAAATATGTAGAAAAGATTCCAAATATTTTGGAAAGGTTCCATTTAAAATATATTTAAATATTTTCCGTAATTATTTTATAGTGTTAATGATGCAGTAATGGAAAATATTTAACATATTGGATATTTCTTTTTTTTTACGAATGTGACATCCAAGTGTGAAAACGCCCTCCAAGTCATCAACCGCCCTAACTACCATGTCCTAAGTTCACCTACGTTGACGTTTTAGTTTTTTCCGATGAATCAATCAACGTAATTGAAAATCTTGAAGGATTTTTGTGTTCTTGAAACGAACATTTTCAATTCTCTAGTTAACATTGAGTCAAAGTTATGAAATCGAAACAAATTATTAAAGTAATGAAATTATTCGTGGACACAATGTGTTTACCTGGTCTTTTAGGGGTTAATACGAGCTATGGGTATCTTGTTTTGAGTGCTTTGGAGAGTCCTTTGGAGAGTTGTTAGAGACAAAAAAATAGTCATGATTTTCATCCGAAGAACAAATTTTTAATGTATTGATTTCAATTTACATTCACACAATTATTATTCTTATTTGATTATCCTAACATTTCTACGAAAAAAGTGTTATTTATCATTTAGAAAAGTTCTTAATGAATCATTATAACCACTAATGACAGAGTTATTTTAGTCCTTTTAATACCCAATGTTTTTCAATATTGCTTTTATCTTGTACTACGTGTTACACATACATGTTGACACATTGACATATGACTTTCTTTTCTAATAACAATTTAAATCAAACATCGTATTGAAAATGCCTCCAAAAAAACATTGTTGACAACAACTAAGTTGATTTAGATTGAATGGATTAGCATTAACAACTGAGTTGTATTAGCTTGAATGGATCCTATTGTAAATCCTCCAAGATACTTGTGATTCCAACGCAATGTAGATGCAGACCTATTCCTGTTTCAAATACAATTGAATATAGGTAGCAAGGATTACTCTTGGTGCCTCCTGAAAATAATTAGATTCTAAGCTAGAGGGACCTTCTTGCTGATCTATATGTAAAAGGGCTTTTGGTTAAAGCGAATCTATGACACATTTAACCCCTAAACGTACCAACCTATTGAACAAAAGTAGATTCTAGCCTCAAAAATAGATATTAGCATGGCTCAAATGTACATGAGGTGTATATGAGAAGACCATTGCAAGCATAAAATCTACCCAACAAATTTGACATACTTATAGTCGGTGGCCTCTCCAATATTATCAACAGATTTATTGTAATTGGTAGAGAATTTAATAGGCTTTCAAAATGGACTTGGATGAAAATCATCCGAGGTTGTATGAGAAAGTTGCAAGGCTTCAAATTCGTTTGTGATTCAGTTTCTGGACGGTGGGACGTTTAGGGGTTAATCACCACACCTATCCATAAATATATCATTTCCCCAGTAAGGGCATTCAAGTAATGTTGCCCTAAGAAATGTGGAGTCTATCATCCACAAAATTCTCAATATTTCACCAAAACGTACTTACAATCAGTTCGACCGCGTGCATGTATGTGTACGAGCATGCCTCCACGGTGGATCGAACACCGGACCTTCAGTTTACAAGACTGACGCTCTACCACTGAGCTATAAAGGCAACTAGCGACCTGATTGGTTGATTCCCGTGAATGCAATTTTGTTACTTATACTAGATAATAGCTGGTCAGGGTTTAGGTGCATGACCAAAATTTGAGCGTTTTACTTCGTTGAATCTCAAAAGTAGAATTTGGGAAAGCATAGGTTCACCTAATTCCAGAAAGCTTCAATTTCGGAGAGCATTGTCCTGGAGCGTTGTAAAACTTAACTTCCAGGAAATGCTCACGAAGTGCACAATCCCCATAATTGGCAATGTATCATGTTACTGCTTTATTTTGCAGATATTCAATGTAAGAAACAATTTAACCCGTAAAGGACCATGTGTTTTAAATGGGACATTTTCAGATTTCAGATAAGTTGTCATTTTTATTGTGATTTTTTGAAAGCATTACGTGAATTTGGTTTGTCGGTACAAAAATGACAATTCAGTTTTTTTTTTGATTCTGACTTCATAAGTGGAAGTTATGGAGAGGAGGTTTTTTTTTTGGGGATAATGGATTGTGCAGGTAGGGCTTAAAATAAACCTTAGAAAATATTTTTTTGCATCTCTAATTGTTAATAAGATCTTGCTTTAAACTACCAAAAAAATGTATGGTAAAACTTTCATAGAATTTGGTTGGATGGATTGCAATTTTATAGCGTTTGAAGTGAAAAGTTGAAATGTTCAAATTGGTATTAGCTATTAAGAACATGGATTTGTTTATTGAATCAATACAAACTTTGTTTCTTTTTTAGAATAGGGTTAGTACGTGCACTCAATGTACGGGGAGATCCGGTAGTTAGTGTAAAATCAACCGAATGGAATTGCCAAATTATTGGTTGAAACTCATACTTTCAGGCTAAAATCCAGATAAAATTTGTGATACTTGGATGTTACTAGGTGAAACATGGGTAATAACCAAATGGGTGCTTATCTAAAACCGGTTGCCTTTGTAAAATATTGGATTTTAGGTGGTTTCCTTGGAAAACTCCCTGTTCAGTGCATGCACTTGTTCACTATTGAGTTGCTCACTCATTTCTAGAGGGACACTACAACCACTAGTAGCAGAATGTACTGTCGTTTTTCATTCCTCATTTTGTGAAAACAATGAACAGTGACAGAATATTGAGCCTAGATTTTTGTCTTCTTGTGACCAAAACCACTCACCAGCATCGACACAACCTGTCAACCCATGTACCTGGCGGATTTCATTCCTTTTTCATTTATAGTAAGTGAAAAACGACACATTTCCTACTAGCGAACAGTGGCCCAAATGAACGATATAAAAACTTTGTTGCAAAGAATGTCACAGGTGCATCTCTTGTGAAACAGATGAAAAACTGTATTGCAAAATGACCTCAACAGAGAATGAGGAAAGTAACAAGTAAGTTATGACAATTGCAAACTCCATGATGATCCTAAGTATAATTCAAGCATGCATTTAAATACGAATTATGCCAAAGTTGGAGTCTATCTCGGAAGTGCCACGTTGGATGGAATGATGGTGGCTGAAGATGACCCAGTTGAATTAGAAGATGAACTTGGCAATTCTGTAGGACTCCGGCGATGTTTGTGATTGCTAGGACCTGATCTTGGCCGTCCAAGTTCAACAGGGGGCCTTGTTGCTGTTGGAGTCTTGGAAATCTCTGCAACCGCCTCCGATAGAATTGAATCTTGGGTGTCGAATATCCCTGCCAAAAAAACAGCCAGGGATGAATTTTATACAATGTTTTCCCCCATCACACGTCCTAAACTCTCAAATGAAAACTAAATGCTTTTTAATACATCAAAGACTAGTACACCGAACACTGTAATTATTAAACAGACTTACCTTTTCGTTTAAATTTTTTTCAACACTGCCTTGGTTTGATACCAAACATGATAATTATTAAAGTTACGCTTCAGTTTTCGAACTAGGTTGTATTCAAGATGCATACACAAGTTTTGAATGAATTTTCTTTGAGTTAAAGAATAGTTTCAATGCATATTTAAAACTATTGAGCTACTGTAAATAAACTATGCATTGCAAAAAATTCAAATTGATAAATTTTCAAATTTGAATCCTTAACTTGCTCAAAAGTTTCCAACACCACGTTTGACATGTACTCCCTCCGTCCCAAAGTTATTGTCATGTTTGAAAGTCATGTTTGAAAGTGCTTTTTTAAGTAGGTCAAAAAAATACTTCCTTGTGGCTAATATTATTTAGGTTGTAATGAACACATGCAATGTTCTTCAATCATTCTAGTGACGTGATTTGGAACCTTTTTTAATCGTGTTTCTTACAATATGATCAATGAAATTGGCTCAAAGAAACACCAAGCAAACAAGTTGGACAATAACTTTGGGACGGAGGGAGTAATACTCAAGATGCACACACAAGTTTTGGTAGATCTACGTTGAATTTTAGTTTGAGTTAGAGAATAGTTTTAACGTGGGTTCAAAATTACTGGGCTACAAAGATACATACTATGAGTTGAACCAAAATTTTCAAGTTATAGAGATTTTTCCCACAAACTATATAGATATTTTGTAATTAATGTTCACACCATCTTTATAATAAGGAGTACTAGCTATAATAATTACCATATTTGGCGCATTTTAAAAGTTAACCATTAATGTATAATTAGATAAAAAAGTAAATAATGTTTTTTTTAAGAATTATACATCATTCACATAACAAAATTCTGGAGACCTAGGCATGTCATAAAAAAAACTAGACAGTTGTCTGAGGTAGGGTGTGAAAAAGTAAGTGTACCATGATCGGTTGTACGATTGTCCGGGCCTAGTTCCATCAGTTTCATGGCACTCCGAATTTCACCTACCACATCGCTCATGGTGGGCCGGTTTGCTCCTTGCAAGGCTACACTTCGCAATGCCACGTGCACTATTGTTTTCATGCTGCGCAAGCTGAAGTTTCCTTTCAAGTTTGGGTCGGCAATGGTCGCTAAGTCATGTGGGTAATGGCTTTGCACCTGCACACCCAAATCAATTGCAACAACCCCCATTCCAAACAATGAGCTTTTATTAGTCAAATCCCACGGTGCACTCTACGTTATGTTTGAAAATCACGTGCGTTCATGACCCCTTTGTATACAAGGAGTTATATATCTAAAAAAATTTAATATGTACAAATCTATTCCATCCTAAATATATGTTTAATGTATGTATACATCAATATTTTCAGCTACAAATATGTTAATTATATGTATACGTAATACGGCAATGTTCAAATTAATATCCCTTCTGTCAACTCAAGTATACTCGTACATGTTTAGTACTGTACTGTACAGTGCACCCACCGGGAGTCAAATGATTGCCTTTATAATTATGTGATACCAAAAACTCAAGGTTGGTCCTCTATAGCTCCAAAGGAAATATTATTGGGGATTATGTATGAAGCTGAAATTACATAGAATGAGCTCCAATATCCTCATTCTTACTTTTTACCATTCAAAGTACTAGGCTTCGTTAGCAACTGTTACTTCCATTGATTATTTTGCTTAATCGCTCAGTAATGTTGAAGAAAATTGCAGTTAATTAGTTAGTTACTAACATAGTTTTCGATGCACCGAAGCTGAGGATCCTGTTGGGAATAGTCGATTGGAAGGCGCCCTGTGACCAACTCAAGCAGCACAATTCCAAAACTGTACACATCGCTTTTAGTTGTCAATTTGGCTGTCCGGAAGTACCTGTATCAATTCTCGACACCATAATTACTACAGTTAGCCACTTTACCTTTGATAATTTGAAATTCTGCCACACTGGCACACTTAAAAAGAAGTAAATGCAATCCAGGCCATGGTCATGCTATAATTAGGCGGCCGTTGTCATGAAACAACAGAAAAATTGAGAGTCATACTCTGTGGCTACAGTGAATAATGTTAATATACTTTTGAATCTTATTGTTACGATTTGGTTGCTATCTACGAGTGAGTGAAGAAGGATGATTGAGTTTTGAGCACACATAATAAAGGTTCTTTAGGCCTTGCGATACTCACCTCTCAATCTCGCCATGTTCTGTCACGGAATAGCATACAAGATTCCGGAATACAAAATTTTGTTAGATTAGTAATGCAGGTCAACTAAGGTTGAGTTCCAGGTTGCTTCTCGCCAATGATAGTTCATGGAGTCCATGTTCCCTGACACTTTCTAAATTTTTATAAAAGAATATTGTACTAGAGCCTTGATGATTTCCGGATTCTCTATAAAAAAAAACTACTATATATTCACAAATCAAGAAGGGTGTGATCTTCCAACTGCTAAAGAAATTTATGAATTACTAAATCATGGTATTAATCACTAGTAGTAGATTTGTTGTTTTTCATTCCCGACTTCGTGGAAACAGTGAACAATGGCGGAATATTGTGATTATATTTTTGTCTTCTTGTGACCAAAAGCACTCACCAGCACTGACGCAACCCATGTGCCAGGCATGGTTTCATTCCTTTTTCATTTATAGTAAGTGAAAAGCAACACATTTCCTCATGGCTCCACTTAACATGTGTAATTATTATCAACAGAAGTTGGTCGGTTGCAGGAAGTCTGACTTACTCGGGGTCGAGATATCCAGGAGTGCCTTTCACCAAGGTGGTCATGTGGGTTCGCTCTTGATCTTGATCCAGAACCCCAGTTTTGGAGAGCCCAAAATCGGCTACTCGCCCTTCCCAGTCCTTGGTGATCAGAATGTTGCTGCTCTTCACATCCCGATGTATAATATTGGGTCTCGCTCCCACATGCAAATACTCCAACCCTAACATGTCCAGTTTTCATCACACAATTTAATTATATAATTACTTTTTCCATCTCTTCATAACATTCAGTAGCCTTCATGCCCACTGCCTTTCCTTTATGGACTCTTGCTCATCACCTTAAGCCTCCACCTGTCCACTTAGCTACTGATGAAGCACTCTTGGGTGTGAAATATTCCACGCCATCTACTGTAGAACAAAGGCAGGGACAGTGCATGCTACTGAATGTTATGGAAACCAAATAACCGGCATGCATCATTTCAACATGATCAACAATTATAAATTTGCGAGTTTAATTTGTTATTTTGACTGTGGCTCACCTAAAGCTGCGTGGAGGGCTATAAGCAAACGGTAGTACCAATTGAAGTCTGGATGGCCTTGACTTGCACCATGAAGCCAGTCTGCCAGGGAGCCCTCTTGCACATACTCGTAAATGAGCACTTGGTTGTTGATTTCGTCGCAGAATCCCACCAATGACACCAAGTACCGGTAGTGGATTCTCGAAAGTAAACGGACCTGATTAATCAATTTGTTGTACATGTCAATGTCAAACTCTGTCTTTTTTTCTTGAGAAAGTCCTACTTATAAATGCAATAATTATACTAGGTATGATGAAAATCATGCACTATTAGAAATCATGTCCTATATATTCCACCCAGGAATTGGTCATTACTTACCAGTTCTAGTAAAGTTGGATTGACTAACCTGCTATTTAAAACAAGACACGATTCCCACTAAAAAAATATTTGGATTTAATAATGGCCATATTCTATTAAAATGGTTGTTTTTCATTTTAAAGGAGAAATCAAGGTGCATATCCTTGTTGAAAATAAAGTCTTGACATACTAAATTGAATGACTCAAAACTACCCAAAAATATTCAAGGATAATCCTAAAATGTTCACTTTTAAAATGAACCGTTAAGCACTAGAGTTAACCGAAAAGTCAGCTCAAAGAGGAAAGCTTTAGCAAACTCCTCTTGAACTCCTCTTGAACCCATATTGAAATATAAATAGACCAAAAACTAGTTCATGATGAGTTGGGAGACAATCTAAAGCAAGCCACTGTCATTATTCTCCACACCTCACAATGACTCCCACACCTTCTACCTAACCTCCAAGCCCATGGCCCACAAGGGGACAATCTATGATACGACACTATTCAACCCAAGTATAGCTCAGAAGAGAGGTTAGAAGTAGGACAAAAAGGGAGGTTAGATGGGCTTCTTTTCGGTTAACTCTAATGTCACAGATTTTTCTTAAGACCATAATTCAAATTATAGGGTGGAAATGTACAGGTACAACTTATAGAGCTTAACTGTACATACACTAGTAGCAAATCTGTCGTTTTTCATTCCCCACTTTGTGGAAACAGTGAACAGTACCGGAATATTATAGTTATATTTTTGTCTTCTTGTGACCAAAACTACTCACCAACATCTACACAACCCATCATGTGCCTGGTGCGGTTTCGTTTCTTTTTCATTTATAGTAAGTGAAAAGCGACACGTTTCCTACTAGTGGTACTTTGCACAGTTAAGGTAGTGCTTAATGCCGGGTTAAGCACTCAAACCTTCCCTGGGCTTCTCTCTGAATTAGGGTACTAGACCTCCGGCTATTGCCCTCAAACTAGCCCAGACTTACACAAGCGATTTAGATATTCTTCAAAACTAACTAACCAGGAGGACCCTGGAAAATAACTTAAAAGATCAAGACACGTGCCTAGATTTATCACTTAAGTCAAGCGCCCTAAATGATTGGCCTTGGAAGGCAATTTAGGACCATAATCATTTCCGATAGTTAATTGCTAGTGATGAGCTGCACCGGAATTCTGTCAGTTTTTCAAATCCAAATTCACGAAACTAAGTGATGAATGGCCAATTAAGGAAGGAAGAAACTCATGTTTTTAGGATTCATGATAGTTACCTCATTGAGAAACTCATTCTTGCCTTGTTGAGAAGTAGCACTCAAGCGTTTCAACGCCACTGGTTGAGGGCCGGCGGCCTTGGCTGAATCTCCAGGTCCTGCATCCGGAAAAATTTCGCCATAATACACCGAACCAAAACCACCTTCGCCAAGTTTGTAGGTCCAGTTGCTACTGATGGCCTCCACTTCCTGGAAGCTGTACCTCCGCACCTCCATTATGTTATATGCCACATGATGATCATGTGGTGCTACCTCAAGCCTCTTGTTATTATCATTCACCATCACAGGAGCTGCCCGGGGTGCTGGCTGCTGGGGCGTTGGCCCTTGTGCATTCCAGCCTTCAACATCTGCAGCTCAGTTACACAACATTCGATCAGTAGCATGACCCAGGTAATTATGCCTTTTAGCTTCATCAGTAACAAGGGCACCTTGACACATTCACCAGGTACTAGTAAATGGTACAAGAATGATGGTGAATTCTTGGTGAACACTTTCTAAATTAAACAACCACTTGCAAAACTTGCTATAATCTGCAGTTTGGCAGTAATAATTACTTGGCAGTGAATCGGTCAAGGTTCCCTATGTAAGCTCTGGATGAACAGGGGATGGGGAGGAAAATAATTAAGCAATATTAGAAAATGTGTCGCTTTTCATTGGTCAACTATAAATGAAAAAGGAATGAAAATGCGCCAGGCACATGGGTTGTGTCCAACATACGGGGAGATCCGGCACGGTCACAACACCTAAAACCACCAACCTCTACACCCTTTCTTTGTTTTAGGAAGGAAATGTAAGTTGTCGGTACATGACTTAACTTTTGAGCAATTGATGCGTAAGTTATGTAATGAAAGTCTGACTATGTCATTTCCTTCTTGAAATGAAAGAGGGGTGTAGAAGTTGGTGGTTTTAGGTGTCGTGGTTGTTGAAGGTACATCTTCCTTAGTGTAAAATCAACCGAATGGAATTGCGAAATTACCAGTTGCAACATGGCTAATAACTAGACCATGGGTTTTTGTCTATAACCAGTTGCTTTTGTAAAATATTGGATTTTAGCTGGTTTCGTCGGAAAGCTACCCATTCAATGGTTGTGTCAGTGCTCGTGAGTGGATTTGGTCACAAGAAAATAAAATAGAAGCATAATATTTAGCCGCTTTCATGAATTGGAAAATGAAACACAACAAGTTTGTTAGTAGTGAGAGGGTTCTCTTTCAGAATTTAAAGTGCATATTATGCACTGTGACAATACACTAGTTTACCGTTCGTTTCATCCTCCATTAAAATATAATGCCTGGTGCAGGTGATCAGATTAATAGGAGCAGATTCTCTCACACTTTCACACTCGTCAGTAACTTGTCGGTACGAACCTGGCGTGGGCCGTGGAGGCACGTAAGGAGCCTGAGCATGTGTCGGTGGGGGAGCAGGGTCTGCTGTCGGTAGAGAAGATTTCTCTCCAAGTGCAAGAGCTTGTTGTTTGGCCCTGCGGAGAAGGTACCACAACATCCCCGCCATCACCAACACGGCAAAAAAAACGCCCGCGAAGATGCCCCCGACGATCGCTCCCACGTTGGACTTACGGCCACCATCAGCTCCCATCACTGCAGCCCCGCTCGGCCCCGGCGACACCGACGGCGCTGGCACCATGGCGTCTGGCAGTTGCGCCATCACCAGTGCCACTCTCATGGCTACCGACACTATTACTACTACTGCTACTCTGACAAATCCCCACCCCGCCATCTCTCTCATTCTTCTCTAAACTCGAACCCCTTTAATATTATGACCGTCTCTTAGAATACCTTGCCGACTTGCCACACATTCAAACTGATAACTCCCATTTATCAACGACTGGGTCCACGTTTTATGCTTGGTACCTGTGTCGGTGTTGTCTCATCTCCATTGACCTTCTGGTATGTTAGAAAATCTACCTGTAGATCTTGAGTATAAAGAAAGTTGATATGGGATTCAGGTCAAGTTCGTTTTCAGAACAATTCAGCACGATACGGTGACTGCAACCTGATCAGAGCATTTCATGTGATCCTGAAGGTTACTTAGTTTCTACGACATTCTGAGAGAGAGTCGACAGCGATATATATCCTGTTGCACTGAGAGTATGTCTTCGTGTACCAGACGGTTCGTTTCTCCGCAGAGATCGAAAAGGTTTTCAACTTGAAATTAAGAAATGGTGAGTTCATGTCAACCGCAGTACTGGCACATATTAGCCTCCGAACCAACCCTAGCCTCTCGCATCATCCTGCACAGTCGACCAGCCAGTATCATCATCCCATCTCTCGTCCTCAACTTGCTGCCAGAGCCACCGCTTTGCAATGAAAATGTACCGACAGTGCTCACCGTGAGAATCGTACTGAAGCTCGTGGGCTGTCATGCCCTCCTACAGTTAGTACCTCAGTAACTTAATTCAAGCAGCTTCTCTTGGACATCGAGCGTTCCAATTTAACTTACACCAGTTATTTATATCTTGGTTCAAGAGATCTTAGTGCTGCTCAGAGCACATGTCTGTTTCTGTGGAGAGAGTGTAACAGAGGTGTACATTTCAGGGATTTTAGCAGTGTCCCCTTCGATAGATCCGGATTCCATACTACAGTAGGCATAGAAAACAATATTTCTCCCGGTTTTCTCTACCGATATCTTATATTTAGGCCCAACTTAACTGGTTCATGCGTGTCCTGTACAACCACTTGTCTTGAATGCTGAATTTTTTTTTGTATAAATCCGAAAACTGGCGGTTTCGTACTAAGTTTAAGGTAGGCGCACCAAAAACCGTCCAAATTTCAGGTTCATGAAGTTATCATAAAAATTCAGAAAAATGAAAAATTCAGAGAAATGGGCAAAGCTCGTGAGAGGCTAGTTCAATTTGAATCAGATTTTTCTGACTTTTATTGATTTTTTTATGATTTTTTTGAAGTTGAAGACGTAGGGGTGCCCTGAACCGCACAGTCTAAAATGTTTGATACGGGTACATGAAAATTTTGTGAAATGTACCCACTGGCACCTGAAACGTAGGGTGCGGATTTCGGACCTGCACGGTTTTCAGTGCCCTGACCTTATACCCTGAGTGAATTACTTGCTGGTCAGAATGTCAAATGATACTTTCACTGTACAGTACCCACCAACATGCTAGTTCACGTTCAAATTTTCGAACTCCAAGTGCGAGTGAAAAAGAAGGTGAAACTTTGAAAAACTCAAATTTACAATTCCAAACTCCACAAGAGTGCCACATGACTGTTTAGAAACAAGTTAACTACATTCTAGGTGATCATAAGAATGCAAATTTAAACCATGTGGCTAAGAAAAATCAATTTGCATTAATTGCACTCCAATTTGTGTTTGTAGCTCCTACGCTGTGAAGACAACATCCATGCTTCTTGAGCCAACACACTTCAGATTTTTGTGAGTTTGAGCTTCATATATGAATCTCCAAAAACCTTTCAAAAAAAAACATACTTCGTTCAAGCATTGTGGTAGCTTGTGGATACATTGTGTGAGTGTTTTTGGTGAGTAGTTGCAATTCTAGTGGTTTTGTTTTTTGAGCTTGCAACTTTGCACAAATAGTAGAATTGGAAGGATTCATTGCTTCTTTAGGATTTTGATGGGCATAACATCAACTGAAAGAAAAGAATTCACCCAAATTGTAAGATACTCACTCAAAAATTCACTAAAATTTGTAAGATTGTAAAAGATACTATTCAAAAGGAAGAGCTACTGCAAAATAAAGAAGAATTAGTCAAATCTATTCAAAGAGGATGAGAAGAGGTGTCTTTAGAGATGATTGAAGTTCTCCTTGCTAGCATGCCTCACCGTATGAAGGATGTAATCAAAGCTAATGGTGGTAGCACAAGATGGTAGATAGTTTGTCAGAAAATGCTATATTTATATATAAATCTATAATTTTTTGTAAATGCCTAGTACACTAGTAAATTAGATTTCATTATCTCTAATGCACTTTGCGGTTTGTGATTTGGATCATTTTCAGGCAAATGGTGGCAATTTGAAATTTGATATATGTACCTTGTTTCTGTCGTGAACGTAAACTTGTTGGTGTGTACTGTAGTGAAGCCTGGATGAATGGTTAATTTTATTGTCTTTGTCCTTCCATGGGAGAGACTACGGAAACGCATCATTTTCAAGGAGTTACATGACTAAACAGTATAAACAAGCCATAAAAGTAATCTAAGTAAACCTAGAGTAAATACTAAAGCGGAGACTACTCTACTAGCCGCTTGTATTCTTTCCTATGCAGAGTTCTTTGACTCCGTCGGTTAGTTGCCGCATCACTCCACTTCCTTCCTTGTCTACCGATTCTTTTGAAAGGACTCAGGGATTAGGGTTGTGGAGGATGGGGAGGATGGTGCCCGGGAGGTCACCGTGTTGCAGATCCTTTAGCAGCCTCGCGTTTGTGGATGGTGGGATACAGTATCGCAAAGAATCCCACTCATGTGGAAGGGCAATTTGCTTGTGATCAGGAGGTGCCGCAGTAAGAATTGTTGATGGATCTTCCGTGGTGGGGGGCTTCCTCTTTTCCGGCTAGGCCTTAACCCCTAAAGGACCATGCTCATTCCTAAAATTTTATCACTTTCTCGTGATACTTTCAGAAAGGCAATTGTATCTATTGATTGGTATTCATGTAGAAAACTTCACCATTGAAGTTCAAAAAGGACTTAGTCATGAGACTGTACATCCATTTTCAGAACAATCTACCGTATATATTACACGATTATAAAGTTTGATCATAAGTTGATTTCTGAAAATTTTGAACAAAATCAACAGGTCATTCATTGAAAAATTTCTCATAAATTTAAAAACCATGATTAGCGTTTGAAAGTTTAGGAGCATACAAAGATGTACTATATCTAGGTGCCCACAAAAAATGGTGTTCTAAAACTAAATACAACAACGATGATTGATTCTCAAAGATTTATGTTTGGGTGAAGTGACTTGTTGGTGACTCGTTGAGCCGGTGTCTGTGATGGCTATTAATTTTTACATTGCAAAAATGTTTCAAAGACTTCAAATATACATTTGGAATATTCTAAAATATTCCAAATATTCCAACATAATATAAAATATGTAGAAAAGATTCCAATTATTTTGAAAATATTCCATTTAAAATATATTTAAACATTTTTCGTAATTATTTTATAGTGTTAATGATGCAGTAATATTTTATATATTTTATATATTGGACAATTCTCTTTTTTTACGAAATTGACGTCCAAGTGTGAAAACGCCCTTCAAGTCATCAACCACCCTAACTACAATGTCCCAAGTTCACCTACGTTGACGTTTTAGTTTTTTCCCGATGAGTCAATCAGCGTAATTGCAAATCTTGAAGAATTTTTTTGTTCTTGAAACAAACATTTTCAATTCTCTAGTTAACATTGAGTCAAAATTATGAAATCCAAACAAGTTATTAAAGTAATGAAATTGTTTGAAGACACAATGTGTCCACCTAGTCCTTTAGGGGTTAAGGAAAGGGCAAATAAACTTTTATCTCTTTTAAAATGATCAGTTTTTTTCACAAGATTTTGAACTCAGTAAGGCAATTCTAAATTTCAACTGACTAATATATAACTAAAGGTTGGTTCTCCCCGGACATTGATTGTATTAATTACTACTATTTTATTTTATTTTAATGAAATCCATAGTCATTAAATTCATGTGAATATTTTTCATGTCAATTTCTAACAAAGATCATGGCCATTATATGATTGTAATGCAAATTGAACTATATATTTTTTTATTGGAGGACGTCTTTTAATTGACTTTACATAAGCATGAGAAGGCACAAGATTCCAAAAATATTTAAAGAACACAGTCAATGAGTGAAATTTTCTTGCACAAGTTTTAGCCAATTCGGCACTATTACCCCAAAGCAAACCCTATGCCTACAATGTAGATTCAAATATCCAACGATTCAAACACACTGGTTTCCCTTTACTGCATGTTTCCCACAGATAGATAGAAACACCGATCCTATTGCAAGGCCGGCGTGAATAAAGTGTCCGTTCGTAATGTCAATGGCCCGGTGCCCACCGGACAGAGGGACATTGGAACAAAACTACTCTCCCCTTTCGAGGATGGACACTATAGTAACCGAGACAAATTAACAGTAACAGTAACAAAGGAAAGTAGCAATTCAATGATCGTTGGATGTTAGATTGTATAATGGTATTTTTGAAGTTAGGTATGATCACCAAGTCATGAGTTCTTTGGTTGGTTCGTGAAGGACGTTGTATCACATTTATGTGGTCCGGGTTCGAAACCTATTGGGCTCGTTGAGCAGTGGTGTGATGCACATGGCTTGGTGCTGCTAGTGAGTTATCGTGGCAGGAAAGTTGTACCAACCAACCGGCCCTACCTATCCCCTGAGACAAGTTGAGCTAGTTAATTTAAAAGAATTGCTAGCAGTGGTTTTCACCACTACCCTCCCTCTTTTATTGTACTATTCTGTTGGTATTGGTTGATTATTTTCTATACGTCTTTTGTATAAAAGGATTGATCCAGCATATTGTATGGCAATGGTATTTATTGCTTTGAATGTGTGTTTTATAGAGGTTTCGCAAATGTTGAATTTTGTTTCTAGTTATCATGTTTCCCACACTAGTAGCAGATCTGTAGTTTTTCATTCCCCACTTTGTGAAAACAGTGAATAGTGATGGAATATTGTTCCTAGATTTCTGTCTTCTTGTGACCAAAACCACTCACCAGCATTAGCACAACCCATGTGCCTAGCGCGATTTCATTCCTTTTTCATTTATAGTAAATACAAAACGATACATTTCCTACTAGTGCCGAGCTCTTGCAACTCGTACCATCTTTGAAACTCTTGCGTATGTCCCTCCGCCCTTCCATTGAAATTGACTGCACTATGTTTATGTGCTACGTCTATATTGACTATATCAACACTGACATTGATGATCAATTGTACTAATTAGATCACTAATTCTCCATGCTTAACCCCTACAGGTTGGGCCTATGACCATGGAATCATGTTTCAGTCAATTGAAATGGACAAGTTCAATAAAATTTGGAAATTCAAAAGCAAAATTCACCTACTTGTCATGTAAAAAGAGGGGTACCCCAATTGGAACTTTGCCCATGTCTACTACGAATCATGAATTTTTCATAAATTTTGGTGAAGATTTGAAATTACTATGGTTTTATGAAGTGATTGTAAAGAAAATCTATATCAATTACAAAATGTACTAGAAAATTCCGATTGTTTCACCTAAGGTGTAAATTACAATGAACAAAAGTTTAGTTGATGAAAATCATCCGTGTATCTAAATTTAGAATTTTTGCTACACTTTAGTGATACCTACCAAACTTGTAACTACAATAAAACATGCAATTTTTAATTTTTCCAAAAATCCAAAGTGGACTAGAAACTAGACTTGGCAAGCTTCATTTTACTAGTCAAGCTCAAATGCAATAGAACTCATTTCATGGCCTAAATTTAGTTTAAGTAGAACAAGCAATAAAATTCAAAATACACTACACGGTGAACCGTTTTTATGACTCTTTTTGTAATTGGGACCCCATGTAAAATTTAAAAATAGCTTGAATGATTTGAATTTAACTTGCAGGGGTGGCATCACCAAGGAAAGCCCATCACATAAAGAATTGGATGGAAATCATCCACGCAGCGGTTGGATTTGAACAATGCATTTCAGTTATAAGCCATTTTTTGGTCTTGCCGGCAGTCAGGGGTTAACTGAAGCTTGAGCCTACGTACACAGACAATGCTTGCGCTTACCCTTTTCAGCACTCTTAATTGTGTTGTTGCTGCAGCAAGCATCTCTAAGTACCAACAACGCCCACACAAGCACAATCATTGGTGATGTCCCAATTGCCGAAGCTCAATAGGCTGATTCATCTCCCACAAACAAGATCCACGCAGATCTAAACAACTCTTGGAAAAACAAATATCATAATTATGAAGAAAAAATATAATAAGTTGGTCCATTGTACATGTAGTGGACTACTGGTAGTGCAAGAGGTGACCACTATCATGTTTTGAAGAGGGTGTTGAGTAAAAACCAGATAAATCTCCTGCCACGAAGGCTTCCACCTTTTCAAACTGATTACTTTCCACACACTCTCCAGTACAGTGAAAGGGATAGTTCCCACCTTCCACACCTAGTGCCAAACCTAATTATTCAATGCCAATCCACAAAAATCATTGCTTTTTATAGGTGTGCATCTACTAGTAGTATGATTTTAGTCCTTTATAACTGGTCCTTTGTGACTTAAATGGTCGTTTGTGACTGAATTCTTTTTAAAAAGAGTTGTTTCGGACCATTCAAGTAACAAAGGACCAGTTGTAAAGAACCAAAATCCTACTGTTGATCCCATCTTAGAGGGCCTTTTTTTGAGCCCAAATAGTTTCTAATGGAAGTGCCACGTTGGATGGAATGTTGGTGGCTGAAGATGACCCAGTTGAATTAGAGGATGAACTTGGCAATTCTGTAGGACTCCGGCGATGTTTGTGATTGCTAAGACCTGATCTTGGCCGTCCAGGTGGCCTTGTTGCTGTTGGAGTCTTGGAAATCTCTGCAACCGCCTCCGATAGAATTGAATCTTGGGTGTCGAATATCCCTGCCAAAAAATAGCCAAGGATGAATTTATACAATGTTTTCCCCATCACACTTCCAAAAAATCTCAAACGAAAAATGATTTTTTTTTAATACATCGAAGACTACTTAGTACACCGACCACTAATTTTAAATTTACCTTTTAGTTTAAAATTTTTCCTAACACTGTCTTGGTTTGATACCAAATGTTTGAATTGCAAATGTTTCAAATATCTTAAATTGATAAGTTTTCAAATTTTCCTTTGATTTCTCTAAAAGTTTTTAACACTAGGTTTGACATGTAATACTCAAGATGCACACACAAGTTTTGGTAGACCTATGTTGAATTTTGGTTTGAGTTAGAGAATAGTTTTTACGTGGGTTCAAAATTACTAGGCTACAAATACACATACTATGAGTTGAACCAAAATTTTCAAGTTATAGAGATTTTTCCCACAAACTATATAGATATTTTGTAATTAATGTTCACACCATCTTTATAATAAGGAGTACTAGCTATAATAATTACCATATTTGGCGCATTTTAAAAGTTAACCATTAATGTATAATTAGATAAAAAAGTAAATAATGTTTTTTTTAAGAATTATACATCATTCACATAACAAAATTCTGGAGACCTAGGCATGTCATAAAAAAAACTAGACAGTTGTCTGAGGTAGGGTGTGAAAAAGTAAGTGTACCATGATCGGTTGTACGATTGTCCGGGCCTAGTTCCATCAGTTTCATGGCACTCCGAATTTCACCTACCACATCGCTCATGGTGGGCCGGTTTGCTCCTTGCAAGGCTACACTTCGCAATGCCACGTGCACTATTGTTTTCATGCTGCGCAAGCTGAAGTTTCCTTTCAAGTTTGGGTCGGCAATGGTCGCTAAGTCATGTGGGTAATGGCTTTGCACCTGCACACCCAAATCAATTGCAACAACCCCCATTCCAAACAATGAGCTTTTATTAGTCAAATCCCACGGTGCACTCTACGTTATGTTTGAAAATCACGTGCGTTCATGACCCCTTTGTATACAAGGAGTTATATATCTAAAAAAATTTAATATGTACAAATCTATTCCATCCTAAATATATGTTTAATGTATGTATACATCAATATTTTCAGCTACAAATATGTTAATTATATGTATACGTAATACGGCAATGTTCAAATTAATATCCCTTCTGTCAACTCAAGTATACTCGTACATGTTTAGTACTGTACTGTACAGTGCACCCACCGGGAGTCAAATGATTGCCTTTATAAATATGTGACACCAAAAACTCAAGGTCGGTCCTCTATAGCTCCAAAGGAAATATTATTGGGGATTATGTATGAAGCTGAAATTACATAGAATGAGCTCCAATATCCTCATTCTTACTTTTTACCATTCAAAGTACTAGGCTTCGTTAGCAACTGTTACTTCCATTGATTATTTTGCTTAATCGCTCAGTAATGTTGAAGAAAATTGCAGTTAATTAGTTAGTTACTAACATAGTTTTCGATGCACCGAAGCTGAGGATCCTGTTGGGAATAGTCGATGGGAAGGCGCCCTGTGACCAACTCAAGCAGCACAATTCCAAAACTGTACACATCGCTTTTAGTTGTCAATTTGGCTGTCCGGAAGTACCTGTATCAATTCTCGACACCATAATTACTACAGTTAGCCACTTTACCTTTGATAATTTGAAATTCTGCCACACTGACACACTTAAAAAGAAGTAAATGCAATCCAGGCAATGGTCATGAATGCTATAATTAGGCGGCCATTATCATGAAACAACAGAAAAATTGAGAGTCATATTTCGTGGCTACAGTGAATAATGTTAATATACTTTTGAATCTTATTGTTACGATTTGGTTGCTATCTACGAGTGAGTGAAGAAGGATGATTGAATTTTGAGCACACATAATAATTAAGGTAGGAAAACCAAAAACGGTGAAAATAAGGTGATTTGACGAGAAGGAATGGAGTTAGAAATTATGTGAAATTTTTTTGAGATGAAGAAGAAGAAATGATGAAGAATGCAAGTTGTTTCGTATTTTTATTCCCCGTAAATAATTATCTACAATTTCTCAAAGTGGGAAGTTTGTCAAACCCCCTTCTTGTGTACTAGACTCTTTCTTTTCTACACATGAAAGCACCTAAAACGGTTAACTAATATCACAGAAAACCGCACACAAGATTCCAAAAAAATTAGAAGTTTTTAGTAAATTTTTAGTAATCCTCGTCATGCAAAAATTCTCCATTTTCGGTCTACCACCTCCCTACTTTTAAAAAACTCTAGTGCACGCCTTGAGGGCATTAACCGTTTTTGGTTTTCCTACCTTAAAGGTTCTTTAGCCCTTGTGGTACTCACCTCCCAACTTGGCCATATTCTGTCGGGGAATAGCATACAAGATTCCGGAATACAAGATTTTCTAAGATTAGTTAAGCAGCTCAACTAAGGTTGAGTTCCAGGTTGCTTCTCGCCAATGGTAGATCATTGAGTCCATGCTCCCTGACACTTTCTGAATTTTTTATAAAAGAATATTGTACTAGAGCCTTGATGATTTCCGAATTCTCTATAAAAAAAACTACTATAAATCCACAAATCAAGAAGGGTATGATCTCCCAACTGCTAAAGAACCTTATGAATTGCTAAAGAACCTTATGAATTGCTAAAGAACCTTATGAATTGCTAAATCATGGTATTAATCACTAGTAGCATATCTATCATTTTTCATTCCCGACTCCGTGGAAACAGTGAACACTGGCAGAATACTGTGATTATATTTTTGTCTTCTTGTGACCAAAAGCACTCACAACAGTGACATAACCCATGTGTCAGGCGCGGTTTCGTTCCTTTTTCATTTATAGTATGTGAAAAACGACACATTAATTTTCCTCATGGTTCCACGTAAACATGTGTAATTATTATCAACAGAAGTTGGTCGGTTGCAGGAAGTCTGACTTACTCGGGGTCGAGATATCCAGGAGTGCCTTTCACCAAGGTGGTCATGTGGGTTCGCTCTTGATCTTGATCCAGAACGCCAGTTTTGGAGAGCCCAAAATCGGCTACTCGCCCTTCCCAGTCCTTGGTGATCAGAATGTTGCTGCTTTTCACATCCCGATGTATGATATTGGGTCTCGCTCCCACATGCAAATACTCCAACCCTAACATGTCCATTTAATTTTTATCAAACCAAATTATATAATTGTAAATATTCCTCATTATTTATTTTTCAACACTACTAGGAGACCTGTCGTTTTCCATTTCCCACTTTGTGAAAACAATGAATTGTGGCTAAATATTATACTTGTATTTCTGTTTTCTTGTGACCAAAACCACTCACCAGCACTAACACAACCCATGTGTTTAGCGCTGTTTCGTTCCTTTTTCATTTATAGTAAGTGGAAAACGACATATTTCCTGCTAGTGCCATCTCTGAAACCAAACAACCGGCACGCATCATTTGAACATGATTCAACAATCGTAAATTTGCAAAATTAATTTAATTTGTTATATATTTTGACTGTGGCTCACCTAAAGCTGCGTGGAGGGCTATAAGCAAACGGTAGTACCAATTGAAGTCTGGATGGCCTTGACTTGCACCATGGAGCCAGTCTGCCAGGGAGCCTTCTTGCACATACTCGTAAATGAGCACTTGGTTGTTGATTTCGTCGCAGAATCCCACCAATGACACCAAGTACCGGTAGTGGATTCTCGAAAGTAAACGGACCTGATTAATTAATTTGTTGTACATGTCAATGTCAAACTCTGTCTTTTTTTCTTGAGAAAGTCCTACTTATAAATGCAATTATACTAGGTATGATGAAATCATGCACTATTAGAAATCATGTCCTATATATTCCACCCAGGAATTGGTCATTACTTACCAGTTCTAGTAAAGGTGGATTGACTAACCTGCTATTTAAAACAAGACACGATTCCCACTAAACAGATATTTTGATTTAATAATGGTCATATTCTATTAAAATGGTTGTTTTTCATTTTTAAAGAGAAATCAAGGTGCATACCCTTATGGAAAAAACAAGTCAAAACATACTAAATTGAATGACTCAAAAGTACCCAAAAATACTCAAGGATGATTCTTAACCCTTTAACGTCCCGATTCAACACTGTTTTCAAAGATTTGTTATAAAATGGTTGATGAAAAACGAAAATGAAGTTGATGTACAAAACAAAGTTGTAAATGTCAATGTGTAGATAACATCTGTACGGTTGGATTCATCATATTTATTATTAATACTTTAAAAGTAATTTTGCAAGGTTTTCTCTTGAAATTCAATTAAAAATCCAAAATTAACACAAAAAAATTTAAAAATATTGTAATGAAATTAGAATGACATGCACTACGAGATGGTATGGTTTCCATTATTTGATTCTACTTACTATGGAAAATCATATTTAAGGTCTTTCTTTTTGAACTAAGATTGAAACTTGACATTAATCACTTTTGTAATTTTTCAAAAATTCACATTATCTTATTTGGAAGATCCATACCGTACAAATGGTATTCAACTAGCACAAGAATGAAAATAAATAAAAATGGATGAAAAACATCCGATACCTACAGAAATCGAGCTGCTGAAATTCGTCCGGCGTTCAGATTCTGGACGCCGGCGCGCTAAAGGGTTAAACACATTTAAAAGGATTTGTTAAGCACTGCCATGGATTTCTCTTAAGATTATAATTCAGATTATAGGGCGGAAATGTACAGGTACAACTTATAGAGCTTAAGTGTACTTTGCACAATTAAGGTAGTGCTTAATGCCGGATTTTAGCACTCGAAACCTGGGGCTTCCCTCTGTAACAGGGTACTAGATTTTGGGCTAGTGCCCTAATACAGAGGGAAGCCCTCGGTTTGATGCTTACACTAGTAGGAAATGTGTCGCTTTTGACTGCCGTTAGAGGTGCTCATCAGTCCGGTTCGTCACAACAGACAAATAAAAGTGACACTTTTCCTGATTTTCAGTCAGTCAGAAGCGTCACTTCTGCTTCGAGTGCTTAATCCCTTACAGAAACGATTTAGATATTCTTCAAAACTTACTAGGACTCAGAATAATTTAATTAAAAGATCAAGACACGTGCCTTGATTTCTCACTTAAATCAAGCGCCCTAAATGTTTGGCCAAGCCAATACGACCATGCACTTGTAGAAAAGGTGGGGACGAACAATGGCAAAATATTTTGCCTATATTTTTGTCTTCTTGTGACCAAAACCACTCACCAACATTGACACAATCCATGTGCCTGACCCGATTTCATTCCTTTTTCATTTGTGGTAAGTGAAAAACGACACATTTTCTACTAATGAGGATTCATGATAGTTACCTCATTGAGAAACTCATTCTTGCCTTGTTGAGAAGTAGCACTCAAGCGTTTCAACGCCACTGGTTGAGGGCCGGCGGCCTTGGCTGAATCTCCAGGTCCTGGATCCGGAAAAATTTCGCCATAATACACAGAGCCAAAACCACCTTCGCCAAGTTTGTAGGTCCAGTTGCTACTGATGGCCTCCACTTCCTGGAAGCTGTACCTCCGCACCTCCATTATGTTATATGCCACATGATGATCATGTGGTGCTACCTCAAGCCTCTTCTTATTATCATTCACCATCACAGGAGCTGCCCGGGGTGCTGGCTGCTGGGGCGTTGGCCCTTGTGCATTCCAGCTTTGAACATCTGCAGCTCAGTTACACAACATTCGATCAATAGCATGACCCAGGTAATTATGCCTTTTAGCTTCATCAGTAAGCTTTGGATGAACAGGGGATGGGGGAGGAAATGAGACAATAGAGTTAATCGAAAAGAGTGTCCCAAAGTGGGAACTCACCTCATACTCACCTTCAACTAGTTTTCAGTTCAAAAAAATGGCAAAACTAGTCTATGGTTAGTTGAAGAATAATCTAAAGCAAGACCCTGCGCCACCATGGGGCGTGGAATTTGTGACCTCCCCAATGAATCAATGATAGAGGAGGGTTCCCATTCACTCCCTCAAACCAAGAGCCCCGACCATGAACACTATTCATGAACAATGCTTGTCAGAAAATTAAATTATTGAGAGGGAACTCCTCTCCAACTCCTGTGTTGTTTTTGGTTAACTCAAATAGTAGAAAATGTGTCGCTTTTCACCAACTATAAATGAAAAAGGAATGAAATTGCGCCAGGCACATGGATTGTGTCCAATGCACGGGGAGATCCGGCAACTAAAGTAGACGTACTTTAAACTACCACAACACCTAAAACCACCAACTTCTACACCTTTTCTTCATTTTAAGAAGGAAAATAATGTAAGTTGTCAATACATGACTTTACTTCTGAGCAATTGATGCATAACTCATGGAATGAAAGTTTACATTTCCTTCTTGAAATGAAAGAAGGGTGCAAAAGTTAGTGGTTTTAGGTGTCTTGGTGGTTTAAGGTACGTTTACCTTAGTGAAAAATTAGCCGAATGGAATTGCAAAATTACCGGTTGAAACTCATAGTTTCGTGCTAAAATCCGGAGAAAATTTGTGATACTCAGGTGCTATTTAGGTGAAACATGGCTAATGATTAGATGGGTTCTTGTCTAAAACCAATTGCTTTTGTAAAATATTGTATTTTAGCTGATTTCCTTGGAAAGCTATCCATTCAGTGGTTGTGTCAGTGCTAGTGAGTGGATTTGGTCACAAGAGAACAGAAGTATAAGCATAATATAATTTAGCTGCTGTTCAGTGTTTTCATGAATTGGAGAATGAAATACGACAAGGTTGCTACTACACTAAATAGGTAGATTAGTGTTAGATAATTATAAGATTTGAAAATATTATAGATTTTTACTCTCAACAAAAAAAATTACCAAAGACATTGATTCCAATACTATTGAATGATACCCATCTTGACCAATATAGAGGGTAAAAAAATTGGTCAACAGTAAAAACTTACAACATGTTTATGTAAATTAGTGTATCTAACCCTAATCTAAATATTTAGTGTAGTGAGAGGGTGAATAGATTTAGCTACTGGTGATTCTGTTGACCAAAATGACGCAAAGTACCTTTGCTAGTGAATGTTATGTGAATAATTTAAATTATCAACCTTACGTGTACATCATGTCAATGCACAGAAATCAACTAGCACTTCTGTCGAACCAACATGATTTAGGTTAACTTTACTCCAAACATACCTAAGCTCTAAAGTAGCCAAGAGAAGATAGATAGATAGCGGAAACTCTGGTCCTCTTGCGAGGCCGGCGTGAATAAAGTGTTTGTTTGTCTTGACAATGAGCCAATGCCCACCGGGCAAAGGGACATTGGTACAAGACTACTCTCCCCTTCCGGACCGTATAGACATGTAACGAAGAGAACCTAACAGGCTCTTAATCCCTAAATGACGTAAAGTTCCATTGCAATCATGATTTCAGTGTATTTTTGCACATAATTTTACGCACAAATAGTTAGGTGATTATTGCCATACTTTCTTACAACATCATATTTGAGACCACCCTTGTACTTGATTATACGTAGAACTTCTTGAATACATTTTTGTACTTTCATACGGTTTATATAAGAAAATATATAATGGTTGTCATACACTTAATGTGGAGCCGAAGGGGCCTTTAGGGGTTAATTAACATTTGAATAATTCAAAGTGATGTTACTTTTATGAAGTTCGATTAAAGACAGATGCCAAATGAATGAGATAAGTTATAAATGTACTTGGATGTTACGTTAGATGTATACATGTGTCAATTACCCCTTTAGTTATGTTTATATAGATTTGGATATTAAATTATTATTACAATTGGATTCTATTTCCATTCAATTTTGATGATACATTTGTAATTTAAATTTGTAGCATTTCACAAACTAAAATGCCAAGGAAATGTAGTGTTATAGTTAATGAACTAAAAGAGTGCTATTTCTCATAGCCCTCTTGGAAATTTGTATAATATGGTCTACTAACTCCTTTTGATGAACTAACTATATTTTACTGCACATTTGAGCACTTTGAACATTTTGCCTAAAAAGCTAACTTTCAAACCAATTTGAAAATTATCAATGCAGCAATGGTTCAATCAAAAATGGCTCAACCTACTTTTAGATTTATGTACATATTATTCAAAAACTCAAATTTAAAATGTTAAAATGATTTTATGTTAAAGATTTTGAGTATCAAAACTCCCATTTTAATAACAATTTAACCAATTTATAATCAAACTTTGAATGCATGTGTAGATCACGTTTGATTCTATATCAAAAATTCTAAAAATAACCCAACCAACAAATTTCATTATTTCTCGAGTACATTAAAAAAAATTCATCGAAAAAGATTGTTAAAATAGAGAAACAAATAATCCTTCCAAAAAATAACACATTTTAAAATTTGAAACTTCAATCATTTCAAAAAATATAGAAAAATTTGAAAAATATTTTTTCTTCACATATTTGAACATGGGAAAAATTCATAGCTCGAAAGTTCATCCACAACCCTTTGTTCTCCTTCTTTTTTAAAATTTAGAGTGCATATTATAAATTAATATACACTAGATTAATACCTTTTGTTTCATCCTCCTTTAAAATATAATGCTTAGTGTAGACAATTAGATTAACTGCCCGAGCGTCCATTTTTTAGACGATGTACAGATTTCATCCATGATTTCTCATCTGTCATGCACTTTTTGCAGTGTGGTATTTTTATTGTAGATTCCTTGGAAAGTTTGTTTCATGCATATGTGATCCGATTAGAAAGGGGGTGATTTGTGAATTTTTTATGTCTCATTTCATGTTGTTGTGATTCACCCAAAATTTTGAAGATTTTAGTATAAAAGTGCTCTAAAAAAAGTCAACTCATAAAATTAAGCAACCAAAAAATCTCCAAAAATTACTACACTTAGAGTATTACATTTCAACCCATCACAAAAAAAATCATCCTTAGAATTGTCAATATTTTATTTGTAAATGAATTACAAAATAATTTTGAATTTCACATCTCAAATTTTATACAAAATTATTGGTAATAGCAATCATAGATTTAACCATACGGATAGAATCTAAAATTCATAATGTACAACTTTTATTCATACATCAAGTTTAAAACATCCATCTAGGTTGCATTTTATAAATAATGCATCTTTGCAAAACAGTCAAATTTTGAAAGCGCTTTAGGCATTTAGGGGTTAAGAGCAGGGCCACCATGCCGTCAAAGAGTGTCTCACACTCTAGAAGTAGATGAAAAGTGCCAAGGGCCCTTGCAAAATGCCTCTTGACTCTAGGTTCTAGCGTGCTAGAAATTGGGCGTTCAAATCACTATTTAGTTGACTATATCCTCAGTCCCATTAACCCCTAAATGCCTAGAGCCCTCTCCAAATTCGGCAGTTTTGCAAAGATGCATTATGCCATATGCAACCTAGAGAGATATTTTGAACTTGATGTATGAATAAAAGTTGTACTAACATTATGAATTTTAGATTCTATCCATACGGCTTGATATATAATTGCTATTACCAATAATTTTGTATAAAATTTGAAACGTGAAATTCAAATTTTTTTTGTAATTCAATTACGAATAAGATATTGACGATCTACGGATGAAATTCATTATGATTGGTTAAATTGTAATACTTTAAGTGTAGTGATTTTTGGAGATTCGTTGGTTGCTTAATTTTATGAGTTGACTTTTTTAGAGCACTTTTACACTGAAATCTTCAAAATTTTGGGTGAATCACTACAACATGAAACGAGGCATAAAAAATTTGCAAACCATCCCCTTTCTAATCGGATCACATATGCATGAAGCGAACTTCCCATAGAATCTACAGTAAAAATTCCACACTACAAAAAGTGCATGTCGGATGAGAAATTTTGGATGAAACTTGTACATCGTCCAAAAAATGGACGCTTAGGCAGTGAGGGGTTAAACTTAAACTGATATGTGAAGGGCATGCAAGGATGGGGGAGTGTGAGTGCAAGGGCCCTTCAAATATAGATGAATAATTTGAGAGTTTTAGTCCTAACGTACATGGGTGGGAATGCTCTAATAGGAGCAGAATGATCAATTCTCTCACACTCTCACACTGTTAGCAAGTTGTCGGTACGAACCTGGTGTGCGGTGAGGCGTGGGCCGTGGAGGCACGTAAGGAGCCTGAGCATGTGTCGGTGGGGGAGCTGCAGGGTCTGCTGTCGGTAGAGAAGATTTCTCTCCACGTGCAATCTGAGCTTGTTGTTTGGCCCTACGGAGAAGGTACCACAACATCCCCGCCATCACCAACACGGCAAACAAAACGCCCGCGATGATCCCCCCGACGATAGCTCCCAAGTTGGACTTACGGCCACTGTCAGCTCCCATCACTGCAACCCCGCTCGGCCCCGGCCACACCGACGGCGCTGGCACCATTGCTTCTGGCAGCTGCGCCATCACCAGTGCCACTCTCATGGCTACCGACACTATTACTACTACTGCTACTCTCACCAATCCCCACCCCGCCATCGCTCTCATTCGATTCTTCTCTCAACTCGAACCTCTTTACTATGACCGTCTCTTAGAATACCTTGCTGACTTGCCACACATTCAAACTGATAACTTGTTCGAACCCATTTATCAACGACTGGGTCCACGTTTCACCCGTGTCGGTGTTGTCTCTGGTATGTTAGAAAAGCTACCTGTAGATCTAGAGCATGAAGAATGTTGCAGAAGTTGATATGTGATTCAGGTTCAGATAGTTTTCAGAACAAAGCATCACGACACGGTGACTGCAACCTGATCAGAGCATTTCATGTGATCCTGAAGGTTACTTAGTTTCTACGACATTCTGAGAGAGAGTCGACAACGATATATATCCTGTTGCTCTGAGAGTATGTCCTCGTGTCCCAGACGGTTCGTTTCTCCGCAGAGATCGAAAAGGTCTTCAACTTGAAATTAAGAAATGGTGTCTGAGTTCATGTCAACCGCAGTACTGGCACATGTTAGCCTCCGCTAAGGCACTGAACCAACCCTATCATCCTGCGCAGTCGACCAGCCAATATCATCGTCCTCAACTTGCTGCCAGAGCCACCGCTTTGCAATGAAACTGTACAGACAGTGCTCACCGTAAGAATCGTACTGAGCTGTCATGCCCTCCTACAGTTAGTACCTCAGTAATTCAAGCAGCTTCTCTTGGCCATCGAGCGTTCCAATTTACACCAGTTATTTATATCTTGGTCTAATGTCAGAATGTCGAATGATACTGTCACTGTACTGTACAGTACCCACCAACAAGTTTACGTCCAAATTTTCAAACTCCAAGTGCCAGTGAAAAGAAGGTGAAATTTTGAAAAATCATAATTGTCTCCCAATTTACAACTCTAAACTTCACGAGACTGCCACATAATTGTTTAGAAACAAGTTAACTACATTTTAGGTGTTATAAGTATGAAAATTTGAACCATGCGCCTTAGAAAAATGAGATTGCATTAATTGTATAGACTCCAAGTTGTGTTTGTAGCTCTTACACTGTGACAGAAGACAATATCCATGCTTCTTGAGCCAACATGCTTTAGGTTTTTGTGAGTTTGAGCTTCATATATGGATCTTCAACAACCTTTCAACAAAAGTCATACTTCGTTCAAGCATTGTGGTAGCTTGTGGATACATTGTATGAGTGTTTTTGGTGAGTAGTTGCAATTCTAGTGGTTTTGTTTTTTGAGCTTGCAACTTTGCACAAATAGTAGAACTGGAAGGATTCATTGCTTCTTTAGGATTTTGGTGGGCATAACAACAACTGAAAGAAAATAATTCACTCAAGTTTCAATATTAAGATTGTGAAAAATACTATTCAAAAGGAAGAGCTACCGCAAAACAAAGAAAAATTGGTCAACACCATTCAAAGGGCATGACAAGACTACAAGAGGTGTCTTTAGAGATGATTAAAGTTCTCCTAAGTGCTAGCATGCCTCACCGTATGAAGGATGTAATCAAATCTAATGGTGGTAGCACAAGATGGTAGATAGTTTGTCAAAAAATGCTATATTTACATATAAATCTATAAGTTTTTTTGTAAATGTCTAATATACTAGTAAAGTAGATTTCATCATCTTTAATGCACTTTGCGGTTTGTGATTTGGATCATTTTTGAACAAATGGTGGCAATTTGAAATTGGAGATATGTGCCTTGTTTCTATAGTGAATGTAAACTTGTTGGTGGGTAATGTACTAAAGCCTGGATGAATGGTTAATTTTATTTTCTCTACCCTTCCATCGGAGAGAGTACCGAAACGCATCATTTTCAAGGAGTTACATGACTAAATAGTATAAACAAGCCATAAAAGTAATCTAAATAAACCTAGAGTAAATACTAAAGCGGAGACTTTTCTACGAGCCGCTTGTATTCTTTCCTATCCAGAGCTCTTTGACTCCGTCGGTTAGTTGCCGCATTTCTGCACTTCCTTCCTTGTCTACCGATTATCTTGAAGGGACTCAGGGTTTTGGGGTTTCAGGGATTAGGATTGCGGAGGATGGGGAGGATGGAGCCGGGGAGGACACTGTGTTGCAGATCCTTCAGCAGCCTCGCGTTTGTGGATGGTGGGATACCGTATCGCAAAGAATCCCACTCACGTGGAAGGATGATTTACATGTGATCATGAGGTGGCTCAGGAAAAATTCACTAGTAGGAAATGTGTTGCTTTTTACTTACTATAAATGAAAAGCAAATGAAACCGCGCCAAATACATGGGTTGTGTCAATGTTGGTGAGTAGTTTTGGTGACAAGAAGACAGAAATATAAATATAATTGGTACTGTTCATTGTTCCCACAAAGTGGGGAATGAAAAATGACAGCTTTGCTACTAGTGATTGTCAATGGAGCTTCTGCGATGGGGGGTTCCTCATTTTCTTGTACTTCGTGCTTTCGGGCTTGGTGGGCATCAAGCTGTGCTACAATAAGGGCTCCAGCACAAACATGGCAGTTTCTTCTTCTTCTTCTTTCTTAATCCATTCCTCAATTTTTAGATAGAGGGTGCGATTGGTTGATTTTGGCTGGAATTCTAGAATTGGTTGGAAATGGAATCGATTTGGTTGTAATATTGATCAGTGAGATTCGTGATTTTGAGCTTCTTGGGGGTTTTAGTTACAGATTTTTAGTTCGGCAATTTAAATCCAACCTATTTGACTTGTTGGGTCGACGTCGGGCTCTGCCTTGTGTGGCTAGCTTTGATATAATAATTCGATCGCTTGTAAATCTCCTTGGACACTGTCCATGTATTCCACTGCTAATAATGGTTTGTTCTTCGTCGTGTCACCTCGCCGCTGTGTTGTATTCTGGAAGTGTACCAAGACGACGCTCGTTTCCTGAAGAGAAATAAGTTAAATAGGTAGCAAAATTGTAAATTGCATCAAAACATAACATTTAATAGTTTTAGCCTCACATTCAATAGTTTTCAAGAAGGTTGCCTGTTAGTTTCATCCACCTTCATATATGGAATGACCAGTGATCTGTAATTGAATAAATACTAATGCAAAGATTACGGGACTAGTCGCTTGTTTCCTTAAACGTGGATGTTTCAATGACAGACCCGCAGATGAAGGACTTCACATCACGTGAAGACAGAAGCACACTTGTTTCATCCTTCGGCGGATGACGAGATTCATTCATGTAAGGTTGGCTTCTGTGTTAGTGTCTCTCCGTCAACATTTGTGAATTTCGTGTTGTTGAGCTGGTTTTGAATGTATTTTACATTTATATGTCCATGTCGTGACTTATGATGTGGCCGTGATGTATGATATTTGCACGCCATTTTTCAACAAAAGCCAGAGCCCAAATCTAGAGGTGGGTTGTTGATTTCGTGTTTTAGGTTAGTTGTTGAGTTTCAATTAGTTGTATATAGCAATGGTGGAGTGTTCTGAAATCTTTGTGTTTGTTGCACTTGGTTTTGAGCGAGCCAAATACCTAAGTGTTTTATTTTTTGGTATGTGTCGTAGAGTTTTGTGATGATGGAGTTAGTGTTATATAGTGTCATATAGTCATTACAGTGTGATATGGTGTATGTAGCAAGTTCAAAGTTGATTTGAACTATAGCTTCTATATATGAGTACTAACTTTAGCAAGCCCAAAAGTGAAAACACAAATGGATGTGGAAAGAAAAACATACCATCATATTCGTACCATCATATTTATATTCATATCATCGTATTTTGGCATTCTTTAGTTATTCATTGCATTTTCATTGTATTTTCATGTTCATTGATTACTGCATTTTCACATTACATATTTACTTACTGCGTTTTAAACCCTAAGCGTCACAATGTTCAGTTTCTGAACGACTAGCAGATTCAAACTCACCCTACATTCTCATTTATGTTTGAATGAAAGTTATTCAATTTTTTGGAGATACTTCATCAAGTTGTTGTCCTATCTAATGATTGGATTTGATGATACTAGAGTACGTATTTTTCTAAATTACAAATGTAGAAGTATGTCAAGTTGTTGACCAAGCCAAAATTGATTCAAAAGTGGCCTTACGAAAATGAGGTCATAGATTTTAGGAACACAAAAATTTCAAAGAATCACCACATTTAAGGGTATCTCATTTCAAATTCATTCCAACAAATTTTATTCAAAAAATATTATTAAAATCTTGTTTGTAATCAAATTTTGAAGGAATTTTCAATTTCAACTTTCAAATTTTATAATTAAACATTGGTGATAGTATTGGTGAATTGAACTATATAGATGGAATCCAAAATTCAAAATCTAAAACTTTCATTTGTGTATCAATTCCAAAATATTCTTATATATAGTATGTTACGATGATTTTCTCAAATTGTCAATTCTAGGAACACCCTGGTACGTTTAGTGGTTAATGTTCGATTATTATTTGCTGCATTTTACATTGCCTATTTACTCACTGCATTTTCACACACATTTCTTACTCACTACATTTTCACTTTACCTACTTACTCACTCTATTTTCACATTCATTGAGTTAGATACTCATTACTTTTTCACATTACCTGGTTACTAATTATACTTTCACATTCATTACAGGCATTGTTGGTTTTTTACATTCCATGGTTACATTTTTTAACCAATTGTGAACCGTCGAAACAGTTCACGTTAGTGATAAACTCTTAATTCTATAGTTTTGATTTGTTTAACAATTTATATTTGTCTAACCGGGACATTTTAGCCGGTTAGACAAATTCCCGGATTTGGTTGCATTTAGTGTTCGGTTTTTATTGGCAATATTAAATTCCTTTTTATCTAGATAATTTTGTGTGTTTATTCGCTTCTAACGATTTGATTGATTAATTAGGTGCAATTGGGCCGTTTGCCCTTTTATTTTACTTGATGATTTTAACCTATTTCTATTGCTTGTCATTCTAATTCATTAGTTAGTCTAAATTGATTAGTCTATTTTACTAGTTGATTGAGTTATTCTTTGTGGGGTGTTATTTTAGCCTTTTAATTTCCTATTGTTTAGTCTTATTTTATTAACCTATTGTTGAGTTTATTCTTAGCCTATTAGAGTGAGTTTAGTTTATGTTAGTGGATTAGTGTAGTGTGAGACTCCCGGTTAAGTGGAGGTTAAGTGGTAGTTAAGTGGTAGTTTAGGGTTTTGATGGAGTTGAATGAATATTTCTAGGTGGATGGATGTAGTTTTGGTGGGATTCAAAATCCCACCGTGCCGCTTCTACGGCAACCAGTTCATTATCTAAGGCCGTAAGAGTTTTGGAAAGAAGCTCGTTTAGATCTAGATCTAGAATTTTATGCATTGGGATTTTGGTGTGAGTATTAAAGAAGAAGTGAAAAGGAGATAGTTTAGTGTGGGTGTGGTTTTGCTACAGAAAAGAAAATACTAAAAAATATATATTATTCTTTGTGTTGAATTAGTGAGAGAATTTTAGGATTGGGATTTTAGTTGCATTGATTTTGGTTTTCTGATAAGGTCGAGGCACCTAAAACGGACCAGGTATCTAAAACCGATCAGGCCTAATTTCTAGATTTTGAAAGAAAAGATGTACCTCATTTGTACATTAGAGCATATTATCGGTTTTGGGTCCTGAAGTACTTTTCACTTTGAAAAATTGTACAAATTTCAATATTGGGAAATAATTCATGGAAAAATTTGCATTCTCCGCGAAAACTAACTTCCAACCCGGGAAAAATATCACCCTATTAATGGCTGGTCCAGAAATAGTGTAAGTAGCTTAAGTTATCGGTTTTAGGTGCCTCGACCTTAGTGTGGAAAGAAGATTGAATTGGGGGCTGAGGGCTCAGCTGCATAGTCGAGTAGTCTGTTTGCGTGTCTGGGAGATTACGGGAAAACGTTGCGGTGATTAAGGAACAGGCTTGGGTAGAAAATCGTCGTGCTTGGTTCTCGCTTTGTGCGGAACAGAAGGTGGACGGCAATTACGGGCTGGAGCAAGCGGCCGTGAAATTCGGCGGCGGACTCCAGCGAAGGGGCCAGCACCAACGACGAGGGCGACCCCGAGCAGCAAACGGCGAGATTCAAGACTAGAAGACCAAGATCACACCACGACGAGTCCATGGCGACGATCGTGAGCGGGGTTGCGGCAGCAGAAGACCATGGCGACGGCGAGAATCCCGGAAGCCAGCCCCGACGAGCAATCAGGAGGAAACGACCTGAAGACGAAGACCAGAAGACCAAGATCACAGCGTGACGAGCTGCTGCAGGGCAACATTGACGACAGCGAACTCCAGCGAGGGGAGCAGGCGGAAATCGGCAGCGAAGGTGCCGGAATTTCCGGCGGCAGCAACGACACGACCAAGACGAAAATCACGATCAGCAAGACGACGACGCGATCACGAATACGAAGAGGACCAGGGCGAGCAATCGACCGGCAGCAAGCCAGAAGACGAAGATCACGACGAATACAACGGCGACCAACACAGGGCGACCACGGCCACAGAACCGACGACGGTCACGGCGAAGAAGGGCGCTGCAGGCTGCAGCGTCGAAGCTCGAAGGTCACCTGTCCCCTCCCGTGTGATATTACGGAGGGGACAGGGTGATATTATAGAGGGACGCATCCCTCATCCCTTTGTTCTCACAATTTTTGGATTCTTTTAGCCTAATTAAACTTGATAAGTAATTAGGAGGTTAGTATAAAAACCCTCATTATTAAAATTGGTAGTTTTAATTACCCAAGATTTATTGTCGTATATTTATTTGATTTTTTCTCCAATTGTTTTGAATGTTTGAACGTTGTGCTTGATTGTTGTTTTGTTGCGTTGTGATATAAAATTGTTCCGGTGAAGGGTATAGCGCGGAAGCGCTACCCAATTTTCACTGGGCCAATCAGTGGGTCGATTGCAATTTAGGGTAAATATTAGGGTTTTTAGGCACCTACCCTTTAGACCAATCTTCACCATTATTGCCTAGGTTAATAGGAGTCCATTGCATGTGTCTATAACTCACCCACTTCCCGGCCGGACATATGGGCTTTTGATCGGCGACGGTCGAAACGCTCATACCAGTATGAGTCATTTTTATTGTCTTTGTCTCACAAAGGGAGAGAGTACAAAAACATATGTTCTTAAGAGTTGCATGGCTTATAGTTGGACATGTAAAAACATTAATTTTGGAGTTTCTATTTCTAAGGCAAAGACTACACGATTAGCCGTTGTTGCTAATAGCATATGCGCAGGAGTAACTTATCACTCATGTATACTTGAAATAGACTTTCTTACATCATTTCATCACTTCGGTTGTCTCCGAATAATTATTTTAATTTTTATATTAAAGTTATTTGTAAAGCCTAGTAAAACATTATTAGAATACGGAAGACTAGGCAAAACTGATGTTTTAGCTTCAAAGGTGTAAAAAATGAGTTTTGCCTTTGTTTTTGACTTTTTTCATACCAATCACAACGCTTTAGGGTGTTTACACGATAAGATGTCTAAAATATGTAGTTGCAAGTTAAGCTTGTCATTTTTTTCTTTCAGTAAATTTTGGTGGTCATTAAAATGAAAATAAAAATAATATTCAAAATTATAGGAATTATAAGAATAATTATGGAATTATTTTAAAACAATTGTTAATAGCATTTGGATCCAAATGTGTAAAAACAGGTGCGATTTTACACATTAGATGTGTAAAGCTTAGGTTCAAAACAATTCCATGAATATTCCCAAAAAAATTTCGAAAATTTCCAAAAGAAATCCATTTTAACATATATTTAAACATTTTATGTAATTATTAGATATGAATAATGATGTAGTAATGATGTAGTAATGGAAAATGCTTTATATATTTTACGTTTGCTTTTTATGCAAAATCATTGCCCTATCGTGAAAGCACCCTTTGCATGCATTGTCAAAGAGATTCAAACTCCACACCTTCCCAATGCTACAGAAGCTCCCCTTAAGCACACTTGAGTTCCTATCATGGAATCTCTACGGGCCCCTGATCCGGCCCCCCAAAGCAAGCCATTTGACTGATGATCAACAAACTCTGCAAAATCTATTACGAACGCTCAAACTCTGTGAGTCTATGTACTACTAGTAGACATGCTACCTTGGAATTACTTTACGGATAATTCAATTGTAATCGAATTATAATACCACCTTCTATTTTCTATTATCATATCTTCTATTTTCCTAAGCAATCCAATCATTGGCAGTTGGATTACGGTATTTATAGTCTAAGGATAAATTTTAGCTTAACCCCTAAGCTCCCGAGCGACCATTTTCTGGTCGCTGCCCGGAAAAAACGGGCTGCCCGGAACAAAATAATATTTTTTTGAAAAAATAAAAAATATTTTAAAATACTACATCAAGTCTACTTTCCAACCCAATTTGAATTATGGCAATCCGAGTTAAACTCCACCCGGGAGAATTTTTCAAAGTAGATCACCTCAACATTGTCTTAGTGTTACAAAATTTGCTATTTGGGGAAAGTAATGATGATTCCTCCATCGTTTCTCTTGCTTTTTTGAAGTTTACAATAGATAGCCCAACTTTAACCAATCGTACTAAATTTTGAACTCTAAAATTGAAAATTATAATTTATACAAATTTTCGAAGGTTAATGCTTTTAAATTCATTAAAAAATGATTATTATTTAATCATTATAAAGATTATTTTATAAAGATCTAAAGATTATTTTGGAAGTTTGACCGTACGGATAATTTGTAAAGATGATACTCTATATTTTGTCTATTGAACCAACCTTCATCAAACATATGGAAGGCACATATTATAACACATCTATGTTTTGTCCAATACCCCTCGGGCTTTTAGGGGTTAACCAGCTAAGATCCTACATTTTATTGTGAAGCATTCTCTCGGCTAGGCCTTAAGAAAAGGGCAAATAAATTTATATCTATCTCTAAAATAATCAATTTTTTTTCATAAGATTTTGAACTCAATAAGGCAATTCTGAATTTCAACTAAGTAATCTATAACTAAAGGTTGGTTCTCCCCGGACATTGATTGTATTAATTACTGCTATTTTATTGATTTTTAATGAAATCCATACTAGTCAGTAAATTCATGTGAATATCTTTTCATGTCAATTTCTAACAAAGATCATGGCCATTATATGATTGTAATGAAAATTGAACTCTGATTTTTTTTTATTGGAGCATGTCTTTCAAATTGACTTAACATAAGCACAAGAAGGCACAAGAATCCAAAAAATATTTAAAGAACACGGTCAATGAGTGAAATTTTCTTGCACAAGTTTTAGCCAATTGGCTAATTTCATTGATCCATAAGAACCAAATCAACCAATTTGTGACAATTGCCTAGTTTGGACATACTTTTTAAATAAATAAGATAATAAAAATAAAATAGGAAATCAAGTCTACTTTCCAACTCAATGTGAACCATGTCAATCAGAGTAAAACTCTTTCAATGAGGATTTTACAAAGTTTGAAAATTCGACTTTATTTTTTTTAATTTTTTTAAGAATTAATATATTTATAACACTAATTAATGATTGTTTCTAAACAATAACAACATTAAATTAATGTTAAATTTAGAAACTATTGTTAATTTAACTATCAATAAATGTTGTTCGTTTTTAACACAAGATTTCTTCTAAGAGTAATTGATTCATACTTGATCAATTTACACAAACTATTTCAATGCTAAAGTAAGGAAACAAAACCTAAAGTGGACAAAATGGGAATTGACCAAGGAAGAAGAAATATAATTAAAAAAGAATAAAGTATAAGTATGACAAATTTTTTTTGAAGAACTTTATTAATGAAATAATCAAATTTAAACTTTAGTAAAGAAACAATTATTGTACTACAAAGTCCAATACAATTTGAAAAAATTCCTTTTCTTCTTTGTTCTTCCAAAAACCATATGACTATAATTGAATACCAAAATTTCACTTTAAAACAATTCCATGCCTTTGAAATATGATGATGGAATTAGTTTTCCAGAATCCATACAATTTAGAAATATCTATGATTTTACAAAATTTAGGTGGTTGCTACTTTTGTTCTAGAATTGTAAAAGCTTGCAACTTTTTTGGGTCATTGGACTATCAAATAATCATAGAGAGATGTAAGCCCACGACAGATGCGAGTGTTGATATTTCCTACATGTTGACGGAATTCAATTAATTTTTTTTTTATCAATTGTCACATAAAGCAATGAAAAACTAAGAAGAAATTCATTGTAAATAGATTCATGTTTTTAGTAAGCCAAATTGACTTGATTGATTGAGATTGCATAAACTGCAATGAACACGCAATTCGCTATTTATGCACTTGGCCATATAATCATGCACTTGGTCCCCGGAAGCATTAAAAATATTGTCGTAAAAATTTCTCTAAAAAGCAACCATTTTTGTCGTTCTACAATTACTTTCATTGTAAACAAACAATTATTTAATTTAATTTTTATTCTTATCTTTATCTTTTATCTTTATCCTTTATTTTCTTTTTTCTTTTATCTTTTCTTTATCTTGTTTCATTTATCTTATTTCTTTCTTGTCTTCAATTTATTTTCCTTCTTGTCTTCCTTCTTGTCTTCTTCTTTTTCTTCTATTTTTTTTCATTTCTCTTGTGGCAGCCGCAAATCCTTCCCCCGCACGAAAGACAAAAAAAGTAAAAAAAGAAAAAGAAAAAGAAAACTTTTTTTTTTCTTTTTTTTCTTTTTACTTTTTTTGTCTTTCGTGCGGGGGAAGGATTTGCGGCTGCCACAAGAGAAATGAAAAAAAATAGAAGAAAAAGAAGAAGACAAGAAGGAAGACAAGAAGGAAAATAAATTGAAGACAAGAAAGAAATAAGATAAATGAAACAAGATAAAGAAAAGATAAAAGAAAAAAGAAAATAAAAGATAAAGATAAAAGATAAAGATAAGAATAAAAATTAAATTAAATAATTGTTTGTTTACAATGAAAGTAATTGTAGAACGACAAAAATGGTTGCGTTTTAGAGAAATTTTTACACAAAAAATTTTAAGCAAGATTTGCTCATGAAATGAACGCACTTGACCAAGTGCATAAATAGCGAATTGCGTGTTAATGATAGTTGAATGTTCATTTAACAAAGAAAGTATTGTGAAATTGACACACAAGAAAATTTGTAAATTTATTGGATTATAGAAGATTAAGTTATCAAATTTAATACAATAGGAACTAGGTTGACACTAATGGAATGTATAGAGTTGTTCTTTTTGCATCCAAAATCATCAATGATAGCCCAAAAATAAGCCATTAAGTCACATACTTAGTCAAGTAACAATTATTGAAGGTTTTGATTCAATGATTGAGATATCCATCATTGTTTCTGTTTTTTTAGTTTCATATTCACAATTTTCACATTAGAGGTTGTGTATAGCCTATTTGCATCTGCCCACTTTACACTACTGGTCATTTATTGAAGCAATTGGTTGTGTAACAATGGTCCTTTATTTCGTGGGCACTTGGTCATTGTTATAACAAACAGGCACTTTATTCACACCAACTTAGAGAAAAGGTCCAATGTTTTTATAAGGGTGTGTTCCCACCATGCCTTAGAGGTGGTCTTAGAAGATTGTCTTACCTCCTTAATAAAGTGTGTGTTCCCACCTACATTCTTTAGTAATTACAAATCCTACATGAATGTCCACATGGCAAACTTTAAAGAATGGGTATTAGCTAACATTTAGGAGGACAAAAAAATACATGAGCGATAGCAGGCAATTGTTAAGGGAGTACCAAAATTGGAAACATTTCCACGTTTTAAACACTTAAGAATGGTTTTAACTAATATAGAGCCTCTTGGGAGGCCATTATGTAATCTGGCTACTATTGATGACACCTTATCGAACCTCATTGATGACACTTTTCCTAAAAAGAAGGTATTCCTCCCAAAATTGTGGAGGTGTTAAGTTTTTATTCACATTCTTTGCAAAGGCCAAATGGGAACATGCCTTAAGTAAGTTATTGTTACCTGACACTAGTAGAAAAGGTGGCACTGCCGAGGAAGATGCCCAGGTGAATAGTGCCCAATTCCATGCATGCATAGTGATTTTTCCTAGGCATGTCCCTGGGGAGCTCCACCTTCTCTACTAAGGTTGAGACACCCATACCCGGCCAGGTACCCAAAAACCGATCAAGCCTAATTTCTAGATTTTGAAAGGGAAGATGCACCTCATTTGTACATTAGAGGATATGATCGGTTTTTAGGTACACCTACAACTTTGCACTTAAAAGAATTTGTACTTATTCAAATAATTGTCTTAAAAATTTAATTAAATATGAAAACTTCCTAATTTTTGTAGTGCTAAAAGAGGAAAATAATCAAAATATCGATTCATCTATCCCAAGTATAGTACATGTCTTATTAGATCGGTTTTAGGTGTCTCAACCTTAGTGTGAGTAGGATTTCAAAAATAATTTCAGAGCAGGATTTTATTCATTTTTCATTATGCAGTGCCAACGCATGCAGGCCGAAATATCACGGACGACTAATGGATAAGAATATCCTGCTCTTCCTTTCATTTGTCAACTCCGATTCTCTACCTAGTAAATTATACATTGCACTCACTTTGGCTTTCATCAGCAATTCAAGCCACACCATAGCCATCTATCCACTCGGATACATTCCTCTGCCGTTGTGCTCAGTACTGGCAGCGCAATCAAGATCTTATACTGGAAACCCATTCAAGCCCTTGGAAAGTTAAGCTAGCACCATGAAATTCCTGTCGGTCTACTTACAGTGCCGGATCGAATCGATACGGACGTTGTAACTGAATGGAATTGTTGCCTGGTCAGTAATCATTCTTGGTAGTGGTAGAGTTCACAACTGAAATTATTCAAGCTTGAAATCAAACAAGCATTAATTGATCATGAGATGACGACGCTCGTTCTCGCACACACAGTTCGTCTCCTCTCAACCGGGCAGAATTCCTCGCTTGTACCCCGCCAGCTGCAATTGCAACGCGGCACCCCCACCTCAAATTCACGGCTACATCAGAACGGCGTGTTGCGGTGCAGCTGTGCCCTTCCTGTGGACAACAATGGAGGACCATTAGAATCAGGTAATTATGGTGCTAGCTGCTGGGTTTGAGTACTTACTAGGTTTTAAAGCGACGGACTTGAATGATCTATCAAATTGGTATCTGTGATCCTTGACGTCGAAGGAATTCAGGTAATACTGCAGGTTCGGCAGTAGTAGCGAAGAATAATTCTAGCTCGGAGAAAGGTGAAGAGCCTGGAGGAGCTCAAACGGCGGTTGCTGCTGCTGCAGGAGAGGAGCCCTGGATCGCCCTCACCGAGAGCAGGATCGAGAAGGTATGGCCGGCGTTCAAGAAGCATTTTAACTAGAGTCACTAGTAGGAAATGTGTCGTTTTTCACTTGCTATAAATGAAAAAAGAATGAAATCGCGCCAGGCACATGGTTTGCTTCGATGCTGGTGAGTGGTTTTGGTCCCAAGTAGACAGAAATCTAGGCACAATATTTCGTCACTGTTCACTATTTTCACAAAGTGGGGAATGAAAAACAACAGTTCTGCTATTCTGCCACTAGTGGAGTCTCTGGCTGACGAGTGCTAGAGCCTGGAGCTTTAGAATTCAGTATTTTTTAAATTGCGGCTTTAAACGCCGAATTGGTTATTTTGGCCAATCCCTGCAGGTTATTTTCTGTAACCTGTTATATTGGATTCATTTGGGCAATATAACCAATTGATATTAATGGCGATTTTACCTTAAATTTGATGAAATAATGGTGATCATACTGATTACAGTGACATGTGTGCGTGCCTGCGTGCAGGCCATCTTTGATTTCCGGTTCCTCACCCTGATGGCGATTGGCGGCTCTCTTGGGGGATCGTTACTTTGCTTCCTCAAGGTCTCAGTCTTTGAATTCAACCTTTTCTCTGCTCTGCTCCTCTCTGCCCTTATGGATATGGTTGCCGTTGACATCATTTAGGTCTTGTCATTGATAATGGGTATTAAGGTAGACGTACCTAAAACCATCAACTTCTACACCCCTCTTTCATTTCGGGAAGGAAATGTAAGCTTTCATTACATGACTTATGCATCAATTGCTCAAAAGTTAAGTCATGTATCGACAACTTAAATTTCCTCCCTAAAATGAAGAAAGGGTGTAGATGTTGGTGGTTTTAGGTGTATTGGTGGTTTAAGGTACGCCTACCTTACGTGTTTCAAAACTGCACAGCAGCCTTATTGTGGAAAATAGTTCATGGTAAGCTTACTAATCTGCTTAGTCATGCAGTGAATGAATGAATGTAGTACTCTTTTCACAAGTCTCAGAAGACTACATGTAGTCGCTTGTTCTAGAGACTGAAGTGCAAATTTGTGGATGTCAATCCATGGGTGTGAAGCCAACATAATTAGAGTATCATTCTGTAGCCATTGAAGATCCAATAAGCTGTACCAAAAAAAAAAAGAAGAAGAAGATCCAATAAGCTGAGAAATGAACTTAGACTATTAAATTAATGAAAACAATAACCATATTCGGTTGACCATTAATTTAGGGCACCTAATCCAAGTGAGAAATTAAGGCGGGTGTTCTAACCTTTTTGGTTGGTTTGGGCCATTTTAAGATCATTTCAAAGCGTTTTCTAATAAAAGGTCATTTAGAAACATTTTTGGATTGTTTCAAGACAATCAATTTTGTTACGTTTTGGTTCATTTCTGTTCAGATTCATTTCAAAGTATGTCGTCACTTCTCCAGAAAACGAGAAAGGGCTATTTTAACGGAATATATGAATATAGCCATTATTTCCGAATATTCATTAATTGAAAAATGAAAATTTAATACTGACCTACTCGGTTAAGTAATGTTGGCCCAAATATTGCCAGGGATGCGGATTCGTATACGACTCTTACATTGCATACATTGCGATATTTTTAAATGGTGTGCATACTGGGAAGGTGATCCTTCGCCTTGTTGAGGCCGTCGGTAAGCTACTGTAGCTCAAATTCACCGCCACATATATCATTCAGCTTCATAAAATTGAAATCATTTCGTGCTTTAACCCCTAAAAGACCAAGTTCAAATTGGACTTTGTATTGTTTTAGCAGTTTTGAGTAGGTTCTATATGGACTTCCTTTTGTACAAATTTGTTTGTTTCTTGACCATCATATGTATTATTCTTCATTGATTCTAGTGATACAAAATTTAGTCTCATCTAAATTATATATTTCACAATAAGATTAATTGAATTTGTCATTTTAAACCACAAATCTTTGGTCGTTTAGGGATTAATAGAGGCCATTTTGCAACTTACTCATTCTTAAGGTGGAGGATTAATTCAACACTTTCTTTTGATATAATTGGTGATATTAATATCACAATACTGATGGAGTGCCTTTGATGTTATGTGGAGGGACAAGCAGAAATCTACCTTGTAGGAACTGTGATGCTGATATTTGCAATGGGCCTCTTTGGACTTTTCATCAGCAATGAGTCACAGAATAGAACTGACAGTGATCGTGCATTGGAGAACACAACGCTTTTCGGCATGTTTGCACTCACGGTAAGCATATTAACCCCAAAAAGGATCTCACCTGTTTTGTAAAAGTCAAAGCACTACAATTTGCATACTTGACATATCACATTGTATGATTTATAATTTTTCATGGATAGTCATTAACATTATGAAGGTATGACAAAAATTGCAACATGATTGGAAGATATTTTAAATATTTACAAATTTTATCATGTAAACAAGATAAAAATTCAAAATAAATATATTTTTGACATATTTAATAAATGTACTGATTTTTATCTAATTTTTTTATTATTAGGTCTACTCTAATGGGACAACTTGCCTGTTCTAACTTCTAACTTTATCACAAACCCTACTTGCTTCATTTTGAAGAGTTTGTTATGTCAACTTTGCTAATTTGTCCTATTAGTGCTTGTAAGATTAATTTCATGATTGTTTAATTGAATGGATTTAGGTTGTTGAACAACATCCTAAATTGAGCACAAACAGATAGATGTCTACGTTCAACTATCTTGATGGAGTCAACATTTTTAATAAATACATGAATACATATATTCTTTCAATATTTCAATATTTTTAAGAAATACATGAATACTCTTCAAATATTCAAGTATTTTCTTATCGGATAGACATGAAGCAAATTGGATAGATGTGGACTAGTGATGGGCGGATATTGGTCAAATGATTTTTAAATGTAGATTCCTTATGGATTTGAGAATATCCATGGATAAAGGCTCAAGTTTAACATTCCACCCACATTATCCATGATTTACCTACATTCTAGAATTTCAACATTTGGTCAAGATCCACCCATCACTAGAGACAAGTACATAGGTTGAACATTCTGCTCCACTTCTTGGCAACCATGACTAATTTACCAAAGTCACACAATTTGTAACATATTTAAATTAGTGCAGGAAAAATTAGAGTAATATGTACATTTTGATCAATTTTGAAGCTACGCTAATTTTCCACCTTTACTATATGGTCATATTTGTTTGGTTGGGACTTTTTGCGAACGTGAGACTCATTGTTTGTCATAGTCATGAAAAAAAAAATGAGTCCCAAATTTGCGGAATAGCTTTAACTAGACGAATATATGGATTAAGTGAAATGTGCAATTGGATAAAAATTGGAGAAGATTTAGGGCTGTTGATGGATGGTCATAGGCTTGCTTAATCCCGCTTAAGCAATTGATATACGATGATATGAGATCGGCATTTCCATACATTGGGGATATGCTTCTAGGGGCTTTTTTTTTTTAGAGTATATTTTAGGTGGTTTTAAGGAAACTTGTACACGTGATATTAAGTGGTGTCCAATTCTATGTGATACAGAAACGTCCAGCATGGATGCAGATCACTTCTCTGGACACACTGAAGACAAAGTTGGGGCATTGCATCGTGATGATCCTCGTTGTGAAATTGTTTGAAAAGAGCAAGACGGTCTGCATTGCCAGCTCTATGGACTTACTCATGTATTCCGTTGCCATTTTCTTTGCATCTGGCTCGCTCTATGTGCTACATCAATTGCATCATGCACATTCGACGTAGGTTCACTAGCACTTACACTACTAGAAGACCTATCGTTTTTTCATTCCCCATTTCGTGGGAACTGTGAATAGTGGCTGAATATTATGCTTATATTTCTAGCTTCACCGACACTGACACAACCCATGTGCGTGGCACAATTTCATTCCTTTTTCATTTATAGTAAGTGAAAAACAACACATTTCCTACTAATGGTATGAGAAATGACAGCCTTCAAACATATCGTTCTTGAGCCTCCCTACTTTTCACCCCCGAATCTCAAGCATCTGTCAAAGGATCGGAGGAATCACAGAGAATTTTCTCTATTAACTTCAATTGGTCCAGAGCAAGAGGATTTGAGGGTTGGATTAATTTAGTAGCAAATTCTCTCCAGTGTTGCTATAATAGTGTAAAGGGTGTTTTCCAAGAAGGTATTAACCCCTAAACTTACCAACCCTTTGAACAAAAGTAGATTCTAGTCTCAAAAATAAATATTAGCATGGTTTACAAAGGTGACATGGATGAAAGTCATCCGAGGTTGTATTAAAAAGTTGCAAGGCTTTGAATCTATTCGTCGTTCAGTTTTTGGACGCTGGGACGTTTAGGGGTTCAGAACCTTATGAAACTGTTTAATTTCAATCTTTGTCCTTCAATTCAATAAATATTTTGAGAAGGTTTACACCACTGATGGGAAAACTGTGCTGGCTGCCGGTTATTCCAGGAAATAGGATGAGAAAACGATGAAGATAATGCTCAACCACCCATTAACTTTGGGTTGATTTTTCAATCCGAAGCTTGTTCGGTAATTGCTACATGCTGCAGATCATCACAAATTTGTTAAAACTGAGGTCATTATTCTAGACAGTACATTGTCTCTCTGAAACAATTGAGGTGCAGAGTACAAGTGCATTGTATAATTGTTAAATTTGTAAAATCTATCACTCATGTACAGTCTAATTGTGCATTGGTGATTAAGGAGAGTCTGACTAGTGGAGGATAATTATGACAGAAATCACGTACATGGAACTTGAATCCACGTGATTTTGTTCTTCACACGATCAAAAACGACACTTTGATTCACCATGAAGTTGTCTGCAATGGCATCAATCAAAAATCCACAGTTGGAATAACATTGTAAAAATGGCATTATCATTGTAGAATTATGTGGTAAAACCACATTGATATTTTAGAATGTAGTTTTGATGCGGTGCAACAACATTAGAGTTAATTGACAATAGGCCATCTTTTCTCGGACTTCTATGGTGAGTTTGCATATTTTGGTCATGAGTTCCATATCCCTTGGCAGTGCAGGGCCTTGCTTTAAATTATTCTTCAACTCATCATAAACTAATTTTGCAATTTTTTTGAACTCAAAATGAGTTTAAGATGAGTTACCAGTTTGAGACACTCTTTTCAGTTAACCCCTTAGTGCTGAGGTAACCACTAAGTGGTCATTAGATCACTAGAAAATGAAATGCTGGAAAATTTGTGAACCATCTCAGTCCAATGTTTAAAGTTCAGATGTGTAACTTTTGATTTTGCAGATGATGCAAAAAAGAAAATTTGAAATCTAACTTTCTTAGCTATTCAAATACCTATGTATAAAACACCAAAATACTGCAAATACCTCAAAACATAGCAAATACTTACAAATACAACACACGTACTATGTAGTATTTCTTGTGTTTGCAAGTTTGTTATCTCGTATTTATTTTTTTGGATTGTGTTCTCTTGTTCATGTTCTAGTAGTGTATAATGTATTCCAATCTTGATCAATGTACCAACTCCTTTCTTATTTTAAGTATAAATTTTGTCCTAAATTGTACATGGATAAGTCACTCTCACTTATAAAATCTACAATAATTATGTATGAGTGTGTTCTTGCAAGAAAGATTGCAATAAAGAGGTGTTAACACATGCCATTGCTGAACATCTTCACTTTTAATTTTGAAAATTTAACCCAAATTTTATTTAACCTTGAAGTCACACACCCACAAAATCTCAATTTTGAGTGTGCATTATACAGCTCAAAGACATACTATAATCTTCCAATCCAACAGTCCAATCTTACCAAGATTTAATCTACACTTGTTTCATTCAGCTATGCTTACATTCATACGATTGTATACTATTAATAGTATTACTAATTTCAATAGAGAGAGTTTTAAAAATACATCACCCAAAAAACAGTGGTTTCTCGAGAACCACCTTAGCACTAAAAGGGTCAACTCTATTGTAACGCGTTATTTAGAATTGGATGCGGTTAGAACAACATCCCAATGCTGTGACTTTGCTCAAGTAGATAGAGACCAATCATATTGAAAGGCTTTTGGGAAAAATGATTTCATATCAACCCTCACGCAACCGAACCCAAATATAACATTATAATTAATTAACCAATTCAAGTCAACTCAACCAAAACATAACATTATTAATTAGTTCTAGCGGGGTCCCATAAAAATAGGGAGCTCGCTAGCGAGATGTCATTGGCCCACTTTAATTAAAACCCCCACTCAAGAGAGGGATACTCCATCCTAGGCCTAGGAAAGAAAATATATATCTCTAAGTTATAGAATGTTTGGAAAAGAGATGAGGATAAGTCCAAAGTGAACATACGCCCAACAATGCTGTATTCGCTCTTGCTGTCCATCAACGTCAAGCAAACTGTATATGAATTATCCTGCAGGCACAACCAAATTTTATCACGGCTATGTATGAATTTCTTATGCAATTTGAAAGTGGGACGTCATAGATCACTGTGAGTGATGGCAGATAGTCTCATTTCAGTTCAAAGATTAGTGGCCATAGACATTTAGCCAAGTCATGCTCACACAACTTGTATAAAAAGGCATGTGAGTTGTTGAATACATGGTCAGTATAAGGGTGATGGCCTGATATGGGTACCGGTGAGACGTGTCTCACTATGTGGGACTTATGTTTAACTCATTTTATATGTGCTAGAAATTCCATTTTTAACACCATGTATATGTAAATAGCCGCAGCCATGGCACCTATAACACCTTTAACATTGTAATTTTTCAATTTTTTTTTCTTACCAAAAGGATAATTCTCAAAAATCGCACTATTTTTGGAGGGATACCCATATCAGGCCATGATCAGTACCTTATTGGGTTTAAGAAAAAGAAAAAAGATTGAGATAAATTACTCCACCTGCATAGGGATAACCACATAGGGTCGAAGAACTTCGAGCTTCGCCCCACCAGAAAATTTCAAAGTGATAGTCGGTAATTGTACAGAATCTACATTGTTTCTGCAGTTGGAAAATCAACGGAACACAAAAAAGTTATTCAATTATATGACCACAATTCATTACTAGAAAATCCAGTTAATCTGTTGATTTAGTCACGTTGATTAGGGCCACTTTTGTGTTCATTTGATAAGTTTTTTTTGTTCAAATCAACAAATTAATGTCCAAATCAACAGAATAGTGTCCTTCATCAACGCGACCAAATCAACAAATTAGTTGGATTTCCTCGTAGTGCTGCAAATAAGGGAAGCGTTCAGTTGTCGACAGGTAAATAATTGGCATGAATTAAGTAAGTGATGCCAGCTGGCATTGCAAGTCTGGTTTCAGATTACTTACGGGAGTGAATAACAGTGCTGAAAGGCGTCCACAGGGCTTGTCACACTTCTGTAGGGGACGGCTTTGTCAGCCTGTAAGAAAAAAGCTACACGAATAGATATTAGAAGCTGCAATGAACTATCAAATATGTTTCTCAAGGCCACTTATCATGATCAATGAGAGATTAACTTTCTTCAAAAGCCACCCTCTGCAACCACCGTAAAATGGTTCTAGATACCGGGGTTGCACTGTACTAAACACGTGCAAGTATACGCGAGTGGTATTAATTTGAACGTATACGTACAATAATAAACATATTTAGAGCTGAAAATATTGAATTTCACTTTCATTAAACATATATTTAAGACAGAATAGATCTATATACAAAGGTCTTTAGATTTATAATCCCTCGTATACAAGGGGTTTTTAGAGGGGGTCATGAACGCACGTGATTCTCAAATATAATGTAGAGTGCACCTTAGGTTCTAAATTACAAGCAACTATTCTACAAGAGGCTTTGTTCCTTTTATAGTGCAGCTACAAGAGACAATATATCTTATTTCATAGTGTAGGTGCACTATAGATGTAGCTTAGGGACGTGGGCTCAGTGTTCAAGTAGAAAAAACACTACATAGTACATAGTACATATTGATGTGATTGGCTTCCTGCTCTTCTTGGATTCAAAGCCAATAAATTTTGATTATTAAACACTAGTGGAAAAGGTGGTGCTCCCTAGGGAGATGCCCGGGCAAAATCACTATGCATGCGTGGAATTGGGCACTACTTGCTTGGGCATCTCCCTCGACAGTGCCACCTTTTCTACTAGTGAAAGAAACATGATATTACTCATTAATTTGTTCAATTATGGATGATTACATAAACCAAGGAAGCCTTACAGCAGCCGTGACAAGGTTGTAAGACGCGGTAGCCAGGTACGAGTATGTGGTTCCTGAGTCAAAAATGGCCACTGTCGTAGTCTTCACAGACACAGTGCCCACAAGGACGTAGGTCAAGCTCACCCAATAACCAATACTGTTCATAAAAGGAAGCACAGATTAGAGCAACGAAGCACACGAGTAGACGCCACTATATATGCCTGGCGAGTCCTCTTGTAAGCAAGAGACCCTAAACCCTAAACCACAGCACTCTGCCTTTAATTTCAGTACATGGTGTTTTTAAATTGATGCACAAAGTGCAAGCATGTTAGTGCAACTAAATGCACATGACTGAATTTTTTGCACTATTAGTAGCCAAAACAAACCTTGGAATATCTCCAATTTGAACCTACCTCGGGGGTGCACTGTACTAAACACGTACAAGTATACGTGAGTGCACAGAAGGGGTATTAATTTGAACATTGTCGTATTACGTATACATACAGTAAACATATTTAGAGCTCAAAATATTAATGTATACTTACATCAAACATATATTTAGAACAGAATAGATCTGTAAACAAAGGATTTTAGACATATAACCCTTCGTATTCATGGGGGTTTTTAGAAGGGGTTACAAACGCACGTGATTTCTCAAACATAATGTAGCTCAGTGCACCCCCGAGGTAACTACAAGTTTCGGTCTAAAATCATGTTGCCATCAACAAAGAATACGACTGTTGCTATGATTGGTAGAGATGACCTTGCCATGAGAAATGATCGTGATATTAACCCCTAAAGGTCCAAGAAGCCCAAATTGGACCTCATGTTTTTTTTAAGTAGTTTTGAGTAGGTCTTGTGTGAACTTTGTTTTGTTTGAATTTTTTTGTTTTCTAATCAACACACAATGTTCTTCATTGATTCTAGTGATATATAATTCGGTCCCATTTGAATTATATTTTTCATGGAATTTGCCAATTTAAAACCATAAGTCCTTGGTTCTTTAGGGGGTTAAAATGATGCCATGGATCAAAGACCAGCATGCAATTAACGATAAGCAAAGGAAATCACTCTCAGACAAAGAAGGGTTGGTCATCGTCTTACGGGTTGGTTTTCAGGATAGCTGTACTGGACGCCTTGGAGGAACCCCTGTCTCCAAACACAAGCCTTCCGGTGCTATATCCGTCGTCGAAGCACAATGAGAAGGAATTGGCTATCACATTGGATTGTGCCAGAACGCTGGGAACTGACATAGTGCGCATGCCCAGCCCTAGAAGACCATCAGGTACACTGGTGCCATTGACAAATGCCCCTGTCTGATTCATTCCACACCTGCAACAAAAGACGGGCCAAACCACCATAACGTTCTTTAGAGGCCCACTGTCGCACATCTGAATCTCAAGCATCTATCAGGGGATCAAAAGAATTTATCAAGGGATCAGAAGAATTTTTCAGGGGATCAAAAGAATTCACAGAGAAATTTTTCTAACTTCAACTCGTCCAAGCGACTAAGTGGGTTGAAGAGTTGAACTATTTTATTAGTAGTTTCTCTACAGTGTTGCTACAATGTAAAAGGTGACTTAATTTGGTCCAGCAAGGGGGAGACTCAGCTGAAAGAAAGTCGTCTACTTATCATAAACAAGCAAGTATACCACAAGATGCTTTGTCCTTGTAACATTGCCTCAACTTGAAATGCTTTGGCTTGGTCCCTTTTCTACGGTGAGTGCTATTGTAGTAAGAGTCATCATTCCTCGACAGTAAAAATGATGTCCCTACATAAAGACCTCTTGAAATTTGCATCATTCATTTGGCAGGCAGATTTTATTCCATAACTTTGGCGCAGGGCAACAAGAGTAATCGGTCACTCTGCTCTCTTGTCAAGAATAGAACCCAAAACCTACTTCATGCTATCTAGATCCAAATACCCAACTCAAGTCCCTAACAAACAAGAGCTCATGCTTTACTTGGGCTTTACGATGGGTATTTAGCTTATGCAATCAATCTCGGGGATAATCTCCTTGGGCAAAACCCTTGGAGGTTATCCCTTGCAATAGTTAATTTTCCTATACAATAGCAGTGCGGATCTCCAATTCAAGATTTTCCCTTGAATTCAAAAAGACTGCAAAACTAGTCTATCATGAGTTGGAGAATAATCTAAAGCAAGGCCTTGCACCACCATGGGGTGCGGAACTCGTGACCTCCCAAACGTTAAAAAAAAGTTCCAATAAATTCTCCTAGGCTAAGAGACCCGACCATGGGAACAGTTCATGAACAATGCATGTCAGAGATTGTAATTATAGGAAGAGAACTCCGCTTGAACTCCGCTCATGGACCAGTTTTGTTTTCGGATAACTCTATTGTGACAATAAGCCATACAGAACCTTCCAATTTACTGAAGCCCCTATTAATAGTAAGGGTTGAAAGCCCTAATCAAGAGGAATAGGGTAGTTGACTGGTGCGATTACATTACATACCCAAGAACTACACTGGTAGCAGTCTTGTTTCCACCTTTTTGTGGGACAAGGTACATCACATCCTCAACCAGGTAGCCATCCGTGGAAACAGGAGAAAGGTATTGCAAATGGTAAGGACATTGCGCTGCGATTGTTGAACATGAACTGGCCAGGTCGCAGTACGTGCTCGCACATGTCACTTGCACTGATGATGTCGAACTGGAGGGATTGTATACGCTGAATGTCGTGTTCTGCACATAATGACCAACAACCAACTGGTATCACCATCAGTTTACACAAGAAAGAACACTAGAAGGAGATGTGTCGTTTTTCACTTACTATAAATGAAAAAGAATTGAAACGGCGTCATGCACATGGGTTGTGTTAGTGCTGATGAGTAGTTTTGGTCACAAGAAAACACAAACGTAAGTATAATATTTTGGTACTATTCACTGATTCCACGAAAATGAGGAATGAAAAACGATAGGTTTGCTACTAGTGGAAGGTTAGCATGCATGCAGTGAGGTAACTAGAAACTCCCACTAGTAAAAAAGGTGACACTACCCAGGGAGATGCCAAGCAAGTGTCCTGACCAATTCCACGCATGCACTGTGATTTTGCTTAAACATGTCCCTCGGAAACATCACCTTCTCTACTAGTGACCTAATTAATCCGTACTCCAATGCAACCCCATTAATTAGTTACTTGCTTATATGAAATGTACATGGTCTACAGCCACGTTTTAGGTACATTTATAATTAGACGTTTGTAAAATTCATCGTTTATTTTTAGTGTCCAAAAGATACATACTAATTAAGATGCATCGGAATTGTCGTTCACTTGCCAATAAAACTAAATAGATAATTATAAGCAGTTTAGTAAAAAGAACTGCACTCAAGTACTTATTTCAACGCATCTAGATGACAGTGTTTTAGAACTTGGCAACTCACATAAACGGTAGAGACAGAAGGGGCACATGCAAGGCAATGTGCGCACGGCACCCATAGTAAGTCACTCCCGGTGTCCAATGTCACAAAGTAGCTCTGGCTGGGCGTTCCAATCTCAATGTATGTATAGTGCAACCTGTTAAGAAATTCAGTTAATGCTTAACATTCTTTACCCCTAAAAATGAAAACAAATTGTTCGTATCCTTTCTAGACAAAATCATCAATTTTTTATAAATTGGCAGATATGTTTACAAAATTGAAACCTAACTTTATCCTAGTTGTAGATAATTGTTACAGCTTTGTGCAGTTGAGTGTTACAACTGTAACATAAGATGAAATTTTAGTCAATAATAAAAAATATCAATTTTTGAAATTAAAAATTAGAATTTTCCAAGTTATAAGTTCTAAAACTATTTGAAAAAAGCCATAAGTACTTCTTTGAGTTTTGACATTATAAATATTGTATAGCAATGATTCTTAATGTTTATATTTTTATTTTTTACATTCATACTTTATTAAGAGGTGCAAAACGTATCTTCTATAGCATATCGAGTAGCATATGCATGTTTTTGTCCAAGATTTATGGAACCTCTAGCAATTAAAAGTTTTCTTTAGCTCTGAATCGTACCATTATAACCAAATTGACTTTAAACATTTGGTTCTCCATGTGCATCTATGTTGACATTCTATTTACTTCCCACAACGTACTTTTTTTTATGTAAAGAGTGAGAAAATGAGCAATTGGTATAAGGTGCCACGAACAGGGCCTCTCTGAAGAACAATGTGATTTCATGATCTTGCATTTCAAGGGTGTAATTATTAAGAAAAGAAAATGATTAGGTGTTCTTAAAGAATTGATGATTTCAACGACATCCCACTAGTAGCAGACCTGTCGTTTTTCATTCCCCACTTTGTGAGAACAGTGAATAGTGGCTAAATATTATATTTATATTTCTGTTTTCTTGTGACCAAAACCAATCACTAGCACTAACACAACACATGTGCTTGGTGCAGTTTCATTCCTTTTTCATTTATAGTAAGTGAAAAACGACACATTTTCTACTAGTGTCCTCACCCATCGTGTTTGTTGTAATAGGTTGCATTTCCAATCGAGTTTGCCATGAGCGGTAGTGAAACTTGGGATGCTTCCGTAGCGTCATGGCCATGGACGTGGCTATGGTGCCGAAATAAGTCAAAGTGGAAGAGCATGCTGTAAAATGCAGCTGTTCCTTGTTGAGGCCAATCCTTAAAAGCATTTCCATGGCGTACCTACAGAAATAAATAAACTGCACAAAGTTTAGAAATGGTTCGAAGCCTGGAAGATAAAAATCTTGGCAAAGAAACTTTCAGCCAAAAGCGTAGAATTTATTATCCACAAAAAATGTCAAAGTGAACCAAAAGAAAATGCATCTGATGTATTAACCCTAAACAACCAAGGATTCATAGTTTTAAAATGACATATTCAGTTGATCATATTGTAAAAAAATAAAAATCCAGAGAGGACCAAAGGAAAATGCATATGATATATATTAACCCTGAAGGACCAAGGATTCATAGTTTTAAAATGAAAAATTCAATTGATCATATTGTGAAAAAATAAAAATCTAGACAGGACCAAAGTTAATATCACCACAACTAGTGGAGATTGGTAAATAAATAAATAACTTTGAACAAGAAGAAGTCCAAAGAGGACCTACTCAAAACTATTAAAAGGAACAAGAAGGAAAATTTGGGTTTCTTGGTTCTTTAGAGGTTAATAAGTTGCTACAAAACTATTGAAATGTTAGAAGTTGTACTAATTTTGAGAAAATATATTAAGTTCAATATCATGGCACCTGAAGCTCCCTTCTCGCCTTGTTGGAGAATCTGTGCGTGACTTCAAGGCTGTACAAGTTGCCTGTGACACCAACAAAGCCCTCAGCACACACCAGAAAAACCACACACCATACTTGCAGCGACAACAACAACAAAATAACGGATGGAATTCTTCTTCTTCTTGTTGTACAGCTCCTTGGCAGAGGCATGAAGGAAATTATCAATGCATATGGTCTCGATCTCCAATTGTTGCACACATTGAGGCTGTGATGGAGCTGATTTGAGTACCATTTGACCATCAGTCTGGGTTTAGCCTATTGATGCTATTGATGCCATTTGAGATGGAGAACGTCCACAATATGAAGCGGTGCCATGGATTCCAAAAGGAAGCTTAACCCTTAACCCCTAAACGTCCCAGCGTCCAGAAACTGGATCACAAATGGATTCAAAGCCTTGTAACTTTCTCATACAATCTCGGATGACTTTCATCCAATTCATCTATACAAGCCTATTCAATTCTCTACCAATTAGAGTAAATCTCTTGTGATTGGAAGATGTTGATAATATTAGAGAGGCCTCCAAATGCAAGTATGTCAAATTTATTGGGTAGATTTCATGCATGCAATGGTCCTCTCACGTACACCTATTGTGCATCTGAGTCATGCTAATATCTACAGTGGTTAGCAAAAGTGTTTGGACAGTAATGACAATCTCAGTTTAGTAGTAACACTTGTCAAGTTTGGTAGGTAGGTGCTGATTTTTTCAGCTAATTATAACTAAAAAGCCATTTGTAAACTAGAAAGAGTACCATCATTGACATTGAGCCATTTGCAAGGGCAGCAGTTGATGATGTGTCAATCATGGGTGTCCAATTCATTATGCAAACAAGTTGTGCATTTAAAAAATCTTGAGAATGAACATGTATTTATGGAGACCTCTTGCATTTCATGATTCATTGTGATTGAGTAAGATTGCTCTTGATTAGCTATGGCTCCTAGAAGGTCTCTTGCTGAAGGTGAGTTAGTTCTTCAGATGCATGAGAGAGGGAATTCGTACTCTGAAATTTCAGCGGTTTTAGGCATCTCTCGAAGCACTTGCCATGCTATTGTGCAGAGATTTACAATGAGAGGTCATTTGAGAGATGCTCCTTCACAAGGGAGACCTCGAATTCTTGATGAACGTGGTGATCGTGAGGTTGTAAGGTTGTTGAATGCACCATCTAATGGTACAGCTGCAGCAGTGGGTAGAGAAATGCGATCTCAAGGATTGGATTTGAGTGATGATACAGTTAGAAGATGTCTTCGGAGGCAGGGATTGAGAGCACGAGTGAAAACTAAGAAGCCATTCTTGTCAAAAAAGCACAAAGCACGTCGATATGCATGGGCAAAGAAGTGTAGGCATGCAAGTTGGATGGATTGGAGTTATGTGATTTTTTCAGATGAGTCAAAATTCAATTTGTTTGGCTCAGATGGGAGGCAGTATTGTTGGAGGAAGAGAGGAGAGCATCATTTAGATCAGCATGTGCAACCTACTATCAAATTTGGGGGTGGAAACATTATGGTTTGGGGATGTATGACTTGGGAGGGAGTTGGCAACCTTCGTCTTATAGAAGGAAACATGGATAAGTTTGTGTATCGGGAAATTTTGGAGATGAAGCTCATGAATACTATACACATGCATGATTTAGGAGAGGAGAATGTTATTTTTCAGCACGACAACGATCCCAAACATACTTCTAAGTATGATACAGATTGGTTGTTAGCACAGAAGTTTCAACTAATTTGGCATCCGGCTCAATCTCCTGACTTGAATCCTATAGAACACCTTTGGAATGAAGTAGATCGTCGTATGAGAATGTCGGAGAAGAAACCCACTAACAAGAAGGATTTGTAGGAGAAATTGCAAGAAATTTGGTATAGCATTGAGATTGATACTGTGAGGAAATTGATCATGTCTATGCCTGAGAGAGCTGCAGATGTCAAGCAAAAGGTGGCTATACACGATGGTAGTCATTATGATTGTACATTCAAGTTTTTAGGTAGTCATCATAATTCTACATTCAAGTTTTTAGTTTGATTTTGTAGCTCATGGCTTTGTTTCCCATGTAAATAGATAACCACTTCACTTTTTGCATAAAGAATTGGACACCCACATCATGTGTTTTATTTTTGGTTGATTTCTTGATTGAAATTTTTGATTATGAATGTTATGTTACATGTTTGTTGTAACTATGTGATTGTATGTTTAAATTTTTACAACTTGAATGTGAGTTATGTAGGAAAACTAGCTCATATTGGAAGTGGAAGCGTCGTGTCCGAACACTTCTGCTGACCACTGTATTTATGAGGCTAGCATCTACATGTGTTCAAAGGACAGGTACATTTAGGGGTTAACCCCTAACTGCCCAACCATGCATATTTTGCATGATGTATAGATTTCATCCGTAGTTTCTCATCCGTCATGCACTTTTTGTAGTGTGATTTTTTTCCTGAATTTTTTATGGGAAGTTAGCTTCATGTATGTGTGATCCAATCGAAAAGGAAACAATTTTTGAAAAAATTATGCCTCATTTTGTGTTGCAGTGTTTCACCCAAAATTGTGAAGATTTTGGTCTAAAAGTGTTCTTGAAAAAATAAACTCATAAAATGAAGCATCCAAAAAATCTCCAAAAATCACTACACCTAGAGTACTACATTATAACCCATCACAAAAAATTTCATTCACATAGTGTCAATATCTTGTTCGTAATTGAATTACAAAGTAATTTTTTATTTTATGTTTCAAAATTTATAGAAAAAGATTAGTGATAGCAATCATAGATCTAACCGTATAGATAGAATCTAAAATTCAAAATGTATAACTTTTATTCCTACATCAAGTTCTAAATATTCATATTAATTGCACTTTATAATGCATCTTTGAAAAACTGCCTAAACTGGACATAGGTGAGGACGTTTAGGGGTTAAAGGGCTAATGGGGATAGTAGATACGTTGGCGTATATTTGACATTTGTTGTAAAAAAAAAGTTCCAAATTGAGACCCCAATAGCTCATTAAAATCATGTTGACGTGAATTAATACTTCACTTTTGATCTTAAACCATAGGAGGTGTGGAACCGTGCCAAACACAATAGAATATTGTTGTATAATACTGGTCGGAAAGGGCTCTCTGGACCTTTGAGGGTTAATACACTTGTTTGTCAAACGATTGTCAACAGTCAAATTTGATACTAAGATCATTCTAGTGTAACTTGCCTCTAGGATCTTAACCGTCACTTTAGAAGGCCTTGAAGATTGGTGTGTAACTTATCTACAATTACTCCCTTGGGGATGGTTTGATATGGGTACCGGTGAGACACGTCTTAGTATGTGTGATTTATGATTAACTCATTTTATGTGTGCTAAAAATTAAGTCTTTAACACCATGTATGTAGTTGCATCCATGGGGCCTATAAAACCATTTAATTTTTGTAATTTTCCAATGATTTTTTCTTTCCAAAAGAATATTTCTCAAAAATGACACTATTTTTGGAGGAGGTACCCATATCAGGGCACACTTTGTCCATAAATAATTGTCTTAAGTTTTGGCATTTTTTTCCGACATAGTTGTCTTATGTTTTATACTTCAAATGTGGCCCTGCCCACTTCAACAAGGTGGACAATGAGAGGGATACCAAAACTACATACTATTATTAAATATATAGACCATCTTTCTTATAATGAGAGAGCTTTTTAAACCAAAAAAAATGTTAAGTTGAAAAATGCTAAAAACTAGGACAGTTATTTCGAGACGTAGGGAGTATTTAATAAGAACCATTTTGTAAAGGCATCTTCACATGTTGCAAATGAAGAAATTTCCTTGATTGTCGCAAGCAAGAAGGTTTCATCGAAGAATTAGTAACAATGAGTAATTACAACTTTTGAGGTTTGGCTTTTGTTCAAGGTCACTATGAAGTTGAATGTTGGTCTACATGGCAAGATTTGGGAAGAGTAGGCATTGTCCCTGGTAATGCAAAATTACTAGGAGAATCTTCTTTTTCATGGCAAGTTAGGGTAGTTTCTCTTACTTTTGTTCCTCTTGTGTAAAGTCACTCTAAGTGAACTAAGGTAGGATCCTCTCAATTTGAAACATTTTTTTTTAAAAGAATTTAGTGTTTTTCATTTTCGCAGAAAGACAAAAAGTAAAAGAAAAAAAGTTACATAAAAAATATAATACTAGTACAAATAATTATGATTTATCAAAATTGAAATTCATAGTGTTCAAAAAGCATCTCCATCCTCAAATGCACAACTAGTGCACATTTGAAAATTCAATATCATTAGCTTTGTATTTTCATTAGCTTTCAGTAGTAGGTTGTTTGGATATGCAACTCCTATATTGTACGCAGGGGGGCATCAACATTAAAATAGCTTAAAGGATGGCTTTTGTAAAGATTATATCAAATTATACAAAAATAAAAGGACTAAAAAGTTAGGTGAAAACCAAATAAAATAAAATGAAATGTAGAAAATGTTGAGTTGCATATTTATTAAAAAGAAGCTCCACAACGCATATAAAGAATTGAAACACTTTTGCATAATTTTTAAAAATCTATACTTGGAGAAGTTGCCGCCTCCAATTTAAAATTTAAAAGTCATTGGCAGTAGTTAGATCATAATAAAACTATCTTAGAATTTTATTAAAAAGCCCAAAAATTTGGGTAGTTTGACTTATGCTACATGTATTAAAAAAACTCATATAATTAGGGTCTTAAAGCTATTATTGTTTTCAAAGAATATTAAGTTCTTGTATATAATTACATTTTTGGATTCCTTGTTAGAAGGCCGGGCTACAAGAGTTTCCTACATCAAAACAAATTACATCACTTCAAATTGAATTAAAATGCCTTATAAGTGATTATAATCAGGGCATATAATACGGGAATTGCTAACCCGGGGTAGGTTGTTGCCCCTTTCATTTTCCAAAAACACATCTCCAAATCTACATGGAACTGAAGAATAATGGAGCATTTGCATTTTGAGCACATTGGCAGCAAGCCATGGCCCATTCACACCAGCCTTGCTACCGCACTTGTGTTCTTTGTACACGTAAAATCATATTCACTAAAATATAATTCACCCATTGTTGAAGCTTGTCTTCTCTGAATGCTTCCCTGCCGCAAATTTTTAGTTGTTCTTTTTTGCATTGCTTCACTTTGTTACATCATAACATTCAGTAGCCTTTGAAGAGACTGCCTTTAGTTTCATCCACCTTTATATATGGAGTGACTAGTGATTTCTAATTGAATGAACAATTAACTATTGAATCAAATAAACAATTACAAAACATTGTTGAATTGTGATTGAATGAGTGCTTTCCATTACTATTCACCATGGTTGATTGCTCTTGCTTAATGCCACGTGCCTCCATAGTTACTGATGTGATATGGAATATCCCACATCATTTCATTGGAGGGATGAAATGATATGGGATATTCCACATCATTCTGTTGGAGGGAGGTAGCAATCACAAAGGCTACTAAATGTTATGATATGTTCCTTTTGCACTATGGAGATTTAAATAAAATTGATTTTGCCAGACTACTTACTATAACACACACATCCTTCGGCATGTGACCAGTGTGAACCGGCCATCAGTATGAATATCAATTTACAATGCAACTTGAGACAAGATCAATGTATCAAATGTCAAAAACCATTGTTTTTAAATTCCTGTCAATAGTTTCACAATTCGGTGGCATTGTGCCACGCATAATTTTCTTACAGGTCTCAATGGGAGTCTCTTTCATTCTGAAATACACATGTTCCAGCCATTTCTTTCTTACACTCATAATTGTGTCATTTACCTCTGTTCCGATTGTCAGAACAGCGAGTCCCCAAAAATTGGTTTGTAGAATACTTTTGTACAAGTGTGAATGATCGCGCCCTCAAATTCTACAAGGATGAATTCCCCTCAAATTCTTTAAATGGGAGGGGGACCGTCTTCACAGCTCTGAATTTGCCTACGTTGTTGAGATGCTCGTTCTCCAATCTGTGTGTGCACATACATCACCAACAAGCGACTGAGTCAAACATGTCTTTTGATTATCTTAACACATTGCAAGAAAATTTATACTCCCTTCATTTCATAATAAGAGTCCACTTTTTTGGCCTGATAGTAGTATGCAGTTTTTGTGTCACTCACATTGTCCACCTTGTTTGAAGTGGACACTGCTCTCGTTTGAAGTACATTACATAAGACAAAAATCAGGAAAAAAAAATACCAAAAAAATGAAAGTCTTCTTACTATGAAACCAAGGAAATCATCATTATTATTGTTATTATTATTATTATTATTATTATCATTATTATTATTTATTTTTATTATTATTATTATTATTATTATAATATAAAGAAAATGCTCTGTTCCATACCTGTAGAAGTTCCAATGACCGCGGCGGATAACCTCCAAGGAAGCAAAGATGGTGTCCCAGCCTGGTTGACTGAATCCAGGGAAAGTGTTCACATGTTGAATGGACGAAACCCAAGCAAGTCGTAACACAACATTCACACCCTGTAAATCAGACATTTGAGACTTTTGATATTAACAAAACAAGTCTCAGGGGAATTGATGACTCCAACATCACCTCAATAACGTGACAGTACAATACAGCCTTGTTGTGAGAAATGACATGTTGAGTCATGAGATTCGCGACAGAGGAATGTTACTTCTATGACAAGGATGTACTTTCACATAACTTTAATAGTTGAATCATTAAATTTAAAGAAAAGAACACCATAACATTCCATGAAGGACAAGATTATGAGATTTAATCAAAAATGGTTGTCACCTCTACAAAAAAAAATGGTCTCTATTGAGGTTGTGGAACACAGCTTTGTAGAGATGAAACCAAGAATTGTACGTATATGAAGAGTATGATTAAATATGTAATAATCTTATATGTTTATAAAATTATGTTGTCTTCCTTTTCCAACCGTTTTGCTACTTTCATATTACCTTACTATCGAGTAATGGTCTGATATGGGTACCCCAGTTATGTGTAATCATATGTATATTAACTCATTTTATGTGTGCCAGAAATTTCGTTTTTAACACAGTGTATGCGGCTCCTACTTTACTATCTACAACACCATATAATTTTTCAATATTTTTTCTTTACCAAATTTTTTTTTTCTGAAATCACACTAATTCAAGAGGGGTGCCCATCACCCAATCCTACTTTCATGTTATTTAGTCCTACTTTCATGTTATTTAGTCCTACTTTCACGTCACGTAATCCTACTTTCATTTTATGTAGTTCTGTTTTTCACATTGGTTTCTTGTTATGTACGGATTAGTCCAACTCATTTTAACAGAGAAAATTAAATGCTTTTTTCCTGAGTATGAGTGTGAAGACATGAACGATGACAAGGATCACACTGCTTGCATGTAAGGCAAAATTAATAATCAGTGGCGAATCGAATGTACTACTTACCATAGAAACAAAATAAACATATTTCTTCTTGAGAATGAGGTTGTCACGGAGCCACGGGTTCCTGGAGCCCCGCTGAAGCAGGCCCCAATCAACGACAAGATCCCAGTAGAGCTGGTAAAGTGTGGCAAAAAATGAGAAGAGGATGAACAGGACAAGCCAGGTGGTGTCGCCCCTGTAACTGTACGTGAGTTTGATCACCATCGCCAGCATGGCAGATGCATACTTCCCCGCGTTATAAAGCTGCATCTTGTCTCCTTCGTCTCGCCATCTCCTCATGCACTGCAACAATTGAAAATAAAATTATAAATGAACAAATAAATAAACCCATTTTGAACAATTGATAATTACTCACCAGAGCCACATGAAATGTATTAAATGCAGGGATGAATGCCATGTTTCTTTTATAGCACTTTTGAGTGGACATTTTTTTGGTTCGGTTTTAATGATTTTGGACCAAAACATGCAATGTTCTTGTGGTATTAAATTTAGCCTCATCATTTTGCATAATTGATGCTCAACTAAAATAGTCATTTTAACCCCTAAAGGACCAAGAAGTCAAAATTAGGTTTCATGTTCTTTTAACAGTTTTGAGTTCGTCATATTTGACGTCCTCTTGTTCAATTTTCTATTATTTATTTACAAACAAATAAAATGATCTTCACTAGTCCTAATGATATAAAATTTAATCTCTTATGTATTATATTGTTCACAATAAGATAAGTCAAATTTTTCATTTTAAAACTGTGAATCTTTGGTCCTTTAGGGGTTAAAACCATGAATTTTGACTGTGAATCTGAACTTGATATATGCAGTACATAAATTCCACCAAAGAAAGGTAATACTTATAATTTACCTGTAAGAACCGGAACCAATACGGCAGCGTAGAGAAGACATACATCATCGCCTTGAAGGTCTTGTTATGAGTGCAAGCGTCCTCCCGTCGGTCTTGGAAGTACCCACCGGAATAATAGCATAAAATGAATTCAATATTTCGGAACGAAGCAACTTGGCTTGTTAGTTGATCGCCAAGGAAAAAATCGGCAAGCACAACCTGCCAAACGTAAACAACTATCATAAGAAAATGGCCAACAACATCAATCAATTGCCAGTCTAGTTCTTGCTTAAACAGTTGATTTTAAAAGGCTCACAAGTTTCTATATTACATATTGTGAGATAAATTGAATATGAAATCTTGTGTGAGTTAAAAACCATTGATCTACATTCCTAGATGATATATATGTATCTTTTAATGCAGCTTAGTTGCAAAGGGACCCAGTAGTAGTACCCACCTTGTAAAAAGGAGCACAAATAACACGTTGAAAGCACCGAAGAAAACACATCCGTGCGGATCTGTAAAGTATGTTCATTGGTGTGCAAAGCCCAAGTAGAAATACCTGCACATATGAGGCAATTGAAAGTAAGTTACCTCCCCGGTAAGAACGTTGTGATCATATTGTTAAGTAAATATTGAAAACAACCATCACTAGTAGAAACGTTGGTTGTGTAGATCACAAAAGCTTGCCCAAGAAGACCCACAACTAGTCTAGTTTGTCATGTGGGGGTCTTCTTAAGGGTTTTTTCTCTAATCTACGCACGTCAGGATTTCTACTACAGGTAGTGCATTCGTATAGAGTCTTCTCCACAAATCATGGGAGGTCTCTCTCTATGGTCACATATATATGATACATGATGTGAAGGGCAAGGATCATGTGGACCAAGGACTCCATATGATCATACAGAGACCTCCTATTTATACGATGCCTAAAAGTGAATGAAACAGTCTAATTTTACTGAAAATTAATCATAATTTCAGAATGGAAATTAAATGAAAATATTAGCATGAATTCAAATGAAAGAAATTTTATATATACCAGGGTGATTCCCATAGGAGCCCACTCGGAGGTGTAGTAATGGTGGGCTTCGCGGGTGCTGGCAATGATGTGGGCAATCATGGTGCCCAGCAACAAGCTGGTGAAGGTGGTGCAGACGAGAAAAACCTCACGGTATCGAAGCTCGGTACCGGGCGAGAATTCGAAGATGAAAGGGTAGTTGATGCGCACTCGCTGCCACGCCAACACATTCAACCCATACATGTACATGTGCAGCAGCACCAGTGCCAAAGTGCTGAACACGTGGAACACCGTGTCCATGTAGTTGTGGCCTCCTAACTCTCTGTACTCCCACGTGGATGACAACAACCCTAGGAACCCTCCCAACAGTGCAATTGAAGCACCGGAAAAAATACCTGCAGCCACACACAAGTTACACATCATTCTCCAGAATACTAATTAACCGTCTTTCATAACAACATTAAGTAGACAAAGGATGCACAGCAACAGATGTTTCCCAAAAAATGGCATGATACGGGTACCACTTTTACGCGTCTTACACGGTGTCACTCATGTCTAACTCATTTTACGTGTTCTAGAAATTCCGTCTTTAACACCATGTACATAATTGCAGCCATGGTTTCCAGAATTTTCTCGAAAATCACAATATTTTTGGAGGGGGTACCCATATTAGGGACAAGTATCACGATAGCATCTGGTAGGGATTGTTGCATAATGACATCTAGTACATCACAAAGCCTGCCATGTTCAGATATATAATTATTCAAGAAGGGTGAGCTCTGCACATATGTTTGTCGAGGGACCGATGGATTGGATTAAAATGAAGGTCTTGATTATGTGCATCTAGAAGGTGGTGAGTACCTAACAAGAACGTGATGTCATGTCCTCCATGCTGCTTGATGGGTCGCAGCTGCGCCATAGCTTTCCGTCGATCATGGTCGGCAAAATGCTTGGTAAAAATCTCCTCCACTTTGGTCATTAACTTTGTCACCTTCAGGATGAATTTAGAACCACAGAATCAGAACAACAGAATGACGTAATTATTCCAACTTGGCTCACTTACAGACATGCCAAGCCTTCAGGAACCAGATATTAATTGTATTCTATCAATAAAGCTCCTAAAGGAGATGACAGAGCCTGAGCATTTATAACTCAAGAATATCCAAGACAGTGCAGTACCTTATCTGAAGTTGCAAAGTAGGAATGCTCCACTTCTCTGATGTACAAGGGCCCAAATCTGTGCCTCCCTACCTTATCGTACTTTTTCATAATCTTCGCAAACGCCACCATATTCAATGAGCTGTACATGTTTAGAACGGCACAGCTCAGAAAATTAGTAAGCAACGCACCCTGAAACTCGAGGTGCAGCTAGCCATAGCCTACTCCAGGAAATCAGGACCAGCTGTGGCAGTTTCAGATTGGTTCTAAGCAGTAAAATTACAACCCTTAGTGTACACAATCTAGGACACATGTAGTATCCGGAACCTCACCTCGGCAAATGTACCCCCTCGCTACAGGAGATGATACACGGGAGGTTCTCGATATTCTAACCCACAATCAGTATTCCAAATCTTTGTAGAGAACTCCTCTTTATATGTTTCTATTCTCAGCTTTGCATAACTATGCACTCCTCAAACTAAGATTCTATAGTTAATGTATGATTGACATGTGTTGTAGGCTATGCTAAATAGAGTACTCCATAGGCATACACTACTTAGTCCCTTCGTGACTCAGAGATAGCATGCACCTACTACATATTAGTGTAGCAGAGCTCATGAAGTACTCTATCTAGTACATAGCCTTGAATTTTCCGACCAAATCTCTAATTAAGTTTAAACTAAGAGCCAGACCTCGTGTTCGTTAAAATGGCAGATTGCAGTGAAATTGTTTCAGTTTCAGTGACCCGGCTAAAACCTCAGATCTATACCAGTCACAGATTTCAGGACAGTTGTGAGGGGTGTTAGTGAGTGAGTGAGTGAGTACCTGTAGCTTTTGAGCAAGCCTAGGCCACGATAGAATTCAATGAACGCCGTCCGGAGCATTTTCTGGGAGCTTTGCACCTTCTTCTTGCCCAGGCTCATGTCGATCATGTCCTGGATGATGCTCTTGTGGCGACTGTGCCTGCCCTGCTTGCGAGTACTTAAGACCCCCTGATGCTCCACCGTCTCTCGGGTGTGCCGCAACCGCGCATGGAACTCGCCCTTCTTCTGCACGATCTGCAGAGGGCTCGCCTGATCCGACGAAAACGGCGTATCGGTGTCGCCCTGTTGCGCGTCTCGTGACGTCGAGTCCATGGAGCAGCTTCGTGTGGACGTCGACCAGCCTGACCGCTCCGAGCTGCTTTCATCGTCCACGGTAGTACTAACTGTGCGTTCCACTTTCACGTCCACGTTCTCGATGAAGTTGGCGATGATCTCCATCTCCTCATCCGAAGAGCAGCTCGTGCTCCCCGAGCTCTTGGTACTCGTACAAGATCTCAATTCGGGTTTCCACTGCTCTGGGTCGTCATGTCGTACTGTGATGACTTCCAGCAGTGGACTCTCAACTGTACTCACAAAACTCATGCCTGGTTAGATTCAACAAAAAAAACTAGAAACATTCTTGGAATCTAACTCTAACAGTGTCAAGATTTTGGTACACTCCGGAATGTTGTATAGAGAGAGACTTGCATAGAGAGAGAAATTAGAGTTAGTATAGAATGAAAAGTTTTTATGCTATACGGGCTATGAAATAAATAAGAGCTCGAACATGAATGAGGAAAACTCTTGGAAAATGTACTCCAACCTCAAGTTTTTGGTACCCACTGGCACGAGGGAGGTTCTGTGTTGTATAGAGAGAGACTTACATAGAGAGAGAGAGAGCATCTGGAATCACAACTTAGTTACAGTGTTATTTTTTAATATAATACGGGCTATGGAATAAAGTGAGAACATTCAATGATGTCGGCGAATAATTGGCAAATAGATTCTGAGAGTACGAGAAGTTTCTGGTACCCACTGGAATGATGAGGTTGTTGACCGTTGAAGTACTGGTCGCGGCTTTTGTTGAAGGAGGAGGTGCGCATCTTGAGGTTTTGGCGGGCGAGAGCTTCCTGAACTTGAAACAGCGCCAAGAGCTGCTTCTCCAGGCGAATGGCGCGTGACACGTACTCCGCTTCTTTGGCTTTGTAGAACCGGTTGATCTTCTCCAGCTCCCCGTCCAAGTGGTTGAAAAAAATCCGGTCCTGCTCACCATGGCCGGTCGGGTCCATCAATCCACCCTCCGAGTACAGCACGCACATGTCAGTCCCGTCCTCGTCGTTCCAATCGATCGAATTCTTGTGTCCCTGCTCACACATACAAAACCAAACTAAAGGCCAATTTCCATGGGTAAAGTGTCTCACTAAAATAAGACAAAATTTTAGGGACTTCAGGGATTCAGTTCCACATTTCAAGTGAGCTTTTAAGAAAAAGTGTCCTAAAAGTTGTCATGAAGTATGGAGGGTTTCAAGCCCAAGACTTAATGACAACTTCTCCCTAATCAATGAAATTTGTTCATGTCTCACCTCAAGCAAGTCCATTGAAAGTGCATAACTTCATGACCGGGTATGAGACAAATCTAAGTTCCACTTCTTTCCCCTTGAGTACACTACAAGCAGAGACTTCGTTTCTCACTTTGGAGGATCCTTTTCATTGTTGCTTTTCAGTGTACACGCTTGTCGAATTGCACTCACCTAGTTCAACCAAAAAATTGGTGAGTACGAAGTGGCGCCGTTCAAGAGTGAAAAGTGACGCCTTCTCCTTGTAGTGTTATTCCGGCCATGGACAACTTCTCAAACTCATGGAACGTGGATCTAAGTTTGTGATCAATTGAAGAATGAAGCGAGCTGGTCATATTTGTTAAGATGGCGATTTTCATAGCGCCATAGTTGTGTCGGTAAAGTGTTTAAAAACTTCAAAAACTAGGACTGGACATCAGAGATCTTCACTGAATTCTGCCATTTTAACGATTATGAGGTACGTAGGAGCTAGTGGTGTACCTGATCATGATCACGGTTGGAGGGGTTGAGTCCATGCGCGGTGCGCTTCAGATGAGAGCCCAAACTGTGCAACTGCAACATGGATCCGCGGCGCGCGAGGACGATGCCGACGCCATTATGCATCTGCAACGACCGATCCTCCTTGATGCGTTTCACATCGCGCTTCAGCTCCTTGTAGTTGCAGTAGGCGTCTTTCCATTCCGGCACCAGGGACCCTTCCAACTGCTTCGCAAACTTCACCATTCTAGCTCAGTCTGAACCAACACGACTAGAACAAATCTAGAAACTCTGTCATCGATCCAAACATAATTCCACCTCTGTCTCACGGTCGATCGATCAGGCCTAGCAGCGGACTGTAACACGACTAGAACAAATCTAAACAAAACATTCCGCCAATCGATGCAACTTGTCGATCTCACGGTTGATCAGTACGTCCTAGCAGCGCCCTGGAACAAATCTAGACATTCATCGATCCAAACATTAGATTCCGCCCTTGCATCGATGGAACCTTTGTCTCAGATCGATGACGGTCGACCAGCCCTAGCAACGAGTTACTGATTGCAAGGCAAATTTCACCATTCTAGCTCACCAACACAAAAATAATACTCCGCTCATCGATGGAACCTCTGCCTCAGGTCGATGACGGTCGATCCAACGTGTTACTGATTGCAGGACGTAGTGTCCATGGACGTACAAAAATATTATAATTCAAGTGCTAGCTTCCGACAGATAGAGCGAGGTGTTCAAAGCGAAGATTATCGGCGTGCAAAGGAGCGATCGAGTGCTTTCACGCTCGGTCGTTTACCGAACCCTCCGTGTAAGTTGATTGAATCATTCGGTACGTACGTTTCCAGATTTATACGGGTGAAGCTGCATTGGGCATGACAGGGATGGCATGCGCGAGCGGAATCATCACGTCGAGGACGTGCATGCGGCGCAGCCATTTCATCGACTGACTGATTTGCTAGACGATGTCCGTGGCTGTGAATCTAGCAACGCCTTTTCGTCACGACGATCACGGCCGCGCTCTCAAACTCGTGCCGTCTGTGGGTCCACTCCAGGTGGCTAGCTAGCAATCGTTCCAAACACTCTTCCCTCATTAATTTCCCGTTGGATCTATCTTCTGAAGAAGTGCCTCAGCTTTCAGGCTGGCGATCCATTCATCCCTCAGTCACCGGGATCCACACCCCTAGCATGTATACATATATGTATTTAAATATATCAAACTTTCAACAACCCCATGCATGGCATGTGAATGATGGAGCTTGACGTCTTCGTGAAAAGGTGAATACTTATAAATAATTAAAACCGGAGAGAAAACACGGAAACTTTCATCAGTTTAGCCGGGGCAAAACTGGGGCAGTTTAGCCCCTCATTAGCCCTCCTTAGCACTATGTGAAAAATGAGGGGGGGCTAAAAAATTTGTACCATTAGCCCCTTTTTTGTACCACTAGCCACGGCTAAAACACAAATTAGCCGGGGCTAAAAAGGAGAGTTTCGGGTTTAGCCGGGGTTAAAAAGAGAGATTTGGGTTTAGCCGGGGCTAAACATTGTGGTTTAGCCCCCACAGCCGTTTTAGCCTGGGGGGCTAAAAGTTCAAAAGCTTCCAGTGAAAATAACTCTCCCATTTTTTTGGACGTTCAATTTTGACAGTGGTGGTTTTGAAACTCATACGTGTAAGGTTGAATGTCCTATAACCACCACCTCCCCCAATTATGACATGTAGACTTTTCTTCGGGCCTCTATAGTCGAGACCCAAAACCACCAATTTCTCTATTCAAGTAGACCAATGGCACGTCAGACATTGCGAAGAAATAGTTGGTGGTTTTGTATATCATTATGAGTGAAAGTTAGTACCATATGATGTGGACATGGCCACGTGGGGAAACCTAGAGGTTTGATTTGGGTCAAAGGTAACTTTCCAATTTGGAATTTTTTATAAATTTGACAAATGCGAATTAGATGCTGCAAAATTTTAATTTGCAATCTTCATCAAAACCTATTTCAAATGCGATCATTGCCAAAAATAGGCCAGATTGCTTAAGTTGGTGTTTTTAGGACAATCAATTTTAGAGAGTGTTTGTTCTTTCCGGGTACGAAAAGACATTTAAAAAAAAAATTATGAATGTAAATAGGTAACACTAAATTGTTAATAACTCAAGTTATGTAAATTTGAAAAAATGTCAATCCCAACCAATTAAGGCCATATTAGTTATATTACAAATATTACGAATATTGATACTTTTCGCAGAACGCTAGTTATTCAAAAATTTATTTAAAAAATAGTAATTGAAACCAAAAATAATAATGCTCAAATAGTGATTCTATAATGAAATTCTAAAAAAGTTGTTGTTACCTATTTATTAAAAAACTTTGCCACCATGTATAAATCCAATAAGTTTTATACAATGGTTTTTCCTCAAAGTACAAAAAGATATTAGAGTTATCCGTAAAGTCCCTCAAAAGTAAGTGAGTGGACCGTAGTTTGAGTGAATAGTGACATTAATCCTCAAAAAAAAACATGTGTCACGTACTAAAAAAAAACTGTGGATACCTTAATTGATTGGCAGTGGTTTAGGGTACTTTAAAAGCACCAAAATCGGTGTTGAAAACTTCTCACCCAAGTTTCTATTACTAACCTTCACACATGAAGAAAGTCATTACTAGCCCCATTTCTGAAAAAAGATGCTTGCTATATATACCTAAACCGTCCCCACTCACTCATTTTTTTAATTTCCTAAAACTTCTCTCAATAGTTTTCGTTTCTCCAAATTTTAGTCAAACTAAGACCCACTCAACCCCTTAGTTTACAGATGACTCTATTGTCTTACAAATTATTTAAAAATTATTAATTAAAATTATTAATCCTACAATTTAAAAAAAACAATTTAAACGTATTAAAAAGTAAAGATTAATAGTAATAAATAGAAGCCGTTTAAGAAAATTCACTTCTACTTTAATTTCCTTTTCTTTTTTTAATTTACCAAAACAAGGTGAATACCCTCAAATGAATGAATGGCTCCAAACGAAAGAGTTGAAAATGACACTCCAAAAAAATGAGGAATCTGAGGGTCACGAGCATTGAATCTTGAGCTTGCTGGCTTGCTTGCGTCAGTCAATCAGGACCAGCTGACGTGGCTCCCTGGCTCAAAATTCCAGACTCGTGAGTTCACTCACTGGGATTCTGTATTGATTTCTAAAAAGTAGTATTTGAAAATATTATCCTTCCGTTGGTTCATGGTTTCCTTGAATCCATCATTCCATCTTCATTTCCTCATCACCCACCGACGTGGCTTCTCTCTCTCTCTCACCCTCTTTAACCCCTAAAGCTTGGGCCCAAGATAAAGCTTGCGACTAAAATTAACCCTTAAACGTCAAGGTAAGCCCCATGGGCTTTTTATGAGAGAATAATGAATAAAAAAAAGTGGATTTTCTCAACCAAATCAAGTGAGAATTGTTGCATTGGAAAGCTACTAAAAATGCGATCTAAATTCCAAATTTGTGCCTCATTTGGGAGATTGTGTAAACATTGGCAAGCAATCGAAGTTATCAAAATGAGCAAGAGTTGAGGTTGGGGCACGTGAGGTCGTTTTTTGAAAAGTGCCGCAGTGCTACAGTGCCGCAACAATGTTGACCAGCAGAGTCATTTTTCCAAAAAAAACCAATTTTTAAATTTTTTTTTTTTCCTCCAAAAATTTAGATGCCTTTCGGGTTGCCCCGCCCATGCCCTCTTGACGATTAAGAGTTAATACAAGAATTCAACTTTATATTTTTAGTAGATGAAGCCACATGTCTACTACAACTCATGAATTTTTCATAAATTTTGGTTTAAATTTGAAATTACTATGGTTTTTTGAAGTGATTGTAAAGAAAATTCATATCAATTACAAAATGTATTAGAAAATTCCGATTTTTTTACCATAGATGAAAATCACAATGAAGAAAAAGTTTAGTTAATGAAAATCATCCATGTATCTAAATTTAGAAAATTTTGCTAGACCTTGGTGATACCTACCGAACTTGTAGCTACAATAAAGCACTCAATTTTCAAAAAAATTCAAAAATTCAAAGTGGAGTAGAAACTAAACTTAGCAAGCTTCATTTTGTTTGGTAAGCTCAAATGCAATGGTACTCATTTTCATATCCTAAATTTAGTCTAAATAGAACAAGCAAAAAAATCAAAATACAGTACATGGTGAACCGTTTTTACGACTCTTTTTGTAGTTGGGACGCCATATAAAATTTAAAAATAGCTTGAATGATTTGAATTTAACTTGAAGAGGTAGCATCACCAAGCAAAAGCCCTTCACATAAACAATTGGATGGAAATCATCCACGCTACAGTTGGAATTGAACACTCGACTTCAGTTATAAGCCATTTTTTGGTCTCTTCGGCATTTAGGGGTTAAACATTACTAGAAAAGATGGCATTGTTGAGGGTGTGGTGCCCAGTTCCAGGCGTGCATAGTGATTTTGCTTGTGCATCTCCCTAGGAGCGCCACTTTTTTTATTATTTAAATAAAACTTAATTTTTATTGAAAACATTGATCCCTAAAGGACCAAGTGTTCTAATTAGGACATTTCAATGTTTGGGTAGGTTTCCACGATGAAAAATTTTATCGTGATTTTTTGTAAGAAATTTATGTTAATTTGGTATGTCAATACAAAAATGGGGATCCAATCTTATCTATTGTTAATTTTGACTTTGTAAGTGGAAGTTATGGAGAGAAAGAGGTTTTTCTTTGGAGAGAATTGGCAGTGCAAGCAGAGCTTAAAATAAACCTTAGAGATTATTATTTTTTACATCTCTAACCATAAGATCTTGCTTAAGACTACCAAAAGAATGCATGGTAAAACTTTCATAGAACGTGACCGTACATATTGCAAGTTTATAGCATTTAAAATGACAGTCATTTATGACCGTCTTTTGGAGACATGGAAAAATTTGTTAGATTGGTCAAAAAAACTCTACAATTTTCCCTAAATGTTCAAATTGGTATTAGCTATCAAGAGCACAAAAAATGTTTACAAAAAAATGAATAGAGAGAGAGGTGAAAATGGTACTCAAAAACAAGAATAATCTATGGTCTTTTAAGGATTAAGCTGTCGCAATGTGGAAGTCACAGTCCGGGGAGAAATTTTAGCATAGCGGTTAATTGATTGAGAGGTGAAATGGGGCCAACCCAAAGGAATTTGAGCAAGATTTATCACTATCCATCCATTCTTGAAAAGTTGGGTCACTCCTTGCAATAAAAAGTTCTCCTTTACTTGTGCCCAAAAGTAAATAAATAAATAATTAGGTCACCAACTCTGTGTTGAGTCCCATGTGTCAGACGCCCTTTGTGTCGCGCCATGTAGCTACTTAGAGCATCCTTAGTCTTCTCCCTCTAGAGTTCCCTGCAATGAGCATTTGCAGGGAGCCCTGCAAAGGAGCGGGTGCCTGAGGAGGGAGGAGGGTCCAATGCAACGCCCGTCAACTGCCCCGGCAAGGAAGTTATGCAAGGATGCAGGCAGCCAGGTGGCGCAGAGACTCCACTGTGGCAGGATCTTGTTGGCTTGGAGACTGTCATGGATTCTGTCAGGGCTCTTAGCGGGAGGACTTTCTCTCACGGCAAACGGGGAAAATTTGCCCAGAGCCAGAGCTCTTATAGCGAGGGCCGCACAGTAACGGGAGGAATATTGAGGGCGTTGGCCCGTGCTATGGGATCCCGTGCCCGCCACTCACCGTTGCAGTGAGCAAAGTGCGCAGGACTGAGGATGCTCTTAGAAAATATTGCCCAGTGTGGTTTGCAATGGCAAGCCTTTACTAACTAAATTTAAAAAAACTAAAAAACAGTAGTAGGCCCAATGTATTGTACCCGCTCCAATTTTTAAAAGAAGTTCAATTTACATAGAATTATCAAGTATTATTACTAAATAAGAGGTATGATCATGATTGCGTGAGGTTGTGTCGACTAGTTATACAAATAAATTTTGTGTAGTTTGATTCTGATTTTTTTTTCCCAATATTAATTTTTTTTTCTTATAAAGCACTAAAATTTATTTATTTATTAATATTACCAACAAACTATAGTAAAGTGATGCCAATAGATCCAATATTCAAGAAATGAAACAATGTGGACTCCGTTAATTTCCTCACTATTTATAACAATAATCTAATATTTTTATTTGAGTAGGATTGAGCCTCACGGTTACACCATTCTTGTAAGATAAATTTAAGAAGTCCTTTAGAGCATCACCATCCATTCCTCAAAACAAATGAAGACGACATTTTTTGGAGAAATGCTTGGACCTACTAGAATATTCTTTATCTCGGAATTTTAATTTTTTAATTTTTTGCTAAATTCAATATTTGGATTGGATAATAAAATACCAAGATTCTTTTTGTTTTTGCACACTAGGAGACAAGTGATTGGTTGATATTTAATATAAAGAGTTTCACAAGTGGTGCAATTAAATGACCTACTCTCTAACAAAATAACTTCCACTAGTAATGAAGTTTTATTGCGATGAAATTAATCCGTATGAGTGGAGGTACTCTAAATGTAGTCATCTCTCACTGATTTGATCAACCCCTGAAGGACTAAGGATTCATGATTTAAAATAACAAACCATGGAAAATATAATTAAGATTGGACCAAATTTTACAATACCAAAAATATTGAATTTTTTTACATTTGTTAGTCCAAAAATAAATGAATTTGAAAAATAAAAGAGTTCATATAGGACCTACTCAAAACTTTGTAAAAAAATAAAATAATGAGACCCACTTCAGGCTTATAAGTTACAAACTTGAAAATGGAATTATTTAATAAATTTATGAGGTCCCCTGAGTGAGTGTAGGCATCTCTCACAGATTTTATTAAGTTATAAACTTCATGGAGTTATTTAAGTTTTAAAGATCCTTGGGTCGAATGTCCGAAGGGCTTGGGCGTGTGTGAAGAAAACGGCTCATGTGGGTTGGAAACAGTGGATTTTATTTTCAGATTTCGTCAACTTTGGTAGATTTCGTGATTGGCCATTGGAGTGATGAAGGGCCATTTACATCCATGAAGTAGTACATTATGGATGAAGTAGTACATTATGGATGAAATGTACTTTATTCATCTAGATACATTTACATTCATTCAAAATTGATGATTTCACCACTCTCAAACGAAGTGAAAATTTTGGTGAATTATAGTCTACAAATTTGAAAAAAAGATTATTACCTTTTTTAGAAATTGGAATTGATTATATTTATTTATTTATTTATTTAAATGTGTGTGTATATATTTATTACATGGTGACATGGGATACATTCTACCATCCATACAATGACACTCCATGATATGACGATATTATTGTTTCAAACAATACACATGTGACAAATCATTTTTGTGATTAATTCATGAAGTTAGGGCTTCCCACACATGTCATAATAAAGAGGGACAATTGTATAAACCTGTGACTAAAAGACTAAGACTTGCAACAATTTAAGGTCAGGGCACTGAAAACCGTGCAGGTCCAAATCCGCACCCTACGTTTCAGGTGCCAGTGGGTACATTTCACAAAATTTTCATGTACCCGTATCAAACATTTTAGACTGTGCGGTTCAGGGCACCCCTACGTCGTCAACTTCAAAAAAATCATAAAAAATTCAATAAAAGTCAGAAAAATCTGATTCAAATTGAACTAGCCTCTCACGAGCTTTGCCCATTTATCTGAATTTTCATTTTTCTGAATTTTTATGATAACTTCATGAACCTGAAATTTGGACGGTTTTTGGTGCGCCTACCTTATGGACAAGCAATTGCAATGCCAAATTTTGGATCTTCTGATTGAATTTTTTCATGTATATGTGCACAAATAATACCTTGCATGCAAACCAGATTTCATAAAATTTGGATCAGTGGTTATGTTTATTTTTATGCTTATCTTCAATGTAGGCAATTTGAGTGGAAAAATAATAATAATAATAATAATAATAAATTTTGATCTTTTTTTGTCTTTTTTTTCATGAATTCTTAATTAAAATTCAAAAACTATTATCAACTCAGACAAGTTGTAAGACACACCTGTTTCAATGAACGGGGAGAACCGGCAGCTAGTGTAAGATGAGCCGGTTGATATTCTAAAAAACCGATTGGAATTTAGAAGGAGCGGCTAAAAACCGGGTGAAAAAGCTAAAAAAATTCTATTTTATATATTAAATAGAGAAAATAACCGGACTCCACACTTGAAAAACTGGTTCAATCTTGGAATGAAAGGAAAGTAACCGGTAAAGCTCAAAAAACTTCCCGGACTGTGACCTGTTTCCCCCAAAAAAAAATATAAGAATGCTCTATCTCTTACACATGATTGATGAATCGATGGCATGCTTAAAACAGGCATCCCAAGTGTAGAATGTTCTCGTGTCAAGACACTGATTCTAAAAGCAATGTCAGTATTGCATGCCAAAGCCAGTGTAATCAGTATCAAGATCCATGTCACTGTGCGTATGCAATTCAAGCCGTTGGTGCCTCTTCCTCTTCCCTAGAGCCAACTTCAAATGTCTCCTATCCAAAGTTGTTGTGAGGTGGTTTTTAAGACAACCAAGTTACGTGGAAAGACCGTATCTCACCTTCCATGGAAAAACTAAACTAGTTAAAAATTAGAATTTGGGGTGGTTTTTCTAAATCGCTCAGAAATTGAGTTTTATTGTTTTACTGCATTCGACAATATAGGATTTAGAATAACTATTTTTAGCCAATTTAGTTTTTCCACGGAGGGTGAGATATTAGAAAAGAAAAAGAAGTTTTAAATTTAGTCCATGTGTTCTAAAGAAAATGTTTTACATGTGTCATCAAGTCAAAACCATTTATGAATATTTACACTGAGCTTCACCATCAAGATGTCATTTGTCGGAAAACGTGATGTGTCACCATGACAAACAAACCTTTTCTTCTTCTTTTTTTCTTCTTTTTTACAAGGATTGTACAAATTACAAATAAGAAAATGCGTGTTTGAAAGGCCAACTATGATTTTTTCTAACTTTTTTTTTACTACATAATGGTCATTAACTCAACATAGCAAAATTGCATGATTTTTTCACCAATGAAAACTTTTTTGATAATATGATTTTTTCAAAAATTTGACATTTATTTTTAGAAATATGCTTTGTCAACCTTACCCTCCACCGGTATTTGGTGTAAGGCAAAGCAAATTCTTCAACAAGATTCTTGTGGCAAGGTGGAAACACCCAATTCTGTCCTTGCACCCTGATTTCTCTTGCTTTGAAACTGTCTCACAAAGTGCTTTTGGAACATTCCCATTCTTTAATCTCATTGGTAGAATTTGAATTGTAAAGGGATTGGTTTTCTAATGGTTTAAGTGTCTTAAACAACTTCTACTTTGAAAATTCATAACAATTACATGACTTATCGAAAAATATGATTTTTTTTCTTGTTAAATCTTCATTTTTATTAGTTAATAGAGTTAATAAAAAAAAGTGTCTCAAAGTGGAAAGAAACCTTAAATTCACCTTAGACTCGTTTTGAGTTCAAAAATACTACAAAACTAATCTATAGTGAGTTGGAGAATAATCTAAAGGAAGGCCTTGCACCACCATAGGGTGTGGAACTTGTGACCTCCCCAATGCTAAAGGAGAGTTCCCACACGTTCCCCTAAGCCAAGAACCCCAACTATGAACACTATTCATAAACAATGCATGTTAAGTATTATAATTACAGGAAGAATACTCCACTTGAACTCCTATAACATTCACTGGCTTTGCCTTGCTCTTGAGGAGACTGTGCAGCATATCTTGCATTATCATCCAAAAACAATTAGTAGCTACCCATGTTTTCTTATAGATGGAGGTTTTGGAAAACTAGAAGGGAAGGTAACTACCCATGGTCTTTGCTGACACATCCCCACATGTCCCTCACTTTTAAAGACAGCAACATTGTAAGTAATAATACTTTAACCCAAGAATGATATGTTGCGTGGCTAACCAATAGAAAATGGACAACTTAAATAAAAAAATTCCTTGAACTCTGCGCCACTTCTTTTGTCCCTCCATTGACAATAGTTTATGACCTTCATGCTTCCTTCCCCACCCTCCATACTCTCTGAAAAATGAAAAAAAGAGGTTACACTTAATGTACTACATGGATGGAAATCACATGATGCACTACAAATCACTCGATGGATGAAAAGGCAAAGTGGATGAATGCTATTAAATGCTATACTGTTTGAAAACCAATTTTGTTTTTAATAATTCTAATACTGCAAAAACATTCTACCCTTGGAAGTTGTTCGAAAATTGCTTGAAAGTGCAGTTAACTTTTAGGAAGCAGTCAACTGATAATTTTATTGGCTTTGACCGTAGGGAAGAAGCATTGCGGGAACACCCATTTTCTTGGGCTAAATACAACTATAGCAAATATATTCCGTCCATGATTTCGTTGAATTGTATTTTCATCCTTCATCCATGCAATTTCGGTCAAAGCTCCTCGTAGCATAGGTGCTTGTTTATTTATTTTTTGGGGTCACAAATGAATATTTTTTTCTATGCGAAAGAAACCAGCCAGTAAATCATGTGAATTGGTCAACTGAAAACTTAGAACTTTGGGCTGTGCTGCTGCATTGTTGAAGTGTTCAGGACGGCACAAATCCATTTTCTAGCTTGACATGATCAACAGCAGGAGCAACAGAATGAATCCAAATTAATGGCAGTTGTTGGGCTTTCACAAGTAGAAAAAGTGGCAATCCCAGGGGCATGCCTATGCAAAAATCACTATGCATGCGTGGAATTGGACATAACTTACGTGGGCATCTCCCTCGACAGTGCCACCTATTTTACTAGTGTTTGAATTCTCTCAAAACTTTCTCTGGTTGTGGTTGTGTTTCAGTACCCTACATCACACTCAGTTTTGACGTAAATTGATTGGTGTTTGTTAAAAGTGCCACATGTCATCTTTTAATTAGTTCAGGATGATGTGGAAATCTCAAAATCTGACGTGGAAATTCAATTTCAACACCAGGTTATTTGAACCTGACCCTCACAGTACGTAATGCAGGTTCCACATGCTGGTGGCCTTTTACTTGAAGTTGAATTGCTTTCAAGGGGCTTTCTGGCGATCACAGATAAGGCATTTCAACGGGATTCATGACATTAGTGCTTAGGGGACAAAATTAATGCAGCTAAAGCTATTGGAATGCCTCCTAGGCAAATATTGTGAGCACTACTTGGTTACGTGGATCTCATTGTCTTGTTGACTATGATGTGGAACGTTGAATGTTAATGTAAATTAATTTCATTCCAGAATTGTAGTAAGTTGTTTTTCTCTCTATAACTTCACCATAACATTCAGTAGCTTGTAGTAGCTCTACCTTACCTCACAGTAGATGGTGCTGCATATTCCACATCCAAGAAGACCAAATTAGGGCGGGCTTCCATGTATGATTAGTTCCGGTAGAATCAGGAAAACGACAAGGATTGAGGTCTCAAATTTTACCGGAAGAGGGTGAGTGGAGAAACAGGAAATTGAGTTTCACTGCTCATCGGTGGCACCTTTCATAGGCTCCTTTCTTTATTGCGTCTAAGTTTAGGTGCATGGCAGGTATATTTGAGTGTACAGATTAGTGGGGCCCTCTCTACCAGTGCACATGGAAGTGCTTTGCAGATTTTGGTGTTTACTGTTGAACCGATCCAAGCATGGAAGGAGGCTTTTAGTAGCTAAGTGGACAATTTATGCCTCAAGATGATGCATGCACAGTACAAGGAGAAGGTTTCGCTTGTCACTCCTTCTGTGAGTCAAATGGCACCACTTAACACTCACCAATTTTTTAGTTGGATTTTGGTGAGTGCGATTTGTCACAAAGAACAAGTGTGTACAGTGAAAAGCGACAATGAATAGGATCCTCTAGAGTAAGATACGACGCCTCTACTTGTAGTGGTAGAAATGGCAAAAAGCATGATGGCTACTAAATGTTATGACAACTTTGAATTTAGATTTGGACAATAGAAAGAAATTAGTCGTTTTCTCCTTAGGCCTTGTTAGTGGCCAAGTTGGTAGCACTGCCCCAACTCAAACTCTCCATTCACGTTGGACTTTCAAGCCAGAGTTTCTCTCCTGGCCTTGTTGCTTTTAGTGACCTCTGTTACTTTTTTTCAATGGATATGTAACTTCCTACTTATTTTTGAGTGGAAACCAAATATTAGAATAACTACCTTTGTTTTAGTAAACATATTTGATTAACTGGGTGGCCCTTTGATATGGTATGGTTTATTCAATTGAGATTCGATTTGTTGCCAAATTGTTTCAAGTGAATGAAATTGTAACACTTTAGAATCTTCTAATTTTAAATTTACTCCATATATTGATGTAGAAGTATTCATTCGTATCACTCCAAACAATTTACACAACGTTGGGATTACAAAAAAGGGATAAATATAAGTTTACTCCATAAACAAACCTTCGATTGTAAAGAAAAGGAAGTATAAAAAAAAAGGTCCAAGCCAAGACGGACACCTCAAGAATGTTATGAACAGAACAATTTGGGAAGCTGTTAACAATTTGTTAAGCTTTTTGACTTACGAAAAAAAAGGTTAAAAAGATGAGATCCTGGAGGGTGCACATGTTATGTGTGCTCTAGTGTTGGGGGTAGATATTAATGCAAGCCAGTTATTGGCAATTTTAGGAACACCCATTTCACATATCAATAACAAGCTCTTATGTCGGTGTCCCTCAGATATTGCACTCAATTTGATTATGTATATCCTATGTATACCATATATCATTGGCAGCTTGACAGCCAGACAGCCAGATTGATAGTCTTTTTTGAAAGTACTAAAAACTTCTTTCCTCTTTCGAGGCCACCGTGAATAAAGTGTCTAAGGTAGAGGGCTCCAAAACCAACAGGGTTTTAATTCCAACAAAATCTAGGCACAATAAACATCCTAGAAACTAAATCTAGGTAGACCATAGATAGCTTATCATTTTGGTCAATATCCAATAAGAGCTTTATGATGTGTCTAGATTTGTGTTCTAAAATAAATGCATGGTTTAGATTATGTTGGAATTAGAACCTTGTTAGTTTTGGAGTCCTCTACCTTATTTGACCCATCCATGATTTGATGTTTATTACTGTAGTACCATAGGTGGGATGCCACCCTACAAACAAATATTCAATGTTTTTTTCAAAAATAAGGTTTGTTCCTCAAAAAACGAATTTATTGGTTTTTGTTTTTGAGCAAAAGATGATTAAAAATGATCCAAAGTGGCCCAAACTAGCTTGAACATAGCAAAATATAGCTGAAAATAAATTATTCTATTTTGGTCCTCACAATTTCCAATTTTTTACATTTTTTTATTTTTTGAATTATTTTTTGGTGACCCAACTATGGTACTACCGTAGTGTCTAATATTTCTATCAGACTTGTAAATATCATAACAATGTATGTCGTAAGTTGTGAACTTCAATTTGTTCAAATCTATTTCTTATTTGACCAACACATGTAATGTTCTTCACTAATTCTAGTGATATAGAATTTTGCTCCATGTGAATTATATTTTCACATTTTATAGGATGGGTTGAATTTGTGATTTAAAAACTACAAATCGTTGCTCTTTTAGGGGTTAACGTGGTTTTTTTAATTGAAGTGACGGCCCACATTAATAAAAATGTAAATTGCATCTAATAATGTGGCCTTCACTATGTCTCACCCTCCGTGGAAAAACTAAACTGGCTAAAAATAGTCATTTAAACCCTACATTATCGAATGCAGTAAAACAATAAAATTCAATTTTTGAGCGATCTAGAAAACCACCCCAAATTCTATTTTTATCTAGTTTAGTTTTTCTATGGAGGGTGAGATGTAGAATAAACAACATTGTCACATTGATGATACCATATGTTACATGCATAGTGGATTTAGCAATAAAATTTTCAAAAAGACTACATGCCGATTTTTTTTGGAAATTATAAATAGTTTTTAGAATAATTTATTCATTTATTTATTTCATTTTAGATATCAAATTTCACATAATTTATGTTTTGAAATTGTCGAAACTCTTGAATTCTTTTGTAATTCTAGCATCATGGCTTACACATGGAAGTCACCATGGCTTTTCATTTCTGACATGTAGTGCATGCATTTCTGACCATTAGTGCAGTCGTACACAAACACATGATAGTGAAAACATCCTCAAAATGTCAAAAAAACAACCGGAAGGGCCTCAAATGAGGCCCTAAAGAATGAGGACAGCATAGTAAGTGGTCAGTAAACCCATAAGGTAGAACCACCTCTTGGCGTGCACCTTCCCATAACCGTTCCCTGTAAATGGTGTAATGAACGGGCGGCTGCATCCTATGGGCGTGGATTTCATTGGAATGCAAAAATTAGTTGGGTAGTGGCCGTAATTCGGTGGGTAGTGGCCGAAAATAGGTGGCTACTCGAATGGATGTGGGATGAAATAATACAGTTGTGCGGTGCTTTTATTTCCAGTAGCCTTGCAACATAATAAGCAAGATTTGTTTAGGTGGTGGGCATTGCATGAACGAACAAGTGGAAATGGCATTTATTGTACTTGCTTTTGGGTGCATGAATGAGTGCTTAAAGACTCCATTTTGTGTGGCTTATGAGTGTGTAGTAACTTGCTTATGCGTGTATTTTGCACAAGAGAGATCATTGAGCATTGTAGCTTGCTGTAACTTCAAGTCCATGAGTTTTTACGCTTTGTGAATAGAACATTGTAGTGTGCAAATTTCATGATTTATTTGTAGTGAAGAATTGTACATTCAACGTTTATGCATCCGGAGTCTTAAAGTAACTATTACCTCCGAAGAGGAGGTTGTTCAGTTGAATCAGAGGGTCTGCAGTCACAAAGGTACCAGAACACACACAGAGAGGGATTGCAGTTGAATCGCTTGCGCACCACAAGCAGACCATCACTTTTAAATCCACTGAGTCCACCTGCTGAACTATATTGGAATGCAGGGGCTCTATTATCCTGCAACGAGGATGACACTTGCACGGAGGATGATGTGCGCGGTACTGGAAGCGTGACCAGGCAAGGATCAACGTTGGTGGCACCTCGAGCGGAGCATGCTGTATTGGACCGCAACCTTGCAGCTCATGTGTTTTCTCAACGCGATCGAGTAGAAAGAGAGTCGGTGCGGCTCGGTACTGGCGGAGCCTTTGTACAAAAAGAGCGACATCAATATCCAGCAGCTGCGGCAGTTTCGCCTGTCGATGTGCATATCCAGCAGCTGCGGCAGGTCAACCACCGCTTGCACGGACAGAATGTCCAACCCTCGCAAGCACAAAATGTGGATCAGCAAGTGGTGTCGTTCGACCAGAACTTCGAGCAGCAGAGCAACAGCAGTGAGTGTGATGGGAGCCGAGAATGGGATGCGGCAGCACAAGAAGGAGACACAGTGTTGCCGCATGGAGATAGAGTGCCGCAGCAGGGGAGGACCAACCGGCAGCGAGCACAGATCTCAATGGGACAACAAACAGCAGGTAAAAGAAAAATAGCCCAGTGGACTCATGAACAAATGATGGCCGCCATTGCAGCTATAGAGGGGGGAGGAAAAATTAGAGCAGTAGCCCGAAATTTTGATATTCCTCAAAGCACACTATCGGATTATGTGCATGGTAGAATTTTGAAAAGAAAGAAAGGTCCACCCACAGTGTTAAGCACAAGTGAGGAAAAGGCATTAGAAGAGTATATACTAAAAATGCAAGCGTATGGTTTCCACTAACCATGGATCAACTTCGTTTGAAAGTAGGAGAAATGACACAAGAGAGAGTCACACCATTTCGTGATGGCATTCCAGGAAATGGGTGGCTCAAATGGTTCAAAAAACGACACTCTAATCTAACTCTACGACAATATGAGGGTTTGGAATTTCTAGAGCTAAAGTTTTATGTGCAGAGAACATCGGTTCATTTTACTCTAACTTATCTAGCCTCTATGAGAAAGAAAAGTATCCTCCAGATCGGATCTGGAATTGTGACAAAACAGGTGCCCAAGCAGGGAGGAACGGGGGGGGACTAGTATGGGCAAAGAGGGGCACTAGATCTGTGCACAAGATAATGCCCAATGAGAGAGAGTGGCTAACAAATCTAACTTGCGTAAATGCCGCAGGTGAGAGCATCCCTGGCTTCTATATTTTTCGTGGAAAGAGAATACGAGAGAATTATCTTGCCCATTGTGAGAATGGGGCTGTGATGGCAATGCAAGATCATGCGTGGATGACAACTACGTTGTTCTCACATAGGATCTCTCATTTTATTGGATTTCTAAACAACAAAGGAGGAATTTCGCAAGATAGGAGACACTTACTAATAGTAGATGGACACAACTCGCATGTCACATTGGAGGTGGTTTGCAAGTGCAAAGAAGTGGGTCTTGATCTCCTAACCCTACCTAGCCACACAAGCCACAGATTGCAACCATTGGACGTTAGTGTATTTGGTCCCTTCAAAAGATACTTTAAACGATATAGAGATGCGTGGACACTAAAAAATCGAGGTAGGGGAGCTTGCAAGAAAACATTGGCAATGTGGGTGTTTAAAGCCTTGGAGAGGGCACTTACAACAAGCAACATCACCTCGGGCTTTCGCACAACGGGGATCTATCCCTTGAACTCCCGGGCAATGGACACATACCTTGGCCCATCCAAACAATTTGTGATCTCAAGTGGCTCAGCCACGCAATAGGATCCTGTTTCAGTGCCCGATAGTGAACTGCCTTGCGAAGAAGGCCAAGGCGATCTTCCGATAGACACCGACAGTGATTCATGTGGGGAAGACACCGATGTAGATAGAACCTTGCAGGAAATAAGAGGGGACTTGATCCCCGATTCGCAAGGGCAGCCAAACCAGCACTACTATGTGCCATCTCATCACAGTGGCGACGGCGCGCAGTCCAGTAGTGAGGATGAAGCACAGGAATGGCAGAACTTGGTAGGCTTGCGGCCAGTGTCTCGAGACATTTCTGCATCAGTGTCGGCAATGTTGCAGTTGCCGGAGATCCCAGTGAGACAACCTTCGAGGCACGGCGCAGACCCGCTCATTGATTATTCACGCTCGTTGTTGTTGACGTCCAATGAGTACGTACAAAGTATGCAGCAGAAGGCTGAGCGGCGTGACCAGGCACGTAAAGAGGGCGAGCGGCGTGACCAGGCACGTAAAGAGGGCGAGCGGCGTGACCAGGCACGTAAAGAGGGCGAGCGGCGTCGGGAGGAGGCGCAGCGCCGTCGCATAGACAGGGAAGGCGATAGATCAAGAAGGGAGAGAGAGCGGGTACAACACGAACACGACAAAGCAGCACGGAAAGCATTCAGAGCTGGATGGACCAAAGACGCAAGGGAAGACTGCAGCAGCTTGTTCGGAATCCTCCCCCTCCTCTGCCGAATGACTACATCGCAGCGTTAACGCCAAGAAAACGCAGTCCGAACCAACACAGAATCAACAATTTTTTGCTGGTTTCAACAGATTTGGGAAAACAACTGCAAAATCAAGAGATTTGTGTTACTCGAATCAACAGAGTGAACATTTATCTGTTGGTTTCAACAGATTTGGAAAAACAATTGCGAAATAGATCCATTTATCTGTTGATTTCAACAGAGGAATTTTAATTACTGCAATTTTAGTTTTAATTGGTGTAATTAATGTAATTTCCATTATAGTAATTAATTTACAGTAACTAATTACTATAATTAATTTAATTACAGTAATTATTAATAATTAATTTACGATAAATAAATAATAGTAAATACTGTAATTACAATAATTAATTATTACAATTTTAATTAAATGATAGTAAATACTGTAATTCTTGTAATTTACAATAATCAATTACAGTAATTAATTTACAATAATTAATCAATGTAATTACATAAAAATATAATTGTAAATTGTAATGATTGTAATTTTAATTTCAATTACAGTAATTTTAAATTACTTTAATTACAGTAAATACAGTAATTACAGTAATTACAGTAACTATAGTATTTACTGTATTTACTGAATTTACTGTATTTATAGTATTTACTGTATTTATTGTATTTACTGTATTTACTGTATTAATTGAATTTACTGAATTTATTGTATTTACTGAATTTAGAGAATAAAAAGTGGGTGCTTGTACAAAGCCGTTACACAATCCTCAAGCATCACACAAGTAGTTGGGCTAGGTGGCTAAGGCAAGGATTTGTGGCTTAGGTGCCTCACGTAGGAGCCAAGAGGTCTGAGGTTCGAATCCCTTGGCCGCCGCTCCTAGTGCTTTGATTGACGGGTACGTGGCAAAGTCCTAGAGCCTAGGCTAGGCAAGGTGGCTTCGCCCTTAGTTTGTAGGTCGGTAGGCCCGGCATAGAGGAGTGGAAATATTAATGGAAATCCTTTTTACCAATTGAACTAATGCAGTCCGAATCAAGAGATTTGTGTTAAAAACAATCAAGAGATTTGTGTTAAAAATTGTCCAAATCAAGAGTTCCGAACCAAGAGGTTGCATCAACAGAATTCTGTTGAATTTCTGTTGGAACGGACATGTTTTTTCTTGTAGTGGTTCCTTGGCGTTCTTCCGCCCCTGTGCAAGCGTAACATGGCACTGCGCTTGGCAAAGCGCCGATCAAGAAAATATGGTACCGGTGTTCTACAGGACGTCCCGTTGGCGACTCCACCTCCCTGGGTTCATCGACCGGATCCAAGGGACCAATTTCTATTTTCGATCGACGATGACGGTGTACCCGACGAACTTCATCCTGTGCCCGAGCATTCCACTGACCCCGCTCGTTCGGCGCCCAACTCGTAGTAGGCACTCGCCCACACGAATTCTACACATGTCTGAAACTCCGCCGTGTCCGGTTTTTGGATCTGCGAATCCGCTGGCCAGATGAAGGTCACTTTTTTTTTAGTTCAACGCGCTGTCTACTGAGCAGTAACGGCCACTTTTGAACAGCTACCTGCCGTTGATTTTGGTCGCTTTTTTCCGCTTCTAGGATTATTTTGGGCAAATATACCCTTGCGCGGTCTCCATAGTAGCTCGTTCTTGCCTGACAGTGGAGGTACTCTATGCACGATAACAGGAAGCTACCACTTTTTTCTTTCAAAATTCACTGTAAATTCACTTCTTTATAATAAATAAAAAATATTTTTCACTATTATTTCCTACTATTTGCTAATGTGTGCTAAAAAGTTCAGATCCAGCACCTCATTGCAACCAGGGTATTTTCTTAAATGCCCGATAATAGGTGGTTCTACCTTAATGTTTGTCAAGACACGTGTATGCCGGGTATAAGCCCCCACCCCCCCCCCCCCCCCCCAAAAGAAAAAAATTTCTCGTGGTCATCCGGATAATGAATATCCGGGTGACCACAAAACCTTATCCATTTCTGGACATGTAGGATTCCATGTCATTTTCTCATCCATTTTCAGTCTTGGTCACTTCCTCCTTTTATGGCTAGTGTAAAGTGTACTTGGACCGGCCGGCTCTTATCCTCCAATCATAGTGGAGAATTTCCTTTGGCCACGGCCCTTGGTCACTAGTGTAAAGACCCCCTTAGCACCTAAAAAACTTTTGAAGACCACCAAGCTCTTACACACCTCATACACACCTCTTACAAACATAATAATGATAGACCACCAAGGTCTTCCACACCTTTAAACTATTTAGAGTGAACAAATAAGAGTATAGTAAAGCAAAATTCTTTGTAAATTCATCAAATTCAAGGTGACTGTAAGGATAATTCAATTGACAAAAAACAGTCTAAATTATGTCATCCAGGACACTGCGTGTTGGAGACTTCCGTAGCCGTGGAGGGTGGAGACGGGGATGCGCGGTTGCGGTCGGTTGTCGTAGCATGTGATACCGGATATTCCCCTAGAACGCACTTTTTCGAATTAAGAACGCTTGTAGAGGTGATTTCCGGGTTATCGTTCCGCAGGGATTCTGTGAAGTGGAAAGCTTCCGGAGATGGTCCCGGACTGGTGATCTCTCTCTCTCTGTCACCAGCTGAATTCCTCTTTCCTACCAAACCGGGTCTCCTCCTACTGACTGACCCGGTTACGACTAGATCCGGTTTTCGTCCGAGTTGGGAATTTATCCAACCGTACTCTGCCCGGTCTATCAAAATAACTCAAACCGGTTTATATTAACCTCTGTTTTCCTTCAGAGGGCTCTCCATTCACATTAGTGGTGCTGGATTGAAAGACACACCCTTCCTGCTGATTTAAGTGATGGGAAATTCACTACCTTCCGGTTATCCTAACTCCGTTCCTCTATCCGGGTAATCCCCGTACTGCGCTTCAGCTGCAGATTTATCCCAAACCCACAGCCGGTCACTTAAGCGTAACCCGGGTTTCCCCCTTCCACAAATTACTACAACGACTTGATAACCGGGATGGACATTTACCCGGGGTATCCGGAATTGGTTCGACTCCTAACAGTTCATTTTACTCTGATCATTCCGACTCTTCTTATCACATGGCCTACCCAGGTGCTGGCACCTCAACCGGACTACCCGTCCAGGAGTTCTGAAAGAACCGGAGTACCCCTCCTGTTCACTCAGCCATTTTCCCGGATTATACCTTGCAACCGAGCACAGAACAACCCACCTTCAAACAATCTATGAGTTTGCCCAATACCCAGACTCTTAACTGGATCTACAATAGAACCCGGTTACTCTCGCTATTCCGTACCTTCCTGTCACATGATCTACCCGGGTGCTGGCACCTCAACTGGACTACCCGTCCAGGAGTTCTGAAAGAACCGGAGTACCCCCTCCCATCCACTCAGCCACTACCTCGGATCACACCTTGCAACCGGGCGCGGAATAACTAGATCTACAACAGAATCCGATCAACTCTTCCGGTTACCAAGGGACTTAATTGGACCACCATCTCAATCAACAACCACACACACACACACACACAGCCGTTCAGGTCGTAGAAGAGTATGCTTATGATCATTTACAAAGAGAAAATGGTACACAAAAGAAGACCCCAGGAATGAGTAACATCCCTATATAAAAAGAAAACACAAAGCCGACCAGATCCGGGAAACCCGCAGATCCGGAAAAGCCGGAGGGGGGGCAACCCCACGACTTAGTTCTCTTCCTACGCTGCAACTAACATTAGAATCCTAAAAACTAACTTCCAAACAGAGTCCTACCCTACTTCCTCAAAAAGGACCTCGTTCAAAAATGATCGGATCCACTAAGTCCGGGCCACCAATTCCGGGACTCCGATGATTCCGGGCAGCTACAGGTCTACTTGCGGCTGCTATTCCTCATCTTCCGGGCTCCCTACCAAGATTGGATCCGCCGGCCTATCTCCCCGAGTTCCGCGCCCCGCCGACTGTCCCTCCTGTCGCTTTTCCGCCCTGTCCGGGTGGACATCCATTGCCTCCATACCTTCGCTCAAATCCCGGACTTCTTCTGGGCTTACTCCCGCGGGTCGGGCCATGTGGATGGGCTCCACATCCACCACGGTCCGGGAGGTAGGTTCACCCTGATCCGACTCCTCCTCCGAAGAGCTCTTCCGAATGCATTCCGCCAGTACCCGGAACTCCACCAAATATGCTTCTACCTTGTCCGCGTACTCCCGGACTACATTCTTCATCCGGGCTGCTCCCTCCAATCCCGGTTGAAGGACCCGCTCGTCGTACAACCGGGCCTTCGTATGGGCCTCCCCATTCGATTGGAACAATCCGGATAGCTTGGAGACGCACTGCCGGCTTGTCTCTGCTACACTCCGGATGGTATCCTCTTGCTCCCGGATCTGCAACTCCTTCCTCTGTACGTGGGCCTCCATCTTGTTAATGTAGGCTACTTTTCGTTGCAGCTCCTCCTCAAATCCCTTCAAGAGAGCCGCCGATTCGCTCTCTGTCTCCCGGATACCCTGCAGTTGTCCGGTTAGATCATTCTCCCTTTCCCTGCTCCGGATGAGTTTCCTTTGGAGCTTCCGAATCCGCGCCGGATACTCCAGAACGTCGTTCGTCCGGAGAAGAGTCCCTGTCTCCCGGAGAGCAGCGAACATGGGGTTGTACTGCTCCGTAACTAGGTCCACTGCCACCCAGGTCTGCAGTAACATGTCCTCCATCCGGAGCGGTTCTCTTCGTTCCGCTGGCACATTTCCGGATGGGCCTGCCTCCTGGACCGGTTCTGCTTCCGCTGGCATTCCCTGCTCCTGGTCCCTCTCATCTCCGGTTTCTTCTTCGTCATCCCCTGCCTCCTTGGGACGTTTGTTGAGTGGGGTCACCTTCCTCCGGACCGGTCCCTTCTTCTTCCCAGGCGTGGTATCCAGTCCTTCCGGTTCTTCCTCTCCCTCAACCAGGAGGACTAACTTCCTCATCCGTCCCTGGGATCGCGGCTGAGACGGACCTCCATCCTGGTCTGTCCGGTTCTCTTCTTCCATACGCTCCTGTGGAGCTGCCGGAGTAGAATCCTCCTTCATTGGTCCGGGTCTCTCTACCGGTTGCTCTTGGGGCTGGGGTGGAGAAGGCCTCGTCTCCTCCTCTGGCCTGGACTCCTCGATCGGATCCACCCGAGGTTGTGTCTGGGAAGGACCGCCCACCTCCGGTTGAGGAATTGCCTGTTGCCCTTTCGCCGGCTTCTTCCGGGTTAGCTTCGGCTGTGGAGAATCCTCCTCCTCATTCGGATTCCCCTCCCGGGCCCCTGTCCTCTGCTCCGGCTGATGTCTCGCTCCACCCGGTCGTTCTAGTCCCGGGTTCCTTCTCCCTTCCTGCCGCTCCTCCTGTTGCGGCCTGGTGCCACCCGGTCGGCCTCCCTCCGGGCGGTCTTCTCTCCTCTTGGTCCTAGTCTCCGGATTGGGGCTGGAATCGCCCAGTGGCCTTCTTACCGGTTGGTCTTCCTTCTCCTTCCGGAGCTCCTCTCCCCGGACTCCGCTCCTATCCGGTTGGGTTGCAGGTGGAGCTACCCTTCTCTCCTCCGGTTGAGACGACGAGCCGGTTCTGCTGGTCCCCGCTCCTCCTCCCGGAAGGGCCGTCTTCTTCTTGGCCGGGCTTCTCACCCCCGGAATAGGCACTTCCTCCAACCTCTTCTTTTCTTCTGCCGTGAGGCACCCATGTTTCTCGTACATGTGGTAGAGAAATGGGGCTAATGGGCATCCCTTCTTGTTGTCGAGGTTACCCGCCCACTTCTGCGTGTTCCGTTGGATCAGGATCGCCCAGTTGATCCGTTTCTTTCAGAGAAGGGCGGAGTAGATACCTCGGGCCAGCGTCACAGTGAGGGTGGTGGGCTTCTCCGGACTGAGGATGGGCACTACGTACTGGAGCAGCTGTTGCTCCCGGGGCAGTATACAATCCGCCACCTTGAATCCGTCCTTGTCCGAGAGATGACTGAACCGCATCTTCATCCAGTCCGTGTCGCCCTTGCCTCCCGGTTCCAGGTCCTCGTTGGTGTCCGGGAAGTCGTACAGTTCCCGCCACATCTCCCGGGTCCAACTGCCATACTTCGCCCGGATGGTTGTCCGGAAAGCGTTCACCATCGACCCGCCCTCGATTTCCTCCAGCATCCGGGAGTCCTGCACATCCCACACTCTCCCAAACAATCCCAAGCACCCCATCTTCTGGAGGTCCTGCATTAGCTCGTCGAAGTCTTGTTCTTGTTGCGGGATGTCCGGGCAGATACGTTTCTCCGGAATCTTGGCCCCGGCTCCCCTGCCATGGCTGCGGACTCCGGGCGGAATTCTTCACTCCTCCGGATGTGACGCAGCTCCTTCTCCGGACGCGCCCTCTCTTTCCTCGGTAAACCTCGCGCCTCTTGCTCCGGGCGCTTCCCTTTCCGCTTCCGGAGTGTTCTTCTAACTTCCCGGAGACCCCGCGACCCTTTTCCTGGCTGCGCACTTCCCTTCTTCCTCAAACTCCGTCGGAAATGGCGGTGGGCACTGTCCGGAGGCTCGCCTACTTCAAATTCTAACCTTGCATTGCTGTCTCTCACCGGGTGTTCAGTTTCCCTTACTCCCGGACGCTCAGAATCTACACAATACGGTCGCTCAATGCTCTCTTCTTCCGGTCCCACACTATCAATTCTACGGCTATCCGGAAGCTCGAAATTCTGCTGGCGCGGACAACTGGAGCTGTAGAGAGTGAATGAAGAGTGGGTCGCCCAATTTAGAGCGGCCCACTTCAATGCTCGGACCGTGACCGGGTCCATCGGAGACCCGTCCTCTCCTATCCGGTCTCCCATCCGGTTCCCCACCGGAACCTGTTGTCAGTCTAGTCCTGTAATAATTCCTCTAGGCTGCGCCCGGATGGTACTCTCTCTCCAAATAAATAACTGGGTCATTATGGCCACTACTCCTCCTATTTATGGCGGAAAGACTACTCCTAGTTGCCCTAGAAACCCTAACTAGCCGCTTTCGGTAAAACGAGGTTTGACATCGGTTGAATGGATGAATGAAAATCTGACTTTGCATTTTTTTCATCTATGAGTGGTTGGGTTAGCGCTATTATGGCTCATTCTCGACTGGACTTACTGCCCATCTTAACATTCAATAGCCTTCCAAGAGGGTGCCTTTTAGTTTCATCCACCCACGCATCCACCTTTATATGTAGAGTGACCAATGATTTGTAATTGAATGAACTGTTGAATCAAATAAACAATTACAAAACACTGTTGAATTGTGATTGAATCAAAATAAATAATTACAAAACACTGTTGAATTGTGAATGAATCAAATATCTAATTACAAAACACTGTTGAATTGTGATTGAATGATTGAATGAGTGCTTTCGATGACTGTTCTCTAGTGTTGATTGCTCTTGCTTAATGCCACGTGCCCCCATAGCTACTGATTTGATGTGGAATATTCCACATCATTTCATTGGGAGGATGAAATGATGTGGGATATTCTACATCAAATCAGTAGCAGGGAGGCAACAATCACAAAGGCTAATGAATGTTATGATACCGTGATAGCAAATATAAATATTTTTGGGAGAAAACAATACCATGCATGTTTGAATGTTCACCCACACCGTTATTTAACTCTTTATATCTTTGTGGATTCACACTTGGCTCCTAAAGCACCAAGGATTCATGGTTTTAAAATGAAAAATGAAAAATTCAATTCAAAATATTGTGAAAAATATTATAATTAGATGGGAGCGAATGTTACCGTAGTACTATAGTTGGGTCGCCATCCACAAACAAAAAATCAATGATTTTTGAAAAACAATGTTGGTTCCTAAAAAAAATGAGTTTCTTGGTTTAGCTGAAGATGATTAAAATTGGCCCAAAATGGCCCCAAATAACTTAGTAATATCCAAATATAGCTAAAAACAATTTATTCTATTTTTGCTTTTTTATCATCATAATTTTTGATCTATTACATATTTTATTGAATTGTAAGACAATGATTGCAATTTAGGAATACGTGTAGCCGTGTTTCTAGTTCTAATGTATATATTAATTTGGATTGGAGCATTTGATTGATGGAAATACTTCTCTGCCAAAGAATAATCGGTTTCTAGCATTGACCATTGCAAATATTTAACCCTTTAACGTCCTAGTTCAACATTGTTTTCAAAGATTTGTTATAAAATGTTTGATGAAAACCAAAAATGGAGTTGATGTACAAAGAAAAGTTGTAAATGTCAATGTGAAGATCACATATGTACGGTTGGATTTATCATATATTTCATTAATATTTTTTTATTGATTTTGCAAGGTTTTTTTCTTGAAAATCAATTAAAAATCACGAATTAACAGAATTTGTAAACAAAAAATTGTGATGAAATTGGATTAACATGCACTACGAGATGGTATGGTTTCTATTATTTGATTCTACTTATTTTGAAAAATCATTTTTAAGGTCTCACTTTTTGAACTAAGAATGGAACTTGACATAAATCACTTGTGTTGTTTTTCCAAAAATCATAATAACCTATTTTGAAAATCAAAACTGTACAAAGGATAGTCAACTTGCACAAGAATCATGAGAAATTTTGGTGGATGAAAACTATCCAATTTGGATTGAATTCAAACAGTCAAAATCCGTTGAGCGTCCAATATTTGGACGCAGGCGCCTGAAAGGGTTAACAGATAAGTTTTTTGAGAGTTTGCAATTACAAGGTTGGACCAAAATTCATTGGTTATTTTGTTGTTTATATTTACATTTCCAACCCATTTGTTAACGTTAGAAATGGTTGTGCAATTATATCTACGTTTGTCTCAAGATCATATTTAATTATCTAATGGGTCCTTTATAAGGTGTTGTGTTCATTGAAAGCCACCATTCATTTTCTCTCATCCAATATCCTTCATTGTTATGTTTTGGTTGAAGCAACCGATGGTTTTTTATGTATAGTGAATGGTTCAATACGTGGTTTGTCTAATTATGGGGGAATGACACGTTCTTCATATGTAATGGTATATGCAACAAAGTATGCAATAACATATGAATTTGAAAAAGGACCAATAAGGAAGGAAAAGATTTGGTTTTAGTTTTTGTCTAATATAGTTAATATTATGATAGCCGTAAGGTCATTTTGGTTGCTAGTCGTGCCTATTAGATTGCTTGTTTGAACATTGTTACATTATGTGTGTGTGCATAGCCAATGCCTCTCCATTTGTATTGGAAGGTACATCACAAAGTTGGTAAGTCATGTTTTTGCAATGTTTTATAAACACATGTATACACACATACGATAACAATATGTTAAACATATGATAAACATACGTCAAACATTCATAAACAATACGTTCAACATACTATGAACACACATCCTATGTTCATGTATATTGAATGTCATCACCCATGTTCAACTCCTAATCAATAGGGTGATTATGTTCAACATACGTAAAACAAAGGATGTGCATTTATTGTATGTTGAATGTATTTTTTATGTATGTTTGACATATGATTATTATATATTTAACGTATAATTGTTATTGTATGTGTGTACTTGTGTACGTAATACATCGCAAAAATGTGACTTGCCAACTTTGTGATGCGGCACCGCAAAGAAGTCACTGTTAAAATTTAGGTAACAATGAGAAAACAAACATATTAGGTTGTCATTTATTCATTTGAGATAAAAATTTTAAATTTTTAGAAGTAATATAGGGTGTTTTAAAACCAATTTGAGAATGTTTATGAATATTCCTAGAATATACCATGAATATATCCTACATATACTACAAAGAATAGAATATTTCAATAAATTCTTAGCCCCCTACTGAATACCCTATGTTTGCTTATGTATCCCAAAATTCACACTAAGTGACTTCTATGAGTGCGATGCCGAGAGATCCAAATATTTTGTGTCTATGGAATGGCTAGGGAGTAGAAGTTTTTTATCTTCGTCGACAAGTGACCGATGAAGAGAAGTAAGAGTGAGTAGTGTTACATGTTGTGAGGAAGCCTAGAATGTTGGTTTATAAAGTGTGGTTTGATGCTTTTAACCCCTAAATGTCACACGTCTAGGAAATTGGACGAATAAAAGATGTAAATCCTTCTCACGTTCTCATCAACGCTTGGATGAAAGTCATTCAGTTTTTTGGAGATTCTTCACCAAGTTGTTGTTTTATCTATCAGTTGGATTTCGTCATACTTGGTTAGATTATTTCTAGAATCAAAAATGTAGAAGTATGTCAAGTCGTTGATCAAGCCAAAATTGCATTGATTGTAGTTCAAAAGTGGCTTTGCAAAAATGAGGTTCTAGATTTAACCCCTAAATGTACCAACTCTTTGAACAAAAGTAGATTCTAGCCTCAAAAGTAGATATTAGCATTGGCTCAGATGTACATGAGGTGTACATGAGAAGACCATTGCAAGCATAAAATCTATCCAACAAATTTGACATACTTGTAGTTGGAGGCCTCTTCAATATTTTCAACAACTCCCCCACCACAAGAGATTTATTATAATTGGTAGAGAATTTAATAAAGCTTTTAAAGGTGACTTGGATGAAAATTATCCGAGATTGTATTAGAAAGTTGCAAGGCTTCAAATCTGTTCACGATCCAGTTTCTGGACGCTGGGACGTTTAGAAGTTAAGAAATACAAAAATTTCAAAGAATCACCGGTTTAAGAGTATCTGATTTCAAATTCATTCCAACAAATTTTACTCCAAAATATTAAAATTTTGTTTGCAATCAAATTTAGAAGGAATTTTTAATTTTAACTTTCAAAAGTTTTATAGTTAAATATTGGTGAAAGTATTAGTGAATCAAACCTTACAGATAGAATCTAAAATTAAAAATCTAGAACTTTCATTTGAATATCAATTCCAAAATATTATTTTAAATAGTAATTTCTGATGTTTTTTCTCAAATTGTCAAATCCAAGGACACCTTGATACGTTTAAGGGTTAATCCCTAGAGGTTGGGCCTATGACCATGGAATCATGCTTTATCTGCTACACTCAATTTTGCTACTAAAATTAATACAAGAATTCAACTTTTATATTTTTAGTAGATGAAGCTATGTGTCTACTACAAATCATGAATTTTTCATAAATTTTGATGAAAATTTGAAATTACTACGGTTTTATGAAGTGATTGTAAAGAAAATTTACATCAGTTACAAAATGTATTAGAAAATTCCGATTTTTTTACCAAAGGTGTAAATTACAATTGAGAAAAGTTTAGTGAATGAAAATCATCCATGTATATAAATTTAGAAAATTTGCTACACCTTGGTAATACCTACCAAACTTGTAACTACAATAAAACAATCAATTTTTAGATTTTTTCAAAAATTCAAATTGGAGTAGAAACTAGACTTGGCAAACTTCATTTTGTTAGTTAAATTTAAATGCAATGGAACTCATTTTCATGGCCTAACTTTATTTTAAATAGAACAAGCAAAAAAATTCAAAATACACTACATGGTGAACCGTTTTTATGACTCTTTTTGTAATTGGGACGCCATGTAGAATCTAAAAATAGCTTGAATGATTTGAATTTAACTTGATGAGGGATGGCATCACCAAGCAAAGTCCTTCACATAAAGAATGGAATGGAAATCATTCACTCAGCAATTGGAATTGAACAATCAACTTCAATCATAAACCATTTTTTTAATGCGGCGGCGTTTAGGGGTTAATGGGTTAGTATTAGGAATTTTGTATTTGTATCATTGATAAAGCTCCTAGGGGTGTACTCTTTATTAAACCTTGGAATCACATGTCCTCTTAAATATAGGTCAGTTCGTTTTAAGTTTGTATAGTATGTTTGTTGGTGTGGACATTCAATTTTGGGTTGCATTTCATATTTTATATATATATATATATATATATATATATATATATATATATATATATATATATATATATATATATATAAAGAAATGTTACTGTAAACATAAATGTGTGAGGATTGTGGGGCGACATGAATTGGTTGTCAGAAACATGACATTGTTCTAAAATTGAACACTACAATGAGTAGAAGGCAGGGTCGGCAAAAAAATGCCGAATAAATAAATAAAATTATTAAGTATTTTGTCAAAATTAACAAAAAGAAAGTCAACAAAAATCCAAAAAAAAAAAAAAAAAAACATAACACTCAACAAAAATTGTGGACCAAAAAAGAAAAAGAAACATTTAGCCACCGGAAAATTTTAATTCTAATTATTAACCCCTAAAGGACCAATCAACCCTATTGTGTTTGATTTTTGGTCAAAGGCCCCAAAAATCAAGTGTCTTAGCTTTATTGTAGTTGGTGTTTTCATTAGATGTTTAAGTTAAGTTATGATACATCTTTTGACCATTGGGATTGGAGAATAAACTTCATTTGAAGCTTTTCCACCGTTGAAAACTTTGAATTTTGAGTGTCCAAAATACAAAGGGCTTTCTAAAGATGCTTCAATCATAAGTCTCTTTTAATTTCTTCACCTTCAATTTTTTACTCCAAATAAATCTCGGGGAGTTCACTGGCGAAAATTTTAGAAACAACGTACGATAAAAAATAGGGTCCAATATATTCATTATAGATAAATTTTGTAAAAAATGTACATGTAAAATAGGAGATTTTTAAAAAGTGTAACATGTTTACATGTAAAATACCATCACATATAATATTCTCAGGCTTTTTACATGTAAAATACCATCACCTTATAATATTTTTTGCAAGGTAAATAACCCTCCAAATAAATAGGTCATTATCGCACGTGTATATACAAGGGAGTGCTCCCCCCGAGAAATAAATATGACTTTTATCTACCTTAAATATAATTTTTGATATTAAATTTGACAAAAACATATTTATTTTGAATTTTTACCTTATTTACATCATAAAATTTGTAAATATTCAAAATATCTTCCAATCATGTTGAAAATTTTGTCATACCTTCATAATGTCGATAATTACCTATGAAAAATTATAAATCATTCAGTGTGATATTTAAAGTATGCAAATTATAGTGCTTTGACTTTTACAAAAGAGGTGAGGACCTTTAGGGGTTAATAGCCTATTTCTTAATAATTACTTTTGAAAGTGCCAACCTCCACTGTTTCAACTTTTATTAATTATTCGACATGAAAGTGTTGACCCTGCCTTCCACGTACGATATTCATGACCATCACTTTAGAACATAGCTCAAAACAAAGATCCGTCATGTCTTGAGCAAATAATCAACAATAAATGTAAGTTCCAAGAATAATGTTCTACAGTAATATAACATTCTTTAGCAATTGTGAGAACTCACCTTTTTCTAGTATAGATAGTGACCCAATAAAAGTTCAAAAATTGGACAATTGTTATAGAGAGCATACATGGTGCTCAATGAGTGGCCAACACTTCATGGCTTTATGTAGCTTAACTTTTGGTACCTCCCACTTTAGATGTACTCAATAAAGGAATCTAAATACCTTCTTCAAGGGTGTTGCGGAAGCTCCTCAAAATGTTAGAGATCACCTTGAATGGGTTTTGCTCAATTTCAAACACTTGTCCAAATTAAATACCTCTACTTATATTGCAATATACCAAATTCATACAAAAGTCAAACATGATGAACTACAATTTGACAATATTACCAAGTTCAACATTTGAGGGTAGTTGTAACACTCTCATTGGCTCATCAAGAGAGTTCCAACCCATAACCCTTCTATTCATTGTAAGTACTCTAATCAACAAAAAGTACAAAATTTGATTCAATCAAACAACTTGACATCCTATACAAGAACCATCTCAAGCCTCTCAACTCTCAAAGGTTATCTAGTCCATCCTCGACTGCAGTTTACAAAGTTCTGAAAGATGATACAAAAAGCCATGAAGAACGGCTACAATTTACAAAGTTCTAAAAAGTGATACACAAAGCCATGAAGAATGGCTACAATATATAAAATTCTGAAAGGTGATCATAAAACCATGAAGAATGGCTAGATAGATAGAAACTCCGGTCCTTATTTAAGTGCCGGCGTGAATAGAGTGTTGTTCGTTTGGTTAATGAGCCAGTGCCCACCAGACAAAGGTCCATTAATCCCAAACTACTCTCCCCTTTCGAAGATAGACACTTTTTAGAAACTACAGACACATGACAGATAAACACTGTTGAGGTGTTTGTGTTTAAAATGGATGTGTTTGGCTGGGTGGACATCAAGTCATCTATCCAGTGGATTGGTGGTGAGGGTGTTATATCATAGTTACATGGTCCGAGTTCGACTCCTAGGGGGACCCGAAGAATGGCTACAATTTACAAAGTTCTGAAAGGCGACACACAAAGCCATGAAGAATGGCTACAATTTACAAAGTTCTGAAAGGCGACACACAAAGCCATGAAGAATGGCTACAATTTACAAAGTTCTGAAAGGTGATACACAAAGCCATGAAGAATGTGAGCTTGAGAGTCTCCATTCTTGATCCTGAATTTCTAACAATGAATGCTACAAAAGTAGCAATCCTTGGACATATTATACCCTGCCTGCAGTGATATTGTTGTGGAGATTAAAATATTATTGATCACTTTTTAGAGCCTGGCGTAATGGCTGTCCATACCTCACTGGCTATGGCTTGCACTTCCTCAGCTGCTCGTTGTATCACTCCCGGAGCTTTCACCTCCGTGTCTTCTGTCAAATCCTCCCTCCTGCCGTGAGATTCCGGTTGCTCATCTCCACTCTGTCTCCATAAAAACATAAACAACACATGTGAATTAATTCTCTTGGAATGGTCGTTAGTACTTGATTGTTTTGGTATGACAAGGAGGCATCCAAAAAAACCTCATCTCATGCCCACTTTCTTTCATCGTTAGAGGTTGCCATTGTTGGATAGAACTTCGCCTTCTTCAATGACTCTTCCAATGTCTAAAGTTGTAATGGTTTCCACCGTTAAAAGACAAATGTCAAGTTCATTACTATGGCAATAGTTCACAAAATAGGCACTTCTTCCAAGGCACACTTCTAAAACCTCAAATCTATTTCAATCCTAGTTTCTAAAACTTGAGCGTTACAATAGGTGTCACAACATTTTCTTCCCATTCTCAATCTTCAGAGAATGGGTACATGGCACTTTCTCTTTGAATTTGCTAGACCCATTCTTTGAAGATTGAGAAGCTTCAATCTTTTCCTCCTAAGGTGAAGAATGGGAGTGATTTTGATTCTCCATGCTACCGCAGGTAAAGTCCCCCAATTCACTAATGTTCTCATTCTTCACATGCATTCAACGGGTGTCACAGCTTAGCTCCTAAATTCTCTCCCCATGTTCTCAATCTTCAGAGAATCAACTTCTCAAAAGCGCTGTGACATCTCCTAATTTTGGCTGACATCTATGAAACAAATTTGCCCAGAAACTCATCTTTATGATTGGAGAGTCATCTTCATGCTTCCAAATTAATTTATCTTCTTCTAATTGAGAGAAGATGGGGTTTCAAAGGAGCCACCACTTTTGTCTCTCCCATTCCAGCAAGCATGATTTGGCTGCTAAACTACTCGAAAACCCACAAATGAAACGAATGCAGTAAAACCCTACGGCAAGCTATGGTTGAGAGTTTTATCTGTGAACAACCACCACACATGTAATTCTGTTTTGAATGAGAGTCGCCGAGAGTGAAAGAGGAGAATAGTAGAAACAATGTGGAGCTGAAAGGAATGAACAATGTGCACCTGAGGAGATTTTGCAACGGGTTTGAAGACATCTTCCTTGGTGGCGCTCGCCATTGCTAATAACTCCTCTTTTTCGGTAAGAAACTTACTGCCCAATCTCAGCTTTGACAAACAAAGGCAATTGCTCCAACTGACTGTGCCAATCTCTTCTCACGAATTCGTTAGTCTCAACGCTCTGGCCAAACTGAAGGGGGTTTGAGTTCTTCCAGTGCTGGGCGGTGTCTAAAGGTTTCTTCTATGTCCACAGAAAATACCCAACTCTCTTTACTATCACCTTCTCTAATGTCACATCCTCTGTTCTCTCAGATAGATAGATAGATAGAAAGATAGAAACTCCGGTTCTTTATCGAGGCCGGCGTGAATAAAGTGTCTGTTCGTTCTGACAATGAGTCAATGCCCACCGGGCAAAGGGACATTTTTACCAGTTCTCTCACTAAACATTAGCGAACAGGCGTACTCTGTATTCTCAATATCACTATTGCATGAAGTTACACACTGTAAAAATGTGTAGGATAAGTCACCCCATCATAAGTATGACTTAGCTTATCTAAAATATCTAAGAAAATTCTAAGACAAGGATTTTTTTATAATGGAGTTACCCTAAAAGTCCATCAAAATTTGAAGAAAATGGTAATAAATGTAATAAATGGTACAAGAATGATGGTGAATTTTTGGTGAACACTTGCTAAATTGAACAACCATTTGCAAAACTTGCTATAAACTACAGTTTAGCAATAATATTTACTTGGCAGTGAATCGGTCAAGGTTCCCTGTGCTACAATTCCAAGAACTTCTTCAATATCACTTTTAATTACATGCAATTTGTACTATTGATTATCACAATGTCACAATGCTACATAATAAACATTTCATTATTTTTCAAAAGACGAGTTTTGCAATCAACAAAATCTCAATTTATTTGGTTTAATTAAATAATATTTCATAGCAGTTCTGTTATATAATTCTTCACGGTAACTTAATGATAAGAAAACCTCCTATCACCCATGACCCCATGTATAAAACTTCCCATGTTCCAAATAATAAAGTAGGGAAATCTGTGACACAGGAAAGGTGACATTACAGAGGGCGACATTAAAGAGGTGAGGGGTGTAAGCCCGTCCACGTGGCACGCTCTCGGCGCTTGCCAAGTGTTCTCTCGAGGGCACCCCACCTGGCGATCCCTCAACCGGGTTTTAGTACCGGATTAAGCGTAGTCGTGTACATCATCAGTTTAGCACAGGATGCTTTGCAAGAACAAGCTCAAATTATTGCCTGTGAAACGAAATATCTGAGTGAAACAAACTCATTTGCTGTTCATTTCAAGTTTGCATTTGAATCGTACGCCTTGTTGGTTTGGACAACTTTGAATCTGTGCAACATGGCTGCTCTTGATTCAAGAGACGGGAGAGCGGATTTGGGGTCCGGGAAAGATCAAGCTCAGGATGATGATGCTCCAGCCTCGCATGTCACGTATCGAACTGAAGGTCTGTTCAACGATTCTTCCTCGTTCTTTGCTTTTAGGGTTTGTAGCAATAGATCTAGGGTTGTAGATCAATTTGCGCCCCTCACTGACATGCACAATATTTTTGGTTTCCTTCTTGTGGACTGTATTCACACAATCATTGGTTGTAGAATTGCAAGGAGCTTTCTTTCTTGTTGACCCGCTTTTAAGTGAGAATTACTATGTCTGGTGAAGAGGAAGCATTTCGGACTTTTCATCAATAGAATGTACAGTAAAGCACAGAATACTTGAACTGTATGAAAGGCTTAAACTCCAGGCAAATTATTTAACACAATTTTGAATTTGTTAACTCGTTTAAAACTTGAGGTGTGAACGAATTTCTAACCCTGGTTAGGTCAGATCCTTGCCAACAGAATCAGTTTGAATGTCTATGGCAACTGAGCTTTGAATGGAGAATGGGTGCCATTTATAGTGGTCTACAACCACTCTGCTTTGAAATTGCCTAAGAAATTCATACTCTGATAAAAATTTGAATACAAATACAATTACTCAGTGATCTCTCCACAACTCCCAAAAATCACGCTCCTACGTGTTAAAATGCTTGTAAATAGTATTCTCTACCTTATATTTCGGGACAGAGATTAATCACCTGTGTAGATTAAGGAATGGAGCATTGGAAGGGGTTTGGTTGAGTTGGGCAGATATCTTAGTAGCTTGTTTAATTGTTTCTCTGAAATCAATATGGACAAGTTTTGTACTGAGAGTTGTAGGTTGGATACTCTGCTGCAGATGACGAGACACGTTCCGGTCCTACCATGATGCAGAAACTGAAGGAAAGAGTGAGTGATTACGGAAATCAGCTCAAGGGGAAGGAGAGCTCCGAGAAAGAGGATCCTCATCCCGAATTGGCGTATATTCCTCCAGGCGATGCAAAGGGAGAGCCAGCTGAAGAAGGAAAGCACCATGGGGGGGTGCCAACTGCTGCACTCGGAAACCCTAAACCTGCTGAAGTAACCACAAATAACAATGTGAACAACGACAAGGATGAAGGTACTGTCACTCTTCTTCCTCTCTGGTTTACATTCAACCCTCTCGAGTTGCACTCTGTAATTGCACATAATTGTACATGCCCTATATATCCTGAGAATCTGGCATGTTGTGATTGAACAACTTCCTCATGTCAAGTTGTGAACATGTGACAGGAATCCATTTGTTTTGATTGGACAACTTTCACATGTCAAGTTGTGAACGTGGTTTCATTTGTTCCTCCAAAGCAGTGCAATCAGATAGGTTTAAGTTTAAACCTCAAGTGCCCAAGCTAAAAATTGAAAATCCACTTTGGAAATGAATACTCCCTCTGTCCGGAAATAACTGTCGTAGTTTTTGGCGTGTTTCAACTTAACGCTTCTTTTGTTGAAAGAGCCGTCTCAGTACTCGAAAAACGGTCTATTTTTAATGGTAGTATGTAGTTTTTGTGCCACTCTCATTCTCTGCCCCGTTTGAAGTATAAAACATAGGACAAATATTGCAAAAAAAAAACGCCAAATACTAGGACAATTATTTCCTGACATAGGGATTAGTTGATTACAGTAACTTTCAAAACGTATTTTTGTTGTTCAAAAATGTAGGGTGTAATTACTTCTTTCTAGTGGTACATTTTGTTACCCTCCTCAATGAGTTTGTCAACTCCTATGAATATGGATGCAGCCACTTTTGGTTTTTGAAAGTAAATTGTGTTAGAACAACAGAGGTGTCAGCTACTTGTGGTAGTTGCTGACTTGGTTGCTGTGCAGGGCTCCAAAAAGATTACTCAGGTGACGGTGCTGATGCACCAACGACAGTGGAGAAAATCAAAGCCAAGTTTTGGGAGGCTGAGAATCACATGAAGGGCAAGGAGACTTCAGCAGTTGAGGATCCTCACCCGGAGTTATCCTACATCACTCCCACGCCACAAGAGGAGAAGCCGGGTTTCTTCTCTAAAATGGGACAGAAATTCGGAGGGCAAGAGAAAAAGGCTGCAGCAGTTCCTAAAGGTACTGGAAGCAATGAATTAGGTACTGGCTATGAAGAGGATGGCGAAGAAACTATAAATCCTGACGTCGTTCCGAAGGCAAGCACGAAATTTTTTGGAACACTGTCTAACTGCTGCTCTATTCGACCTTCAGGAACTTATTCGTTAATTATTTTTTGAGTTCTATAATGAATTGGTTGCTGACCTGGCATGCAGTATGATGATGGAGTTAAGACACAACCCTGAAATGAAAGAATTGATACAGCCATCTGAAGTTGCAAGGTAAGCATTTCAATTCGTTTCTGCATGAATGAATGGGTTTTGTGTATTCAACTTGCGATACAAAACTGTAATGTATTCAAACTGCGAATTACAATTTAATGGCTCATTATCGTGGTTGTCATGTTTAGCTAGCGAGGAGGAGATGCTACGGAGTATGTGAACGGAGCAAAGGCCTGTATTTGGTTACAGAAAGTTGAAGAAAAGGGCAAAATTCTTAGAAGATTTACAGCGCTATACTTGTAGCATGGAGGTAGCGTAAAAATACACTTGCGCTTTTTAGAGTAACAGGAAGAGAGTAATGGGAAGTTTCTGCTTGTTTAGCAATTAGGATTTAGGAATAGAGCTCCTTCTATGCGTTGGGGCTAAACTAGGTTTTGCATGAATAATGCTCTGACAGTGACTACAAGCTTTTCGTTGCATGAACCTATTAGAATCTCCACCTCACATGGAGATAAGACTGTTGCTCATGCATAGTGACTGTTACAGTCGTTGAGATTCAAAATCCTGTGTTGTAATGGAGGCCCACGAAGGCCATATATTCACCTGTACAGTACACAATCGCTGAGTCCTTTGCATCCAGGATTCCAGTGTGATAAATGGGCACAGGAGAACAAGTATACACCATTATCTACTGTATACAATTGATGAGAGCTTTGTTAATGCTGGTATAGTAGCTCTTCCTATTAAAAACCACGAGTTAAAAAAACAAAACCCTAAATTCTGCTCTGTTTTTGTGACCATCAATTCAAGTCTGGATTTGGGAGTAATATCTCACCACCAAATTGAGGACCATAGTCTTTCTTTACCCTCAGTCACGGTCACCACAGAATATGGGAGCCCTAGAAACAAACGGTCTATCACGAGTCCCTGCATGACTGGCCCCACCCAAACTGTTCAAAAGGATGAGCATCGAGGATCACAGATGCGAATTTTTTTTTTTAAATTAAAAAAAATTACTTAATTTTTTTCCAACTTTACCTTCATCGAAACTCATTTCTACTCTAGTTCCCTTCTTCTTTTTGCAGGGACGGAATCATCGTCATCATCTTCCTGAGTCGTCCGTCATCTCCCTTCCTGACTCCTCATCTGCAGGACAGCATTCAGTCATTCACGGTTCCATTGGGATATTTGCTACATTAGTCTTCTGTCTACTGTACTTTGTAATTGCAAACATGATAAGGCTCGAAGAACTTTGCATGTTTACTCAGTAGCCTGTCAGCTCAGTTGCATAATTGAGGCAGAGTAACGTACAAATTGGGTACACAACTTAGGGTTGTTGATCGATCTCAGCTTCGATTGTGAGTTTCTAATTTTGGTAGCTTGCCTTAGTTTTTCGTTTCCGACACGTTTGTAACTTATTAATGAGTGGCCATAAAGGACTGAACTTTCGGTATCAATTGATTGAAGCTTTTCGTTTTCGACACGTCTGTGAGCTTGGCCATGATGGGTTGAAAGAGAAGAGTTAGAACGAACACTGAAAGATTTTGTGTGGTTTTTTCTTTGGACAGAGGTGGGCAGCAGGCAGCACTCGAAGGAACCGCAACTGTTTCAGGTGCCATAACTGCGTGAGTTTGATTCAGAGGCGCTTGAATGCGCTGGGGAGCCGAGTTAATCCAAGCATGAAGACGCCGGGGGATTTGAAGTTGGGAGGATCTAAAGCTCTTTTGGTGAACGGCACGTGTGAGGGCAAAGCTGCAAATGGAACAACAACTGTTGCAGCAACAGCTCACGTCGTGACATTGAAAGGGCCAACGCCGCATCGGAGCTTGACGTGCCAGCGGAGCTTGCCGAGCTCCGGTCTCTATGGCGACGCGTTTCGCGTGGGCTGTGAAGTTCGCCGCGCTGACCCCCAACGCCGCCCCAGTGGCTTCACAATTCGAGCCCAAAGCTTAGCTTCCCCTCCTACTCAAACCAAGCAGGTCTGTCTTTCCTTCACCGTTCGCACTTTGTCATCCCACCCTCTGGATTCTCATTGATAACAAAACAAAAAAAAACACACAGAATGTCCATAACATTCTTGCAACAAGAATCTAAACATTCCATGCACCCACTAAGAACCATGCATGCTGTTTACAGTGAATGTCAGACCATTTAAGCCTTTTCTTTGGTGAGTTTTGACAAATTTCTGATCACTCAAGTTACGTCCATACCATCTGCTTTTAACACCCTTGCAACAAGAATCTAAACATCAACACCTTTGGAAAAAGTACACATTCCACCCACTAAGAATCATGCATGCTTTTGGAGCCTTTTTTTCGGTTTTCAGAAGGGTGAGTTTTGACAAATGATGTCCGAACGTCTGATCATTCAAGATTTATGGTGATGTGCGATATTTTACATCAACTCCGTGGTGTGATTGTGCAGAGAGTCTTCACTTTTGGGAAGGGACGAAGCCAAGGAAACATGGGTATGAAGAGCCTGGTGAGCACCTGGTGCCTGAATTTTCTAAAAAATAATAGTTCAATCAATAAAGATTGGATGAAAATTCAATAAAATTTTAATTCAATCAATCAATCAATAATAATAATTACGTGGTTTGTGTATTGACTGATTGCATTTGGATGGATGGCAGCTTGGTGGCAAGGGGGCCAACCTCGCTGAAATGTCAAGCATCGGGCTTTCAGTGCCGCCGGGCCTCACTATCACCACCGACACGTGCCAGGAGTACAACTTGAACGGCAATAAGCTCCCGGACGGGCTTTGGGATGAAGTCATTGAAGGCCTGCGCACTGTTGAAGAGGACATGGGAGTTGCTCTGGGTGATCCTGCCAAGCCCCTCCTTGTTTCGGTTCGTTCAGGAGCAGCTGTAAGTACCCCAGCCCTCTCTTAATACTCCAAGTCATAATCTACAGCAACTTCACTATTAACCCCTAAAGGACCATAAGGGCTTCATGTCTTTTTTAGCAGTTTTGAGGAGGTTTTATGTAGACTTCATTTTGATCAAATTTGTTTGTTTTTTTGACCAAAACATGCAATGTTCTTCACTGATTCCGGAGATATAAAATTTGGTCAATATTTTTCACAATATGATCATTTAAATTTGTCATTTTAAAACCATGAATACATGTCCTGATGAGTCCTGATGCCCCTAGGTTTCATGGTTTGGAAATGACCAGTTTGATTGTGAAAATCGTATTTCAGATGGGGCTCAATTATACATCACTGAAGAGCATTGCATGTATTACGTTGGCCAAAATTTACACAAAAAATGATGAAACTAATGTCCCCATATGACCCACTCGAAAGTGCTAAAAAGCATGAGGCTCGTTTTGAGCCTTTTTGGGCTAGCCTGTGTTTCGAAGGTTTAGATTGTACAGTCACTGGCAGGGTGGAATGTTATTTACTTGTGATGTTGTGCAGATCTCCATGCCTGGAATGATGGACACTGTTTTGAACTTGGGGTTAAACGACGAGGTGGTTCGTGGTCTTGCTGCTCGCAGTGGAGAACGATTTGCCTATGATTCATACCGACGTTTCATCGATATGTTTGGAGGTGTGGTGAGTGTAGTTGCGAGAGAATCTAGAATATATGTAATTATTGAATCAAGTCAATTTGGTTGTGAGATTTTCTGAGCTTTTTTGTGTTTAAAAAGTAAACCTTTTTGTGGGCCTTGAAAAAGGTGATGGGTGTCTCACATTCCCTTTACGAGCACGAGCTGGAAAGCATGAAAGATGCGCGTAAAGTGCACCAAGATACTGATCTCACAACTGAGGATCTCAAGGAGCTTGTACAGAAGTACAAAGGCGTCTACCAGAAAGCTATTGGCAAACCTTTCCCTACTGGTATTGGTGCCTTCCCTATTGCACATGTCGATGCTTTTTTAACTTTGTGAGTTCAAGGATAAAGACATGTTCTAATGATGTAAATTATTGTTTTGTGAGCTAATGTTGAGTAATTGAAATTTCTGGCAGATCCTGTGGAGCAGTTGCGGCTGGCTGTGATTGCCGTGTTTGAATCATGGAATAGTTCTCGAGCTGTGAAATACCGGAGCATAAACCAAATCTCTGGCCTGAACGGCACCGCTGTAAACATCCAAGCCATGGTGTTTGGAAACATGGGAGCTGACTCTGGCACTGGTGTGCTGTTTACGCGCAATCCCAGCACGGGGGAGAAGAAACTGTATGGAGAATATCTCATCAATGCACAGGTTTGCTTATTATGTTGCAATTCCTCTTTCATTCAAAGAGCTACGGAACTCCATTGCATGCACAGATTTTCAGAATGTTTCAGATTTTATGTATGCTTAACTCCTGAAATGGCCAAAAGTGGCTACAACCATATCTTTTAGGAGTTGACATGAATACCAATAGAAAGAAGAAACCATTCTCTACCTTTTTGAAATGTTTTGGAAGTTACTATAATTCGGCATGAGCTTCCAAAGTGAACTTGCTAGTTTACTTGAGGCTCAAAGAGGTTATCATGCACATGCAGGGAGAAGATGTTGTAGCAGGCATTCGAACTCCTGAAGATATTGACACAATGAGAAAAGCACTTCCAGATGCCTACAAGGAGCTCCTTGAGAATTGTGATATACTGGAATCTCACTACAAGGAGATGATGGTACGTTCACTACACTAAAATTGTGATTTAGTGTCCAGCGAGAATTGATGTCTTTTACCACAGTTCGTTCAAATGTGAGGAGAAAGTATACATAGGAGTTTGCCACTTGTCATTCCCACTTCTATTGAGAGTGCCATATTCCTTCCAAGTGATGAGAGGGACATGAGCTGGCATGCCATGTTTATTATAAAGTTGCCATTCGTCGTTCGATTACAATATCTTTAAAGAGTGAAATAGTGTCCGTGTTGACAATTTAAATCTTGGACACTAAATCACAATTTTAGTGTACCTGCTCAGTACTAGCTTTAAGACTGAACGTGAACCTTTTCCATTTGTGAGTCGCGTGTTCTGTTACTAAGCTGTCCATGTAATGCTGGTTCTAGGATATTGAGTTTACGGTGCAAGAGAGCAGACTTTGGATGCTACAATGCCGTTCGGGGAAACGCACGGGAGCCGGAGCTGTGAAGATTGCTGTGGACATGGTGAATGAAGGCTTGATTGACAAAACGCTTGCGGTCAATCGAGTTGAACCACAACATCTGGATCAGCTCCTTCATCCGCAGGTTTGAAATCTTTCACTTGCCTTACGCTTTCAATAAATATCACTAATCTCTAATTTACAAGCTTCATAGGTTCATGCAAATACAACACGATTTGTGCTATTTCATTCTATTCACACGTATTCCCACACGTTTGATATACAAAAACAGTGCCGTTACCATGTTTACTAAAAACGAATGGTTTATATCCCGGGGCTGCGCTGTACTGTACTAAACATGTACAAGTATATGTGACTGCACAAAAGGGGTATTAGTTTGAACACTATTTAGAAGGGGTCATGAATGCACGTGATTCTCAAACATAATGTTGAGTGCACACCCCCCCCCCCCCCCCCCCCCCCCCTTCTTTTCCCTGAGGTTTATATACGAATATGATATCCAAAATGCACGACAACCACATTGATAACGTTACAGAAATTGTGATTTATTGATAGGTATTGTTTTTGCACTGATTTAGTATGTAAAATGCACGTAACATGCGCAAATATGGCACGACGAAAACAATGCGATAATTAATGTTTTTACGTGGCGAGCCACATTTGAGATGAGTGAGTGATGTTTGAATTGCCTTGCGCAAAGCTCTGTTTCTTACATTTTCACTTTCCACATTTTTAGAGGAGAATGCTAATTTGGATCTGTGTTATGGTGGTAGTAGTTTGACAACCCAGCGCTTTACAAGGACAAAGTGATTGCAACGGGGTTACCTGCGTCTCCGGGGGCTGCTGTGGGCCAAGTTGTCTTCACTGCGGAGGATGCAGAGGCTTGGCATGCACAGGGAAAACCGACTATCCTGGTAACTACAAATTGCAAGCGTTTTTGGACTTGTGAATTGATTGGCATCATGCTTTCAGCCATTTCTGAGACAGTTGTCGTTGATTGAATGAACAAGCCATTTCTTTCTTTCTGTCTGTGCATTGCAGGTACGAAATGAAACGAGTCCAGAAGATGTGGGCGGTATGCATGCCGCTGAGGGAATATTGACAGCCCGTGGTGGAATGACCTCTCATGCTGCTGTTGTTGCTCGCGGGTGGGGCAAGTGTTGCGTCTCTGGCTGCTCCGAAATCCGTGTCCATGAGGCAAACAGGGTGAGTTACTCCAATCTTATACTTCTCCATATTTTTGCATGTGTTTTTGCTGCCGTGTTTCACTAATCATACTATTCATCTATATATATACTAGTAGGAAATGTGTTGCTTTTCACTTACTATAATGAAAAAGAAATGAAACCGCGCCAGGCACATGGGTTGTGTCAATGTTGGTGAGTAGTTTTGATCACTAGAAGACAGAAATATAGGTATAATCCGGTATTGTTCACTGTTCCCACAAAGTGAGGAATGAAAAATGACAGATTTGCTACTAGTGATAGTATGGTTTTACTATTCTTTTGAGACGGAAAAGTAATATGCTTCTTTTATTAGATGATAAGTTTGTTTGTATTGTTGCATTTTCTGCACAGACGTTACAAGCGAGCGGCAAAATTTTGTACGAGGGTGACTGGATATCGCTCAATGGATCTACTGGGGAGGTCGTCATGGGCAAGCAGCCACTGGCTCCTCCAGCAATCAGTGGGGACCTGGGAGTCTTCATGAGTTGGGTGGATGATTGTCGAACATTGAAGGTACCATTAGATTGTATACGTTGTGAATTGTTTACACTTTTTCACGTCCACCTCGTAAAGGATGTCATTAAATTCGGTCCTGTCGGTGACTTTGAAGAGGCATGATTTTACAGGTGATGGCAAATGCCGATACACCCGAGGATGCTTTGGCTGCTCGGAAAAATGGAGCAGAGGGCATTGGACTTTGCAGGACAGAGCACATGGTAATTTTTCTAGATTCTAACTTGAATTTTTATGCTTTGTGTTTATTTTCCTTTCGACTGGAATATGGGCTTTTGAAACTTAAGTAGTCAAGCTATATCGTTGTTTACCTTGTGAGCTCTAATTACATGCAGCAACCCCTGGAACATTACCAAAGAATTAAGACGAGTGCCTGTTTTGATTTGTGTTTTTTTTTTTTTTTTTTTTTTTCCAGTTCTTTGCTTCTGACGAGCGGATCAAAGCAGTTCGGCAGATGATTATGGCGTCAACCACTGCAGAACGTCAAGTTGCCCTTGATAAATTACTTCCCTACCAGCGGTCTGATTTTGAGGGCATATTTCGTGTGATGGATGGCAAGTTGCAGTGCTCTGACTATTCATATTTCCATTGCAAATATCAGGTTTCATACTATGGATTTTATATCTCAAAGATGAAACGAGATTTTATGGTATCAATCAAGGTTCCAATTGAGATCTTCCCATTGACGTAGCTTTCCTTTTCTGTGAGCACAGGACTTCCGGTGACAATTCGTTTGCTGGATCCCCCTCTCCACGAGTTTCTACCTGAGGGCGATGTCGACGAGATTGTTGAAGAGCTTGCAGCTGCGACAGGAATTAAAGAGGAGGAGGTTCTTAGTCGAATTGAAAAACTATCAGAAGTCAATCCCATGCTTGGCTTCCGTGGATGTCGGTAAGGAAGAAGAAAAACTGTTAAACTGGGTTATCTATCTTCATGCACAAGATTTTGTAGGCTTGATCACGTACGATTCGAGCTGACCAAAATAATGTAAAAAGAAATTCTCCTTTAATTCCTGTATTCGGTCAGTTTGCACTAATCTATGATCTCATTTGCATAAATTGTGTTAAATTCTAGGTTGGGGATATCGTATCCAGAGCTGTCACAGATGCAAGCCAGAGCCATTTTTGAGGCGGCCACTGCAATGGCAAATCAGGGCATTAAAGTCTTCCCCGAAATCATGGTTCCTCTTGTTGGAACGCCGCAGGTAATAATATTACTTCGTTCGAGCAAACATTCACCATCCATAACATTCAGTAGCCTCTGTCAGTGCTGCCTCCCTCCAACAGAATGATGTGGAATATCCCACATCATGTCATCCTCCCAATGAAATGATATGGGATATTCCACATCAAATCAGTAGCTATGGGGGCACGTGGCATTAAGCAAGAGCAATCAACAATGGAGAACAGTCATCGAAAGCACTCATTCAATCACAATTCAACAGTGTTTTGTAATTGTATATTTGATTCATTCACAATTCAATAGTGTTTTGTAATTGTTTATTTGATTCATTCACAATTCAACAATGTTTTGTAATTGTTTATTTGATTCAATAGTTCATTCTAATACAAATCACTGGTCACTCCATATATAAAGGTGGATGAAACTAAAAGGCACCCTCTTGGAAGGCTACTGAATGTTATGTCTGTTGTTGTATGTTGCGATGGAAATTGGTTTGGTATTTATCATTTTAACTTGGGCGTTTTATGTTTTGCAGGAGCTGAAACATCAGGTGGATTTGATTCACAAAGTTGCGGAGGAGGTGTTTGCAGAGACTGGATTGACTCTAGGGTACAAAGTTGGAACTATGATCGAAATTCCCAGGGCAGCACTTGTAGCAGATGAGGTACAATATTTTCTCACATTAATTTTCCTGCGAGTTTTAGTTCGTAACAACAGACTCCTTAACTGCACATTTAGATGGTTCAACTATCAGAATGAAAGTTAAATGTTTCTGTGAAAAGGTTTCTGAAATCAAATGTTTGCAGACCAAATGATGTTCACATTCTAACAGCCACAAACATGTACTGCGCTTTGGTATTGCAGATTGCAGTCCATGCCGACTTCTTTTCCTTTGGTACAAATGACTTGACACAGATGACCTTCGGCTATAGCCGAGATGATGTGAGCAAGTTTCTTCCTTCCTACTTGGCCAGTGGCATTCTCCAGCACGACCCATTTGAGGTATAACTGCTCTTCTTGTACATTCCTGCTCCATTTTCTTTTTTGTTCATGTTTCCTAACCAACATATGCGATGTTCTTCACTGATTTTGGTGATATGAAATTTGGTCCCATTTTAATCAAGTAAAACCATTTTAATTAATATCAAGTAGACTTGTTATTTTAAAACCATAAATCCTTTCGGGTTTAATGCCAATTGGTTAGAACAATGTGAGTACTTCATTTTTGGGTCACAGCTGTGCTTTTTGCACCGATTGTTTTAATCTGTTTGGCAATCGGAATAATCTCAACTTCACTCAAGTATTAATCCCATAATTCTTCTATAATTACTCTTAAAGGTACTGGATCAACGAGGTGTTGGACAACTGATCATTATTGCCAAGGATCGGGGTCGCAAATCACGACCAGACCTCAAGGTACATCCTTCACTGTACATTTCAATCTTCATGTGAAAATCACTACTGGTCAATTCATAATCTCGTTTAGAAGGAATTGTGTTCTTTGATTTCACTTTTTTAGTGCAATAGTAGGTTCAATAATACAGATATGATTTATGGGTCATAGTCAACAACTTTTATTTTATTTTATTTGAATTATCGTCATCAAATCATCGTTTTACCATTGCCTATGTAGGTTGGCGTTTGTGGCGAGCATGGAGGTGAACCATCATCTGTGGCATTTTTTGCGATGATTGGTCTGGACTATGTGTCATGCTCACCATTCAGGTACATACTGTTTTCCATAAGGGCTATTATCGTTATCATTATTGTTTTTATCATCATTTTCGTTTTTTTTTAAATTATTATTATTATTATTATTATTATCCTTCTTTACTTTGATATGCATACTATTGAGTTGCATTTTTAGCCACCAATGCAAAGTAAAACAAGTATTGGTGGTATTGAGTCCAGGCTATTTTTACTAAGAAAGGAGGGAATGGTGATATGTGCAGGGTGCCCATAGCCCGGTTGGCAGCTGCTCAAGCAGCTACAAAGTGACATGGCAGGATGTGGAAAGCTTGAACAGTATTTGGCAACATGAATGTGCATTGAAAGTGTAAAAGTGTGGAGATGAAGTTGTGTAGAGTATCGTATATAGGCTACAGAAAGTCCGGGTGTAAGATGGGTATGTGCCCAGCATGTGAACTGTAGACAATCGCAGTCTCCTTGCTTGTTTATTTATTTTTGTATGTACTCCAGTACATGGGTGTAAATACGACTTTTGTACCTCATCGTTCTATTATGTGGGTAACCCTAAACCTGAACGTTTTTCTCTGGCTTCCTGTGTAGAGTGAATTTCTCAATGATTCCCTCTCATGTTGGATAAGGTAACTATACCTTAAAGCGTTCATAAAACAAAATTCAGTGGGTTTTAACAGCAAGTTGAAGAGGATTCCAACACACTCTAGCATGCATTATTTGGACACCGTATGAATAAGTTATGAATTTCCAAACTGCTGACTATAGGTTGACCTTAAAGCGATCCTAAACTCTGATGTTGAGATTGTGCACATTCTCACCAACAATAGGGTGTCAAAATCTACTTATTATGGAAGATTGAGCTATGGACGCTTTAAGGAAATGGTCGCTTTTAGATATAGTTACCTTACTAAGTCCCAATTCCAATTTTCACAACTCTAAGGTGGATGACCCAATAACTGACATGTACTATAAATCAACAATATCTTCAACAGGTGTTCACTGAAAGCTTCTAATCCTACACTAGTACTACATTTGCGTGAAAAACTTTATGGGCCATCCACTATAATCCAAAGAATTAGCTGCATCCCATTACACTGGCGTATTTAGTGTCCCAGAACACAATTTCTCAACCCAAACACTAATTTTAGGACACTACACTACATATTCTCACTTTTGTGATCCAAAATATTCTCTTTGTGTATAAGGTATAGACACCCATAACCGATAATGCACCCATCACAGAGAAGTAGATTTCCTGGGTGCTGCGCATTGGAAAAGCAGAAGCCGGTATTTATATCCAGGATATTCAGGATGCGTCCTCCAATAGAATGCGTCTGTGACTGTTACGGAATTAAATAGTCTTATGTTTGTTCACTATTCTTGTTGTTGTCGGTCATGGGTGAAGCTATATGTTGGTTATGGGCTCTGACCAACTTTCGAACAATAAAATTTGTAGTAATTCTAATTTTACTTAATTAATTTTGGAAAAAAGCTCATTCTCCATGAACCTTATTATCCTACGCACAAAAAATAACTCCTTCTTGATAACCCAAGATATGCTATGCTAAAATGCTTAAGTTATCAGTTATAGCTATCTGTACCTTATTTGAAGAGCTTCCTCTTCCAATTGTATATTTGCAGCCTAAATTATGCATTTGTGGCAAAGAATGGATTAGTCAAAGAAATCATTTGTCACGTGTATTGTTTGAAACAATAATATCATCATATTATTATGATGTCATGGAAGGAAGGTTGCATGTTTAGCAATGGAATGGGCATGACCATTAACCCTTAAACGTACCACTCCTTTGTAGGAAAGTCAAACTACACAATTTAGCCTTCAAGATTTATCAAAAATATCAAAATATATTTTGTAATATTTTTCATGCATGGAATTGAATGTTTCCTATCAGTCTTGAAATTTTCAGATTTTTTTGATTTAATACATCCTTTTTAACAAATTTTTAAGTCAAACACTTCAAATAATTAATTTTATTACAAAAAAGCTTTAAAATTTTTTTTTTTTTTGGGAGCAGGCACAATTGGTACAAATTACAATGGAGAATCACATGATATGTTTTCCGAAGAGTTTTTTTATTTAAAATTTAAAATTCGAAAAGTGAACATCCTATGTAGTGTAATTCAAACCTTGAGCTACAAAGCTTGCACAAGCAATAAAATACTCATTAAGTGGAATTTTTAAGATTTGAAAAGTGGAGTACAAACTAGACTTAATAAACTTCATTTTCTTAGTTGGGTGTATTAGCAACAAAAGTCATCTTCAAGATCAAAATTGGGTTTGACCAGCAAACATCCAATAATTGGATGCGTGGACGTTTAGGGGTTAAAGGAAAAACATGTATGTCTTTATCTTGTTCTTTACTATAAATCTTATGATTTGAAACACATTATTCAACATTGAATCATTTGGCATACGAATTGTTCTATATCATATTCAACTTATCATATCAAACTCATAGATTTATAAATTGAAAATTGAAAAATCTATTTTTTGTAAAATCTAAAAAGGTAAAATTTTCTCTATCAAATTAACAAAGATCTATGGTGTTTTTTTTTAATTCAATTGTACAAATACTTTCCAATCATCACTTTCAAATATCAAAGTGAAAAAAATGGTAGACGTTTTAAGTTATCTTACGTCTAAGTTTTGTCCGAAAATTAGGGGCTAAAAACAGATTACAAATATTCTCTAGTCTGTCACTGCCTTGTGTCTTTACAGAAGACCCACAGAAAAATCAATATAGTCAGGCAAGCCAAGTGTCTTTCCATTCATAAAAGATGAGATTGTGCCTGCCTCGGGGAAATCCAATACATTACAATAGAAAGCTCTACATACGATTTTGATAACCATCTCAAAGCCTCCTAAATTCTTACTCTGCAGATTCTAGCCAGCTAGGTATGAATCCTTACACGACATAAATATAAACTGTATATATATTACACTTCATTAATTCAAGCCAAGCTCAAGTCACTCCCATGTTAAGAAGGCAATTCAGAAACAAGAATTACTCTCAACACGTGGGAGTCTCAATTCGCCAAACTCAACTTGAAATCGGTTGATGATATATCAACCGAACGATCAAGCTTGACTGGAAAGCAAAACCGGAATTAAACCCTGAACTCTACAATGGATCATTGTGGAGGCCCAACAGGCAATGGGGGGGCGGCTGCAGCAGCTGCTGCTGCAACCTCCAAGCGGTGTTTTTGCCTTAAATATATAACAACAAAGAGGCTCATAAGCAGAGTAACTAGCAACGCATCAAGTTCATCCACCGTCATACTGTTGAACCAATCCTCGATATTTGCCTGTGCATCTGGCAAAGAATCAATAGCTCTCACCTGCAAATGAATAGCAAACAAATCAATTCGCCATTGAGATTCATTATGTCAAAAACGAGACTCATTCCAGTCTGTAGCAAATCAAACCAATAATAAAAGCTATGAATTCTTGGTCAAATTAACAGTGTGTGTACCAGGAAACTCCCGCTGTAATGTTGGCGTAACCACAGACTGGCGAGAGCAAGTGTAACAGGTATAAATGCGGAGGGCTCCTCCAGCAGGGCTTCATCATAATACCGCTTTGCAAGATGAAGATCCAATGGCAACCCTAGCCCTCGTTCGTGCATGTAGCCCAGATTAAACATGGCCTGGGAACTATGCTTCTCCTTTGCCCTGATGTACGCCTCTCCGGCTCTCTCCAAATCTTTCGCTGCTCCCTGATACCCCAAAAAGCAAGATGCTAGAGTGAGATTTCACGTCAGAGGAATCCTTCGCATAAAGCTACTTACATACGTCATGTGACCAGCTCTAATTCTTTTGTCAATTATTCAGGTACCTAATGTTATAATCTCACTCTTAAGTAAAATAGAAATCCACTTTGGAAACTAATAGTCAATTATAGAATCTCACTTCCAAAACATATTTCTATAGTTTAGGATTGTAAGGTATGATTTATTCTTTCTATTGGTACATATTACTATCTTCCTGAATGCTGAATGATTTATTTATTGTTACATGTAGAAGTGGCACCTTTTAGCCATTTCGGCACGTAGGGGCTAAATTACAACAAGGTCAAGGTATATCCTCTCGAACTTGTTTCTTGGGTGACCTCATTGAGAATCGTGTCAAGGAACTGATCGAGTAGACTTATATTCACCAAGACTCGATATAGGAATGCATAAACAAAATTGAGAAATAATAAAAAAAAACGGACGACAACACGTACTCGACCATAATAGTAAGCATCTCCCAACAGCAATGATGCGTGCTCGTTGCCCTGCTCGGAAGCGTGCCGCCACAGGTTGTGAGATCGCTGATGGCGCTCTTCTGTAGTACAAATGCCAGAGCTTCCAAGGCAAACCCCACGGAACTTTTCAAGTATCCAGGCTGCATTGCTTTGGCCCACTTCATATCCAAGCTCCGCTGAGCGAGAGTAAAGCAGAAGGGCTTTGCCAACATGACCCTTAGTATAAAACTCCAACGCTTGACGCATCAACCTTCCCCAGGGCCCCCTCTCTGCGACAAGCTTGTATAATGCAGCAGCCTGTACAAATGTAAAATCCATCACTAGGACATCTTGATAAATCAAGACAAGGTGAATGTACTGATCATATTGCAACTATGTACTTTAACCCCTAAGCGTCCACTGTGTATTTTCTGTAGTGTAGAAAAAGTGGAACCCCTCCTGCAAATCATCCGTTTGTGTGAAAATGACTTCAGTTTGACACGATCGACACTGTTGATCTTGTTCTATAGAGCAAGAGCTTTAAAATGATGTACTACAATCAGAACACCGAGGTAAATTGAAAAACTGCCACCGTTGCAAAGTTCAGTGATGCAGATGGCTCTATTGGGCGTTTTAGACGTTTAGGGTTTAAAGTGGTGTAAAGAGAAACGAGCACTTACATGAGCAAGATCCTTTTTCATGCCTGCCAAACCTTTATGTAACATATTTGCAAGGTAGTATCGTGCTTTAGGATGACCCCTGTTGGCAGCGTCCACCAGAAGATCCCTGGCACGAGCATAGTCCTTCTCAACTCCCAGGCCCTTCAAGTAGAGGATGCCGAGATTGTAAAACCCATCAACATTGTTGGCTTCTGCAGCACGTTGGAAGAGCTCCCTCGCCTGCCACCCATTACCACACTCCCATGTTATAAGCCACCAGTGATTTTATTTTTCATTTTTTCAAGGAAAATTGAAACTTGAAAGATAGACAGCATTTTTTTGGCGATTTACGGATTTTTTTTTTATTGCAAATACATAGCTTTCTATAGAATTGTTGGCTATACATACCAATGATAAGGGAAGATTATGGCAATATACTCTATGTTTTTTAACCCAATTTTTCTTATAGCAACATAGCAAGCCCAAATTTCAAATAGCAAGTTTGCGATATATATACCCAAAAACAAAAACAGTGTAAGCCACTCAGTCAATTGAAAAAAAGTTACATTCGTTTCTAGTTTAAAGGTGTTACAGTCGGACCATTCACCTTGGTATAATTCTTGGCGTCCACGCCATGTCCTGTTATGTAAAGAAAGCCTATTCCGTTCAGGGCAGAGTATTGTTTCCGTTTCGCAGCCGCCTCAAACCACTTCAACGCTTCAGTGAAATTCCTCTCTACCCCATATCCACGTGCATAAATCTCCGCAATCAATTCAAAAGGCCGTGTTTCACCCTTTTCCACTGCCATCAAAAACCAGTAGAGGGCTTTGCTGTGATCACGGCGAACTCCTCGCAAACCATAGTAGTAAAACGCTCCAAGTTGAAACATGAAATCTGGATGTCCCTTGCGAGCCTGAAGTTGAAAAACACCCAACAAATAGTATTGTTATTATTATAAAAGACAGTGCAATGCAAAACTTTAACAGTTGGTTTTGCATGCAGCATAATGACAAAGACGTCGCAAGAATAAATAGAATCTTAAACCAGAAACGATGGGTATACAAGGCCCATAGTAACCAGAGATGACATAATCAATGGTTGCACTAGAAATTTCAAACTAAGACTTTGTGCTCAATCCTAATCCAAATGTTTTGAGTGATATATCTTGTTGGAAAGCCACTGAAAATGTGCTTCTAATGAGATATAATAATACTCCTAATTCTAAGTATTGAGATTGCAACTGTACAGCGAATATGACAGCAGACTACACAGAGAGCAAACCAACTCAGATTTCTTGCTCAATATCATGCGAGTGATAAAAACTATGAACAACAACCCATTACCCCTGCTATGATTCTTAGTATTCAGATTGCAGCAACCGATTGACTAGGGTTTCAAATGGCATCAGCAAGGATTTTATACAGAGTTCTGATAACATGGTGATTCTGACAATGGAAAAATCCAGCACCAGGTATTATATCCTGGCATACCTGATACTCCAAAAACTGGAAGTCATCGTCTTCTTCTCCCCGGAACCTTTTCAGCACATCCTTGCTCTCCTCAAGTCCATAGTTCAATCGCACATACTCCAAAAGAGGACCCTCCCTGGAGCTTACAAAACTGGCCATGGTTATGGCAGCAAGCTCGGAGTACAGCTTCACAGCTTTTTCATATTCCTACACAACAATACAGTTAGCAAGGGAATTAAAAAGAACAAGCATAACCCGGTTCAGTCCGTCATACCCGACCACACACTTAGGCGCTTCACATCTCTAATTTACAAAGTTCATAGGTTTGTGCAAATACAAAACAATTTATGTTATTTCATAGGTCCATGTCATATTTGCAAGTATTACAACACATTTGATGCACAAAAACAATGTCGTTACAATGTTTACTAAAAAAGTATGGTTTATGTACTTTAATCGTATGAATGTGATATCCAAAATGCACGACAACTACATTGGTAACATTACATAAATCGTACGTTATTGATAGATATTGTTTTTGCACTGATTTAGTACGTAGAATGCATGTAACATGTGCGAATATGGCACGACTTCCGTACACACGAAAACAATGTGATAACTAGTGTTTTTACGTGGCAAGCCACATTTGAGACGCAGCGGACAACGTGGAGTTGCAAGGAACACTACCTGATTGCGGAAGTAGCGGTAGGCAAGGGCCATTTTGGATTGAGAATTTCCACCCTCTTTCGCGAAATCGTGGTAGAGAAACGCTTTTGCATCCCCATACGCTACACCACATCCCATCCAATGCAGAAACCCCAGAGCTGACTGAGCATTCGCGTTCCCGACATCTGCTTCCACTTGCAAGCCTTCAATTGCTTCCTTCAACATGGCGGGGTCTTCATCATTGACTGCCTCGGCCATCTTCCGAATCCCCAAAGCAAACTGGGCCAGAGCACAACAAACACAAAAGCTTAGAGAAACAGAATCAATGTTAATGACATGATCTAGCAACAGGGAAATCACACATACTCCCTCCGACCGTCCCAGAAAAGATGATGACTTTCACACAGAAGCCCATCATTCATTTCCTCAAGCATATGCTGTTGTTTTGCATATACTACCACAACAGAATTTCAGAAAGTGCCCCTTGCTCATGTGGGAACTCTGTATTTGTTGCAGCCGTTGACTTTATATTATGGTTTCTATTATGCAATATTGCAAACTTGTTAAAAAATTTAGGCAAGCATGTCATTGCTCAACCCGACAATTACTCTGGAATACCGACAGTACTCTTGATTCTACTAACAAGGCAACTTAACCCCAAAAGGACCAAAAAGCCCAAATCGGGCCTCATGTTTTTAATAGCAGTTTTGAATTGGTCCTATGTAGACTTCCTTTATTCAAATTTATTTGTCTTTTGATCAACACATGCAATGTTTTTCACTGATTCCAGGGATACAAAACCTGGATTCAATCCGAATTATATTTTTCACAATATGATCGATTGAATTTGTCATTTTGAAACTATGAATCCTTGGTCCTTTAAGGGTTAAGTTTTGCATTTTCCTTACAAACTGCATCTAATTCAAATTATCACATGATCATCAAGCAGAAACCTAAACCCTAAATTACCTTCAACGCCACAAAGGCACCAAAATCAAAACCAAAAGATCCTGTCTACAAGAATCACATTGTCTTCGTACAGGGCAATCAACAAGCAACATGGAATATTGATTATGGCAAGTGATACCTGCTGATTGCGAGTATCCCAAATCAATGATCCAGCAACAGGGAAAGCAAACTAACCATCAAGCAGCAGGGAACCTAAACCCTAAACCACTAAAACCAAAAGACCCAGTCATATTCTTCAACAATCATCAACATGGAATGTGGAGTTAATTGCTTGAGTATTATTCCAATACCTGTTGATTGCGAGTATCCCAAATGGAGGGGTGCTCCAGGACGTGAATCCACGATCCAGGGTCCAAATCTTCATCGCTGAACGGCACCTCCGGCGTGTCACGGAACTCGTCCCATTCGGGCGACGCGTCTTCCACCTCCGTCTCGACCTCCTCTAAAGGCTCGTAATCCAAGACCCCGCCGCTTGCATCCTCTCTGTCTTCGTCTGTGCCTAAGAACAACAGAATGGTGTTGCCACTCTTTTTTGGCGGACTCGAAGAAGCTGCGACACAAACCCTAAACCCTAACACCACGAAAAGAATCGCCAAGGCCAGGCGTCCTCTTCGAACTGATCCCATAACGAATACCCTTCCAAACCCACACCGGCACATACACTCACTCACGCACACACACCATCACCGCAATATTGCACTCTGTAAACCCTAAACCTAAACTCAGTCAGAGCCAGACGAGCTAAATACTCTGAGGTAAAGAAGAACCTCAATTTAGAAAGCAATTGCGAGGTCTGACCAAAAAATGATTAATCGACATTCGATTCAACGTGACCCAGTTACCCAAATTGTCTGACACGCGAATATAATAACCTGGATGACAAGATTTCAGTAGAAAGGATTAATACCGACTCGCAATCAAGGAAGACCGAGTCCGAGAGAGAAGACGAAGACGACGACAGTTTCATGTGTAATTTTGACAGTGGTTTTTTGAAAGAAGCACAACTGGCTATCAAACCTTACTTTGCTGGAGAGGAATATTCCCAATTTTTTGGTAAAAATCTCTAAAATCTCTCAAAACGACTCGCAATCAAGGAAGGCCAAGTCCGTAAGTAATTTCATGGCTTAGAATCTGGTTACGACTCCTTGGCGAATTTTTGGTCAAAATTAGCCAAATACTTCATCTTACTCACTACTGTATTTTTAGGTCGAAGTTTGGCGTTTTTCCCCCAAAAGAACTCACTGCTCCAAGAATCCCGGAGTGATCGCCACATGTTTGGCACGTCGAATGCATGAATGGATGAAACCCTAATGCGGGTGACGGTGGTGTCTCTTGTTGATCACGCAACGTGATGAGATCGTCTTGTAAGTAAGTTAAGAGCGGTGCTGCATTGACGTTGTGTGTTGTGATTCTTTGGAAGAAAAAAACTCGCTGTGATTGATTCAACTGGCGGGTCAGTGTTAGGGTTTGGAGCAAACAATGGCTGTGTTAAAGGTGATCTTGAGCTTGTTGCTATGTTCGTCACTCGTTTGCGGCAGAGTGATCAATCCCGGGTACCCAACCGGCGGTCGTTTCCCGCAAGGCCAAGCTGAGCGCCTCATCAAGGCGCTGAATCTGCTTCCGGGTGTGTCAGATGATGGCTCTGATGGTGCCGGTTTGCCCGGCGGGCCCAGACTGCTGGAGAAACAGATCAAGCTTGACGTGCAAGGAGATCCCGGGATCAGTACCGACACGCTTGGACAGTACGCCGGGTACTTCAAGCTGGCAAGGACCCATGATGCCAAGTAAGAAATATTCATTAATACTCTTTTCTTTGATGCTTTGATTCTCTCTTTAGCTGTTCAGGATTTTTGGACAAGGTGTAGTTCGCATTTGATGTGATATGTGTTCTTTTAACCCCTAAAGGACCAAGAAACCTGAATTTGGTCTCATGTTGTTTAAGCATTCCTTCTGTTAATGTTTTGATCAACGTTCTTCACTGGTTCCGATGATATGAAATTTAGTCTCATTTGAATAATATTCTCATTATAATATTCGCAATATGATCAATTGAATTCTTGGTCCTTTTCGGGGTTAAGCAATTTATACTGGTTTCTTGCCTTTCAGTTAAGGCTGTGATGGAAAATTTAAAGCTGTGTGTACAACGTCATGCGATGATTTCCACAGCATGTTTTATTTCTTCTTTGAATCACGAGGGAACAAGACGGACGACCCTGTGGTGCTGTGGATGACGGGCGGTCCGGGCTGTGCAAGCGAACTTGCATTGTTTTACGAAAATGGACCATTCAAGATCACGGAAGATCTCGGCCTCGTCTGGAATGATTATGGATGGGACAAGGTACAGAAATTCAGCAAGGATTTCTAGGATTCATAGTTTGAAAATGACTGAAAAAACAATAATATATATACATATGATGCCAGATTTTAGAACATTGCATGTAATAAAATCGAACAATAGAAAGTCCTTGCTTTAAAAGACTGAATGGACCTCTTGCCGAGTTTTTTCATTTTAAGATCATACATAACATTCTATAGAAGGCTTGTTCAGCACCCTCTGAATTGGCATGAAAAAGAAGCTCTGGGGTCTTGTTTTAGAAGCTCCTCAAGCCAATGAGCCATTGTCTTATCATGTGAGAGTATGTTAGTGCTCTTATTTGGCATGACTTTACTCTTAGGTTCCATGCCACTGCTACTCAAGAATGTTACGTACGTTCTTTTGAATTAGTGATGGCAACATGATTCTTACTAAGCAGGTGTGATTGCACAGGTGTCTAGCATTATCTTCGTGGATCAACCAGTTGGAACAGGTTTTAGTTACAGCACTGATATACGCGACATTCGTCACGACGAGGAGGGAGTGAGTGAAGACATGTACGACTTCTTTCAGGTTGGAAACTCCACCTGGGGGTGCACTGTGTTAAATTTGTGAAAGTGTATGTGAGTGCACGAAAGGGCTATTAATTTGAACATTGCCGTACAAAGTATACATACAATAGACATATTTAGAGCTGAAAATATCCACGTATATTAAACATGTATTTTGGATGGAATAGATCTATTTAGACATATAAATCCTTGTATACAGGGGTTTTTTAAGAAGGGGGTCATGAATGCAAATGATTTTCAAACATAATGTAAAGTAAAACCCCCGTGAAAGTCCCTCGTTTTTTGGTTTGCATGATGAATTGGTATGTTTCTGTGTGCATGAGGAGGTTTAGCTATGCTAGTATGTTTTTGAGGTTGTAGTACTCTACTGTGAATTTCTAATGGACATAACATGTATGTTTGGTTACAGGCATTCTTTGAGGCGCATCCTGAGTATCTGAAGAATAAGTTTTATGTTACTGGCGAGTCTTATGCCGGCCACTACGTTCCTGCCGTTACTGGACGCCTCCACAAGGCGATGAAGAACAAAGAGGGTGTCCCCATCAACCTGAAGGTGCTATTATTAACTTGTTGAAATCAAACCGACATTGTCATTTGCAAAAGCATTGTTTTCAATGTGACCATGAATCATGAGGACGATTCTCTTTCCCATGTTCCTGAATTAGTTTAATTTTTGTTCTATGTTTCTTTACATACTTGTTTCACTTCAGCATTTTGTCTTGCTTTCTACGTTGTTCGATGTATTATCTGTCGACATGTATTAGTCTTATGCAACCAATTCTCTATCTTGTGCGGAGCCGTAACGTTTTAGTTGCTATTTTTCGTACAGGGCTTTGCAATTGGAAATGGACTTACCCAACCTGATATTCAGTATGAAGCATATGCTGACTACGCTCTTGATATGAATCTGATTACGGAAACAGACCATCAAAGATTAAGCAAATTGTATCCAGCTTGTGCTACATCCATTAAACTTTGTGGTAAGGTCCTCTAGACCGTCATTCTTTCGTTATAGAAATATGTGGCTCACAATCAATTCTCTCAAGGAGCTTGGTGCAGTGAAAAATCTGACGTTGACATTGATATAAAAACTTTTTATGATGTATAGGTCCCAAGGGAACTGTCACTTGCCTTGCAGCTTACCTAGTCTGCCAGAGCATCTTCAACTCTATCTTGGCAATTGCTGGAAATGTAAACGTAAGTTTCTAACGACTTTTTCCAAGTTACCAGGATAGAGTCACCTAGAGCTAGCCCCTGTAGCCCATTTGGATCTGTGGTAGAGGATATTTAGTGTGGCGATGTGATTTGGAGTATTGGTGCTTCCATGAAGAATTTCATAAAGTACCCTCGGGTCATGGTTGTGCAACGTGCAAATTTGGATCAAAGATTGTTCTTCTTTAGAGAAGCCTTTTTGGGAAGTTTCATGGTCATGTGTGCGTGGTTGCAGTACTATGATGTGAGGAAGGAGTGCTCAGGCGGTCTTTGCTACGACTTCTCAAGACTAGACAACTTCTTGAACAATGAAACCACACGAGAAGCCTTAGGTGTTGGCGACCGGAAATTTGTGTCATGCAGTCCTTTGGTGTATGAAGCCATGATCGTCGATTGGATGAAGAACTTGGAGAAGGGGATTCCGGAGCTCTTGGAGGATGGAATGGAGCTTCTTGTCTATGCTGGAGAATTTGACCTCATCTGCAATTGGTTGGGTTAGTACTATGAAATCTTTGACGACACTGCAACTGTTTTGGACGTTTTGCTCACTTCAGCCAATAACTGAACAACTTGAGAATGACTACTCATATGCACTGAATCAACACTATTAAACCCAGAAGTCTCCAAGCTAAAAACATAAAATAGAAAGCCCATCTTAGAGCTAATAGTAGATTATAGTAACTGTCAACATATTTCTATTGTTTGAAAATGTAGTGTATGATTTTTTTTCTTTATTGGTACGATTTGTTACCTCCCTGAATTAATTGATTTATGTTGAACTGACCACAACGTTGGGTACAGTAGTGAATGTTACCTGGTACTTAGCGTGTTTGTATTTTGCTGAGAGCAGGTAATTCGAGGTGGGTAACTGCAATGGACTGGTCAGGCCAGATTGAGTATGCTAAAGCTGACTGGAAAAAGTTTGAAGTTGACGGTGAAGAAGCTGGACTTACAACAGGCTATGGACCTCTGCAATTCCTTAAGGTATTCTTGTTGTCTTAACCCCCAAAAAACCAAGGATTCATGGTTTCAAAATGACAAATGCAAGTGATCATATTGTGAAAAATATAACTCGAATTTTATATCACCAGAATCAGTGAAGAACATTGCATGTACTGGCCAAAAAATAAATAGAAATAAACAAAAGGAAGTCTACATGACTTACTCAAAACTCCTTAAAACATATCAGGCTTCTTTGACCTTTAGGGGTTAACGCTCAAGATTTGTTTGGTATGCTGATTTAGTTCATTAAAGTATGTATTGTATTATGTGTCATGAAGTTCATGGATATTATCTGGTCTGCATCAACAGGTACATGGTGCTGGTCATATGGTGCCAATGGATCAACCCAAGAACTCGCTTGAAATGCTGTACCGCTGGACAAGAGGAAAATCACTTGGTGACAGAATTTCCAATGTAACCATCATCAAGGAGATCCCGAGCAAAGGAGACTCCTACAAAGAATTTGTTTGATATGTAGTATGTTTCTTTTTGCACATTCAAGGTGAAGATGTAGGATTCATGTACAGTTTGATTTCCTGCACCTTCCCAAATATTCGTTTTTGAAGTTTGTTGTTGTACAGAGCTGGATTTCGATTCGGCTGATTTGGGTTGTCGAATGCACTAATCATATGAATAAACCCTAAACCTGATTTAACCCAAGCGATTACCATTGTTCTTTGTCACTAATTCCTTCATGTGTTTATTGCACGTCACATGATGTACCAAATGTTTTTGGCAAGTGTTACGTTGCATGTGTGAGTTGTTTATTTTGGACATATCAATAATATAATATTTATTCTCTACGAAATTTATTGGCTCTACCCAAAAAAATCATTGCTAAACCCTAGCACATAGGCACATGAGCGCCATCATACTTGTTTGAGACCGACCCAATATCGAGGTGTCAGATTCATATACATTCGTGATACTCTTGACAGAAAAGAATCAATTTGGACTATATTGGTGTCAATAGGATCTTGTTGCAGAAAGTGTGCCCAAAAGCTGGCACCCCTCCGACACCCCCAAATGACCAAATCTCTCAGGAATGGGCTCCTCAGATATGACTTGTAAAGTCTGAAGACTCTAAAAGCTTCCCCAGCCCTTTTAAGAGTACAATATTACCCCATGTGTTTTAATTTCAATAGAGCAGGCTTTAAAAACAGACATATCCCATGAGATTGAAGCTCAGGGCCTCTTTACACTAGAGGCGAGAAGCCGTGAAGAGAGAAATTTCAGCCAATGGGAGGCCTAAGAAACGAGAAGACTAAATAATGTCACTTTACACCCGAAATTTTCAATCCAAGGGACGAAAGGAGAAAATGACATGGACAAGACTTTTATCTTTCATGGCAAGAAAAGTGAACATTTTTCAAGGCCCCTGGATTTTGCGTCAAGTCCACCTCAAGAGGTGGGTCTAATGCTATATCCGGGGGCCGTTTGGCCAAAATCCTCACAACCAAATGAATGGTTTTCTATTTTTTAAGAAATATGTAAGAGCTTTATTTTTTAAATTCGGCACTTTATTTTGTGGCCCCTTCTCACTTTACACTATATCCAAAGGCCGTTAAGTTCAACATCACATTCAGTAGCCTACGAGAAGGGTGCCTTTTTGTTTCATCCACCTTTATTTATGGAGTGACCAATGATTTGTATTTGAATCATGGGCTATTGAATTAAATAAATAATTATAGAACACTATTGAATTGTGATCATTGAGGAGTGCTTTCGATTACTGTTCACCATGGTTGATTGCTCTTGCTTAATGCCACTTGCCCCTACAGTTACTGATGTGATGTAGAATATCCCACATCATTTCATAGGGGATGAAATGATGTGGAATATTCCACATCATTCTGTTTAGGGAAGGCAGCAGTCACAAAAGCTACTGAATGTTATGAAATGTTGGCTTCTCAAGGATGAGCCATGGCCCTTGTGAGGTTTTCTCCACGGGTTCTCGCCTGTAGTGTAAAGAGGGCCTCATAAGTGATTTAATGAAACATCGATGAACGATACAGATGACTAGAAGTGAGGATCATAGGATGTGCGCACATGCATTTGAAACTTGCAATAAATTGGATAGTTCGCTTGAAAGCAGGGGAGCCAGGGAGGTATAATTACAACAGGTTCAGTTCTTCACTTGGTTGAATTTGAGTGGAGCTACGGTAAGTCTATGATTGGAAGTATATGCTTGCTAGCTTCGATCTCAAGTTCATCCTCGAATGCAAATCCTACAACAACAAACGATGAAATTAATTATCTCTCTGTACAGACCGTCTGTGTCTCTGATATATCCTCGCACCTGCCACTTCAATTCTGCTGCTCTAGGTGTCCTGGAGCATTAATCGAGCAGAACGATCTTCCTTTGAAAACTTGCGAGTTTGAATGCCGCTGTACGTGTGGATCGATCGATCATAGTCTCTTTGTGAGCTCTAGACTTACGTTTTGCTACAACGGCTCTACTTGCTAGCTAACCTGTCTTCAATTCTACTCAGCCAGAACGTTGACAGATTCTTCTCAAAGCCTTGCGTGATTGCTGCAAAATTGAGGCACTCACTGACTTACTGCAGGGTGTGTGTGTGTGTGGTGTTGTTTGTCACGGCTGCCTACAATTTTCTGGAGATGACCTCCTTGAATTGGTATAGGAGAGTGTCTTCGGAGGAGCTGTTGCTGAGGGAAATGGCTTCGGTGTGCTTGGAGCTGTACATGTCGATGTAGCGCCGCTGGTTGGCGGCCTGCAGGGAGCCGCCCTTGGTGCCAGTAGTCAGGCCATCAGCTCCTTCGGATTGCATGGGCAGCAGCGAGTTCAGAACCTGCGAGACATCGTACATCGATGGACGATGCGACGGGTTCAGCTTCGAGCACAGCAGTGCCAGCTTCAGCGTCTTCTCCAGAGCGTCCAGATCGTGACACGTCGCTCGAACGTGTGGATCGATCACATCTTGGATCGTCTTGCCTTCCAGTTTCGACATCACCTGCAGGCATCAAAAAAATTCATCACAGACACAAAATTAATCTCTCACTTTTGTATATACCAAATCGGAAGAAAACGTATAACTCCAGTGAGACTAGGTTTTAAAATGAGAAAGTCAATTCATCATATTGTGCAAAATTAATAATTCAGATGAGACCAAATTTTATATCACTGGAATCAATGAAGAACATTGCATGCACGTCAACTGGTAAAACAACAAAGAGAAGTCCTCATAGGACTTAACTCAAAACTGCTAAAAAGAAAAACATGAGACCCAATTTGGGCTTCTTGGGGTTCAGATCGAGTTATCCCTTAAGACGTCCAAAACGCCCAATATGGCCATCTGCATCACTGAACTTTGCTACAGTATCATTTTCTCATTTACCCTCGGTTTTTTGATTGCAATACATCATTTTTAAAGCTCTTGTTCTATAATACAAGATCAACAGTGTCGAACTGAAGTCATTTTCACAGAAAGAGATGATTCGCAGCATGGGATCCAAATTTTCATACACTACAGGAAATACACAGTGGACACTTAGGGGTTAATTAAACTCGTTCAAACTGGGAGTGAATCTAATGAATATTAATGGCATGAAGAATGGCAAGAGATTGCAAGGGTTGTGATTCATGGAGTACAGTGTACATACCCAATCAAGCAGGTTGATTTCGTCATCGACGGCCATTTTGTTGGTGAGAAGCTCCAGGAGAACAATGCCGAAGCTGTACACATCCGACTTTTCGTTCAAGCGGGACGTTTGGGCGTACTCGGGATCGATGTAGCCAATGGTGCCCAGGACGTGCGTGGACGTGTGCGTTCTGGCCGGCTGAATGTTTTTGGCAATGCCGAAATCCGCCACATGCGCTTCCATGTCGGCATCCAGGAGAATGTTGCACGATTTCACATCTCGGTGGACGACTTGCGGTTTGCAATCTCTGTGCAGATACGCCAGCCCTTGCGCTGCTCCCGCTGCAATCTTGAGCCTTATATTCCAGTCCAGCTTGTTCTTACTCACATGCCCTGCATGCATGCATGCATACATATATGCACACACGGTCAGAAACGTCTGACAAAGGCAGCCCGGGGGGTGCACTATGTTAAATTTGTGAAAGTGCACAAAAGGGGTGTTAATCTGAACATTGCTGTACAAAATATTCATACAAGACATATTGACATATACTTGCATTAAACATATATTTAGGACGAAGTAGATCTACATACAAAGGTTTTTGGACAGATATACCCTTGTATACAACCTAGGGTTTAACGCACGTGATTCTCTACAAACATAATGTAGTCAGAGTGCACCCTGGGTCACGCAGGTTTTTCAATTGTTGGGGAGTACGTTACGTTACCGTGAAGATGATCATACAGGCTTCCGTTTTCCATGTAATCGTAGAAGAGGAAGTTGCCAATGGAGGACATGGAATAGCCGCGGAGAGTGACGAGGTTTCGGTGCTTGATATTCCCCAACGTCTTCAACTCGGTCTCAAATTCATGAACGTTTTGTGCAAATTGGTTGTACAGCTTCTTGATGGCAATGGGATGGCCGTTCTTCAGGGAGCATCTGTACACCGTGCTTGAGCCTCCTCGCCCGATCACGTACTTCTCACTCAGGTTCTCGGTGACACGCATCATCTCGTCGTATGATTGCGGAGCCATGCCCAGGTGAAAGATCACAAAACTTGGTGGACCTGCTTGAGAATCAGCACGGTCAGTACTTACTCTTTTCAAGTTCTGACCATGCATTGAAGGAGCGTTCATGATTTTCTAGAACTACACATGTGTAAGATCATCTCTAACTTCATTGAAGGCATCGCTTCATCTCTTTGAAGGCTTCGCTGCTATTCAAACCCAGCAGGTAAGTTTTAGGGTTTAGGGTTTTTAAGGTTTAGGGTTTAAGGTTGAGGATCATCATGTGCTTCAAGAAATAATTAAGAACAATATTACAGTACATTATGAGTGCTTCGATCTGTACCTTGAGATGTTTTGTTGGAGGATTTCAAGAAAACTCGTGGTTGTGCGTATCGAATGGCCACAACGGTGAGGAGAGCGAGCAAGCAAAGTGCGGAGATGGTAATTCCCCACGTTGCTGATACCCCAAGTGTGCCTGCATGTCCATGTTAATTAGTATATTAATTAATAATTGTGATTCAACTAATGAAGAAGGCATTATTGCATCAATGGAAAAATCGTACATTCAGACAAACCTGGAGGTTGATTTGTAATTTCTCGAGGCTGCAGAGGGATCATTCCACATGATGAACTGCTATTCATGCAAAGCAGCGGGTTCCCAGTGTAACTGCCAATTTAACAACACGATTAAAACAGGAACAGAAGGCGACTAGATTGATGAGCTGTTCCAACTGCATAATTTCCATTGCCCAATTACCTGTATAAGTGTCACAATAAATGATAACCCTTAAACCCTAAACCCTAAACCCTAAAACTTACCTGCTGGATGGAAACTTTGCAAAGACCTGATCTCGAGGAATGGTACCCGAGAGATGATTGTAAGACAAGTTCCTGCACAATTACGCACATGATTTGAGAATTGAATTGCACTTGGAAGCACTTGAGTAGAATCATATTGAATGTTGCCTTCAAGACTTGGGCAATTAGAACAGGATTCAGAACTCACAAGTGTTTTAAGCTGAAACATTCTTTGAGAGGCAGCGGTATGGGGCCTGAAAGATTGTTGTAGCTCATGTCCCTGCTCATCGTAAGAAATCAAGCAACAATCAGCAATCTGGTGATCTCGAGCAATGAACCCCTAAAGGACCATAAGGCCACCAGGTGGCTCCTGTTTTTTTCAGTGATTTTGAGTAGGTTTTATGTAGATTCATTTTTGTTATTTTTATTTTTATTTTTAATTCAACATATGTAATATTCTTCACTAAATCCAGTGATATAAAATTTGTTCCCATTCAAATTATAATTTTCACAATATGATCGTTTAAACTTGTCATTTTAAAACCATGAATCCTTGGTCCTTTAGGGGTTAAGGTGTGTAAAGTACTCACAGGTACAAGAGCTCTAACAGTTGACCCAGTTCTGGTGGAATAGGTCCTTGGATATGGTTGTGCGACAAGTCACTGCAATTACCACAAATCAGAAACAGGAAGACTATTTTCTCGAAGCTCAAATTGCAATTAATCAATATTCAAATCAAATCACAGTAGTTACAAAATCAAAGATCCCCACATTCCCAACATTCCCAAGTTTAGAAGTTTCTAACGTACAGAAAGTTGAGACTCTTCAAGTTGCCTAACACAATTGGGATTGTGCCATTGAATTTGTTGCCGTGAAGATCTCTGTCATCACAAAATAAATTAAGCAGGTTACTACCAAGAAGGTTACACTAACAATTAGTAAATTCTGTTTAGTTCGTTTGTAAATTGAATAGTCTTACATTGTGAGCAGATGCTCCAGGGTCGAGATTGAAGATGGCACTTGCCCACTAAGATTGTTGTGTGACAAATCCCTGCACAAGAAATAGTAGAACTTTAGGAGGCTCATTGCGGAATTGATTCTCACAAAATATATCTTATAATTTTGAGTCCAATTTGGGGGAGAGACTTGACTTACAGTATGTCAAGGTTTACAATCATTCCTATCTCCTCTGGCACACTTCCGGTGAAGTGGTTGGATGACAAATTTCTGGTCAAAAACAACTGGTTACTGATTAGTGCACAAACTCGGTAACAAAACAGAAATTTGAACGTCAAGAAATAATAAAGATTCATAACTCACAGGAGGGTGAGGTTGGTCAGCTGCTGAAGTTCTGGAGAGATACTTCCACTCAAGTTGTTTCCATGCACATTCCTGATCATACACCACAATACACTTCTTAGATCTTATTCATGCATGCTGGGAATACATATAAGAGCCTCTCAGAAATGAAAAAATCAAACAACACCGTTTTCAATAAAAACAAATCTCTTTTTAGGAACTTTTAGACAAACATCATAAAGAGAATCTTCTCCAGGCATGATTCTTCTTTTAGTTACAATGATCATACAAGGCCTCCCTCCGTATTATCACTGTTACCATAGCTATAGAGAGACCTCTCTATGAATCCTTGGGAAGATTCTCATGAATAAACCCTGATCGTGATACAAGAATTGAATTGTGACATACGAGAGTAAGTGTATTAAGATAGCATCTATCAGAAAATTAAAGTAGTCCTCTATGATTGTATAAGAATTAAGTAAGGGGAGAGAAATGTGCTCTTACAGAATGTTTAGAGCAGTCAGTGAGCTGATATTTTCTGGAATTGACCCCGAAAGCTGATTGCCAGACAAATCCCTGCAAGATGGAGGCACTTTTGCTCATCTTTTGGGTTTCATAAATAAATAAATAGCAGGAGCTCAACCAAATTGAAAAAATGGAAGGGCCGCCTCTTAAATCCAGAGTTAGACTTACAATTCGAATAGACCTGTGAGGTAGCTTAATTCGGACGGTATCTCCCCTGTCAAGCGGTTCCCGCTCAGTTCGCTGCATGGAATGACAAAAGATTCAGTAGAAAATCTTCAAGAAAAACATATGCTTGTTTTAGCACTTTTGAGTGGGGATCTTTAAATCTTGTATTATATTCATTTTTTGACCAATACGTGAAATGTTTCACTGATCCTGGTAATGTAAAATTTCGTGTTTTTGAATTCTGAATTTTCACGATATGATGAATCAAATGGGTCCATAATTTAAAACCATGAAATCGAACCAAACAAGGCTTGTGAGACGAGAAGTTGCTTACAGGTAGTTCAGTCGAGACATGTTTCCAAATTCCATCGGTATAGTTCCTGTGATGTTGTTATTGTAGAGATATCTGCAAGATTGGAATATTGGTCTTAATTGTCAGCCCATCGCAATTGTTAACTTTTGTGAATGTCTTTGTGCAACTAATGAATAAGCCCTGGTAATTCAAATCTTCGACAGTAAAATGGCTTTGATATTCAACTTACAGTTTAGTGAGCGAAGTAAGATTCCCAAGAATTGGAGGAATCTCCCCTTGTAGCTGGTTGTTACTCAAATCACTGCACCAAACAAAAAGCTACATCAATGGGACTTCTCCAAAACATGAAAGATAAATAAAATTTCATGACTTGCAAAGATGGCCATATGTAGGAAGAAATAACTCAAATACTACTTAAACTATTATAAAAAGTTTACGCATCACATTAGAAGCATATATATAATTATTATTGTGTGGTCCTGTGAAGGTGAAGAAAATCGAGATGTTTGATTTGTTGTGTAGCATGTAAAACATCAATTAAAACAAGGAAACTTACAGAATCACAAGGGCTTGCATTAGCCCTAGAACGTCAGGAATCCCACCAGTAAGACTATTCGACTCCAACGACCTGCAATTGAGTTTGTTAAAAAAACAGACTGAAAATGGAAAGGGTCTGGATTGACAGAAAGTGTATCAATTCCAAAGATGAGAAGAAGGTTGGACTTACAATGTGCTGACTTGTAAGTAGCCAATGTTATATGGAATCTCCCCGGAAAAGTTGTTATAGCTCAAGTCCCTGCAGAAAAGTATTCATGGTCAGACTTTAACCATTAAAGCATCTCGGTGAGTAATACGAATATAGGATTTAAACTCTAATGGAAAAACTTACAATATCTGAAACGATGTGCAGTTTCCAATACCGGCCGGAAGTGGCCCTGAAAGTTTGTTCTCTCGAACATTGCTGTGATCCAAAAAGGAAAAACGGAATTTTTGTCAAGGCTTCTGTGTAAAACCAGGCAATTTCAGATTCTATGAACTTCTTAAACTTCTCAAGTTGCATAAAAGTAGAAGTTAGCTTGATTTTTTTGAATTAAAAACCTTTCTTCTTTTCTATGAAATAGTAGCACTGAAATAGTTATGAGCAATAGTAATAGGAACGGCTACTCTACATCCTTGTCGGAAAGAAGCTGCCTCCAATAAGTTGATTTCTTCTTTGCAAACACATCTTGTTCAGTGATTATAACCATGTGTAAGAAGTAGCATTGATTCACAAACACGTACAGTTTCAATGGAGGAATTTGACACTCACAAATAGGCAAGCTGGGTTAATTTGCACATGTCATCAGACAAACCTCCCGTGAGCTGATTGGACTTCAACATCCTGCGAGTCAAACATTTATAACTGTCTATGAGGAATAGAAACAATCATCAACACAGACACGTCAGTTCAAAAAACTGTTAGATTAATAATATAATTTAAAGCAACAATTAATGCAGCTTGAGTACGTTTCTAGTTATGAGAAAGATCTAATAGGAAAAAAAAATTACTAGGAACTGCAGGAGATCATTGTTGCGAGCCAGGAAACAAATATTAATTCGAATTCGTAAGTCAACAAATAGACAGACACCCGGCCATGAATTAGAACTCACAAGTACTGCAGCGTTTCACTCCAGTAGAGTAACGGAGGTATGGGACCTGACAAGTTGTTGATCTGCATATCCCTGTTAATTAAAAAAGCCTTTTGCTGTTAGTAGCATCATTATATACAGGCAAATGCGGTATGTACCCAACCAGAATAACACGGTGTTTATGAAAGAACTGGTGAATTGTAGAAGCTTACAAGTGTCGCAGATTTGAAAGGCTTGCAAATGAAGCTGGAATAGGCCCGGAGAGCTTGTTGTTCCTCAGACTCCTACACGTACCCAATTTTGACACAGACTTCAGAAGCTAAATAATGAATGTTGTACAGTCTTCATTAACGAAATTAAGCAAAGGCTGGAGCATGGGAATTATGAATATATGTCCACATGCAGCTCGCTCATAAACCATGTTTTAGGAGGTAAGAACAAACGTACAAGTATTCAAGCTGCTGCAACTGTGACAGGAGATATGGTATCTCGCCATTGAGAATATTTGCAGACAAGTCTCTGCAGCCAAGGGGAGCCAGCACCACTCAAAAACTCTCAAATTTTCATAGAACTCGAATGCTCTTCAATGTGACTAGCTTACAACTTACCACACTCAAGAAAACTTATCAAAGCTGATTAATTGGGTCAACAATTTAACCTAAACGTAATGCTGTTAACTGTAGCATTGATACCAGTAGGGCATGACATTGATATAGAACACCAAAGCTATCAAAAGACGCAGTTTCTCAAGTGACCACAACATTTCGCATTTAGAACTCACAGCCATTTCAGGCTCGTGCAATTGCATATCTCAACCGGAAGCTGGCCAGATATGTTGTTCTGGCTGAGATCCCTGTAACAAAACAGATCACAGAGAACCAATCAAGTTGACTATTAGATATAAACTTCCTTTTTTCTCAAGAGGCAAGCCTAGCTCATTAATTTCTCAATACAAAAACCCGATTGGTTTCAAAGAAGTGATGGTCCTCAAAAGAAAGGGACTGTACAATGCAAATATTTGACCCGGGCTAAGCGTCTAAAACGCGCAATATGGCCATTTGCATCACCGTTGGCATTTTCTCATTTTACTTCGGTTTTCTGATTTTCAATACTAATCATTTTAAAGCTCTTGTACTATATATACAACGAGATCAACAATGTCGAACTGATGTCATTTTCACACAAACAGATGATTTGCAGCAGGGGTTCCAATTTTCCTACACTACAGAAAAGATACAGTGGACGCTTTAGTTAGGGGTTAACCTCCAAAATGGGACGTACAGTTTCCGTTAACTTTCTAGGTCATGCAAAGTTAGTATTATGAGTCTTACAAAGTTTCCAGGCTCGGTAAGAGTCCTATCGACGGAGAGATTTCTCCTCCAAGAGCAAGGTCCGACAAATTCCTGAGAGAGAGAGAGAAAGAGAGGCGAGCTTAGAAACCGTACAAGAAAAGCTCACACGTACGAAGATTAAAATGCAGTTACAAGTTCCATCTTGAGCTGCAATAGTAAGCCACTATTTAAAACCCTGTTAAAAGGCCGGCCATAATCACCCAAACCTCAATCTCCGAAAGAAGAGTTCACCGGGTATTAATTACTGTAAGTTGTCACACTTACAATGCAGTCACTTCGAAAGTGAGATTGTTGCAGGTCACTCCCATCCAGCCACAAGGCGATTGACTGCCGCTGTCCCAGTCCGGCAACTCGTGCTCCCCATTCAAGAATGCCGCTTTCAGGTTCACAAGAGCACGCACTGCATGCAGCATTTATGTGCGCAACAACGTCGTCAATACATCGCCATGACTGGAATTAATTTTCTCAAACTCTACGTATTCCGCTACTAACTCTCTTGACAGAACACAATATTCGGAGCACTTCATTACTCTTGCAAAACCCCCATGTACGGTGTCAGCTATAGAGTGTTAGCAAGACCTCGGACAATAACACTTAACTGTTCCAGCATCATGAGTCCATGGTTTACTCGAAGTGGAAATTAGTATCACTGACTACAGAAACAAGAACGCAATGGATTCTGTTGTTTTGACCACTCAACAAAATACTTTCAATGAAAGGCCATGGACATGACTGTACCAGCTCCTCAACTTGTGAAAATTATTATTAATATTCACTCACCCTCCTCAGGTAAGGATATTGCCATCGCCATTGAGCTCCATGAGCTGAGAATCATTAGACCCAAGACAAGCCATTGCAAAGCTCCTGTCATATCTTTCAGCTGCAACAGAAAACAGACAGTGCCCTTGGAATGCGTTCTCTCTCTTTCTCTTTGAGTGAATGAATGTCTACTCAAAAACCACACACAACGAAGAACAGTGAGGTTGATCGATCACACACAGCAAAGAGCGAAAAGAAGCGACAGACGAGATAGAATCTGAGCTAAGGAAGACAATGCCGTCACAAGGCAGCACCTTGAGCTGCAGACCTCAGTCACTGGGGAGCTACTAACTTAATTTTTTTTGTTTTGGCTCTCGAAAACTGGCCCTCACTCGCTTCTGAAGGGTCTACTACTACTAACCTGACAAGCCAAGTTAAAGGCGGCAATGAGTATCACGGGTCAGAACTCAGAAGAAGTGGGCACCTCAGACAGCAAGTGAAAACTCACTTGAACAGTTTGTAGCAGCCAGCTAAAGCTAAGCTAGCGATCGATCAAGCTCCTGCTGCTGCTGCCTCCTGAGATCATCTCACAATGAGTACCTAGAGTGGCAGACCAGCTGCCCTTACTTGTAAGTTAAAGAGCACAACAAGCCGCAGTCAAAGCTCGAGAAAAAGTCATCTCAGATGATAACACCATCAATTCATGAAAATTGAATGATTCTTTGATTGACTAAAACCCCTCAGGCTCACTCACTGTGGAAATCACCTGCAAGTGCACTCATCAAAGCTTAGATCTGGATGTATTATGATAGTGAGTAGTGAGCACTCACAAGTGACAAGAACCACTCTTTCTACAACATAGTAACTTAGTACCGTGATAATAATCAACAAAAAAAAGTTTTTAACTTTGGTATATTAGTACTCCGTATTCTAGTGCGTACGTACTCCGTATGCTAGTACTCATTACGCCTTGACAGTGCACTAGTTACTACAGTGTACAGGTGAAACGGGATGCACAGTGAAACCTCCAAACAGGAGGAACGAAGGGCTTTGAACAGAAATGGAAAAAGGACAGGAGGAAGGGGATAGTAGTGAGTTAGAGCCAGGGTCTGTCTGACACAGCCATGTAGACATAAAGAGAAAAGCTCAACTGCAGCAGGGGTGTCACCTGGTACATAGATTACAATATTGAAAAGGACTGAAACAATAATAAAGGCTGAGGAATGGTATTAAACTGAGTGAGGGAGATTGGTATTGGGAGCTCACTAGCAAATGATTTGGCTCTTCAGGAAAAGAAAAAAGGGCGGGATATGATATGTTAGACTGAAGGGGAGGAAGTTAAGCCTAGTGAGTGAGAGCTCACTGGAGGTGTTATGTTAGTTTGGCTCTGCGGCAATCTCTTTGCAGTTACAGTACTTGATGGGCCTCGCCTGCCATGACTTATATGGTGCCTGTGTGTGCACAGACAACAGAATCGAATATTTGAATGAGAGGGGAGAATGAACGGCTGAATGATTCTTTGCCAATGTGTACTCATGATAATTCTTCTGCCGGTCGGTCTTGGGAAAATACTTTTGGGCCCAGTGATCTCAAAACTGGCTAAAATTAGCTGGATTTCTACCCCCAAAAAATGGGGCTGCTAAACATACAAAGAAAGAAAATGAAAAAAAAAATTGAAATGTAGAAAGAATGCTCATCATGATATAAGGTAGTAACACCTTAAACTGCCAAGTACCCATTCTTGCCTCCTATAATTTCACCTCAAAGTGATTGGGAGTGTACCTAAAATGGACCACAACTTCACTAAAACTTCACTAGAACCAATGAGATGGAACCAATGAGATGGAAGCATTGACAACTTTTGTCCATGTGTTCCTTTTGTTTCTTTTGGGTAAGTCTACAATTTTGATTAGGTGTCTACAACACCTTCACTTCAAAAATTCGTGTAAAATTGCTCATGTGTCCAAAAATTTTGATTCCAGGACCCAACACTTCGTCTCCAATTTGCTAGCACATTCATGGTTTCACTTCATGCTTTTTGCACTCCCCGGTTACCAATTCCCTTATTCTGTCGGTTTAAGGTGTTACTACCTTACATATGTAGCAACTTCATGAGGTTATATCCGTGGCCCCGTCTCTAAATCCCCAGTGGTCTTGAATGCGGGGCACTATTCATCCATCCCTCCTCTTTCTGAAATTTCCATTTTAGACACCTTCGGTGTCTTTTCTGGCAAATTTTTTTTTGCAAATTTGGGACCTACGTCCTCAAATTACCCTAGGGGTACCTATTTGGGAATGAAAAACCATTGGAGGACGGGGTTGTTTTTTAAGGTGGGCCCTGAACCGGACAAAACTAGGGGGCACTTTTGTCCCCATTCATTTAAGACCACCGGGGATTAGAGAAATCCATATCCACGGTGATATCACCTTAATATATCAAGAGTATTGCCGGATATTATGGAGGTATCTTGAGTATTGTATGCACTAGGTAGCAAAAGTAGATACCATTTATGTGGGAGGTCGCATAATGTTCTAAATGTCATAAAGTGGTTCTGAAATCACTATTTCGGCCTAATTGTTTTTCGGAAATTGCAAGGATTGCAACATCCATAACATTCAGTAGCCTTTGAAGAGACTGCCTTTTACTTTCATCCACCTTTATATACGAAGTGACCAGTGATTTCTAATTGAATGAACTATTGAATCAAATAAACAATCACAAAACACTATTGAATTCTGAATGAATCAAATAAGAAATCATGAAACACTGTTGAATTGTAAATGAATCAAATAAACAATTACAAAACACTGTTGAATTGTGATTGAATGAGTGCTTTCGATTATTGTTCACCATGGTTGATTGATCTTGCTTAATGCCACGTGCCTCGATAGCTACTGATGTGATGTGGAATATTCTACACCATTTCATTGGGGGCATGAAATGATGTGGGATATTCCACAGCATTTTGTTGGAGGGACGCAGTAGTCACAGAGGCTACTAAATGTTATGTCATACTCCCAACTAAGCCAGTGATTTTTTTAGTTGCTAGTTTTAGTCAAATTGATGCATAAAATTTGGGTTGGCTAATCCACACAAAGATTTTTTGAAATAGAAAAGAGAAATGATAGCCATATTTCCTACATAGAGTCAAGATGTGTAGCCTTTTTAAACCTGGGTGTTGCCTAGGTAGCACATGTGTATTACCCCGATATCACCCATGGGTGAATGCATACTGTGGTCAACCAAAAACAAATTCCCGGTGTATTAACCCTTTAGCGCGCCGGCGTCCAGAATCTAGACGCCGGATGAATTTGAGCAGCTCGGTTTTTGTAGGTACTGGATGTTTTTCATTCATTTTTATTTATTTTTCATTCTTATGCTAGTTGAATACCATTTGTACGGTAAGGATCTTCCAAATAAGATAATGTGAATTTTTGAAAAATTACAAAAGTGATTAATGTCAAGTTTCAATCTTAGTTCAAAAAGAAAGACCTTAAATATGACTTTCCATAGTAAGTAGAATCAAATAGTGGAAACCATACCATCTCGTAGTGCATGTCATTCTAATTTCATTACAATATTTTTAAATTTTTTTGTATTAATTTTGGATTTTTAATTGAATTTCAAAAGAAAACCTTGCAAAATTACTTTAAAAATATTAATAATAAATATGATGAATCCAACCGTACGGATGTTATCTACACATTGACATTTGCAACTTTGTTTTGTACATCAACTCCATTTTCGTTTTTCATCAACCATTTTATAACAAATCTTTGAAAACAGTGTTGAATCGGGACGTTAAAGGGTTAAGGTGCTAATTTTTTTAAATCAATTAAGACAAATGTAACACATGTTTTTAAGAAATTTTAATTTTTTAAGATTCTAAGGTGTTTTTTAGAAGGTGGAAAACTTTTTGGTTTTTGAAAATCTTTATTGCATTTTTCTTAATTGATTTCTAAAAATTAATGGCCTAGAGTACCGGGACAAAAAAAATTAATTGACCCTAGTGTACATTCCCCCATGTATGTATTAATATGAAAAGAGCATCTGAGGAGTTTGGACTGCTCTTTAGGCCATGGAAAAGTAGAAAAATCTTACAATATCTCCTAAAAAAAGAATAAAACATTGCTTCTAACTACTGTAGTCATTGTCGGGATCAGCAAAGCATAATTTCAATAAAAGAAACCCAAATCTTTAAGGAATTATCTTTTTCAAAAAAATCTATATTCTATTGTGAAAAATAAAATTTCAAAGAATATTCCTATAATATGACCTTTATTGAAAAGGCGTTTTCCAAAAATAAGAATTATTTGGCATGAGATGCCGTTCTTGAGAGCCGCGTAGTAGCATTCATAAAGATCAGAAAAAAAAATTATAACAAGAGAAGCCCAAATCTTTAGGAATTCTTTTTTCAAAAGAAAATCTATTTTATATGGAGAATGGGATAATCTTGAAAAATATTCACATAATTTGGTATTTGTTGAAAACAATTTTTTCAAAAATATATATCTTATTTGATATGAGATGCAGACCAAGTATGATAGCAAAACAAGAATCCAAATGTTCAAGTGCTGGAATATAATATGGAGGCAAAAGCTCTTATTTTATTTGACAACAAAGATGGCATATTATGAGGGTCGAGGCGTACGTGTACTCAAAATGTGAGTATGAATATGTGAGTGCGTTGAATACAAGCCTCTAAGTACAAGTGCATTGTTTTCTCATTTTTATAATAAGTGTACGTAGCAAGTGTATAGTATATTAATTAATAAAGATGTAGGGTATGGGTGTATTCGTTTTGGGTATGTAGTATCTAAAAACGTTGTGCTCTAGCCTTAAGAGTGTTGTACTCTAGCTTTATAAATGTTGTGCTCTAGCTTTAAGAATGTTGTGCCATGTGAATATGAGAGATAGGTTATAAAATGAATGATTTTAAGATAAACTAGTCATCATGAGGTGTAGCAATTGGGTGCAAGTGGGAAACATTTTATATTTCTAAGAATCTACAATAACCAAATTTTATTTTGCATTATTAAGGTGCAATTCTAGCATGGATGTTGTCAAAAGAAATTGCAGCACTAGCCAATATCTTGTACTTTTTAACAATTTATTTTGTTTGAATACAAGTTCATGGTTAGGAACTTATGAAATTGTTTTCAATTTTGGCTAATTTGAAGTAGCTAAACAACAATACTTTTTGAACCCCTTGAGGACCAAAAACCCCAAATTGAGCTTCATGTTTCTTTAATAATTTTAAGTAGGTCCCATATAGACTTCTTTTTATTCAAATTTATTTGTTGCATCACCAAAACATGCAATATTCTTCACTTATTCCAGTGATATAAAATTTGGCCTCATTTGAATAATATTTTTCACAATATGATCAATTGAATTCGTCATTTTCAAACGGTGAATCTTTAGTTCTTTACGGGTCAATTGAAAAGATATTTGTTTTATAGAATAGATCTATATCTATAACACAAGAGTTGTTATATATTTTACATTCTCATAATATGAAGAGGTGTTTTTAGGCAATTGAAAATTTCCTAAAAAATAAACACAGTAGGAGTGATTATTTTAGCTCAATTTCACAATTATAGGATAAATAAATAAATAAAATGCACATGGTATAAATGGATTTGTACAATACTTTTACCTTTGGAATAGGTATATTTCAATTCCATATTAAATTTATTAATAATATAGTTATTTTCCTTTAATCTTGTATTTCCTTCTACATGATGATTCTCTTAAGAGTGTGTATCAAGATTATTTTCTTCAAATTTTTTTTAATTCTCAAATCAATTCTACGAGTTGCAATATGTACAAAAAAATTATAAATAGTTTCAAAGTTGAAACTTCACCATTAGACATCATTCATTGAAAAATAACTTGTTGCACCACTTTGAAAATTACAATTCAAGAGATATTATAGAATTGAAGAAGGTTCTAAGAATTGATGAAGAAAGAAAGAAACAATTTATATACAAGATTCTACAATTAGAAGTTACAAGAAAGGTCTCCTCTCCAAGTTGAGCCAACAAGGTATTAACTAATTTTAAAAATTGAGTCATTACTTTATAAAACTTGAAAGGAGAACATGTCTAAACTTGAATTCAATAGTCTGTGGTCGTATTCCAAAAGGAATTTTTATTTATAGTATCACTATAAAAGGAAACTGAACCTTAAATGCAATATTGAATTTTAGGTTTGGATGCATGGTGCCATGGTGCAATCTATTTAATGATAAATTTTTAGAATTAACTAAAACATTACTAAAGTCAAATTTGTTGTCATCAACAATGATGATTTCATCAATTGTGATTGACAGAATTGTACGTCTCATCCTTGCCAATAGTGACGAGTCATCAAGTCAACACTATGTATCAACAAATTTATGGTTTAAGGATTTTTCTTTAAATGATGAAAATAAATTACCTAAACCAAATCAAATAGAGAAATTCAAGGAAAATTTTACTAGGCTAGGTTTTGAAATTATTAAACCAATAAGCAGGCAATATAAAATATGAAGGAACTATCAAATTTATTTTGCAATGACATTTATAGAAGTGTTTATGACTATAAATTTGAATTGCTAATGAATTTTTGGTATTATAAAATTTGCATAAATTAGAATATAAAGAAATTTAATTTTCTAATAATGCCAAGTTTAACCCCTACATGTCACAACATTCAATTACAAATTCAAATTTACGCTATGTTCTCATCAATGCTTGAATGAAAGTCATTCAGTTTTTTGAAGATACTTCACCAGATTGTTGTCGTATTTGATGGTTGGATTTAGTCATACTTGAGTACATATTTTTCTAAAATTACAAATGTAGAAGTATGTCAAAGCCAAAGTTGCATTTACTATTGTTCAAAAGTGGCCTTGCAAAAATGAGGTCATACATTTAACCCCTAAAGGACCATGCTCATTCCTAAAATTTTATCACTTTCTCGTGATGCTTTCAAAAAGGCAATTGTATCTCTTGATTGGTATTCATGTAGAAAACTTCACCGTTGAAGTTCAAAAAGGACTTAGTCATGAGATTGTACATCAATTTTCAAAACAATCTACCGTATATATTACATGATTATAAGGTTTGATCATAAGTTGATTTTTTTAAATTTTGAACAAAACCAACAGGTCATTCATTGCAAACTTTCTCATAAATTTAAAAACCATGATTAGCGTTTGAAGGTTTAGGAGCATACAAAGATGTACTATATCTAGGTGCTCACAAAAAATGGTGTTCTAAAACTAAATACAACAACAATGATTGATTCTCAAAGATTTATGTTTGGGTGAAGTGACTTGTTGGTGACTCGTTGAGCCGTTGTTTGTGATCGTTATTAAGTTTTACATTGCAAAAATGTTTTAAAGAATTCAAATATGTATTTGGAATATTCCAAAATAATATAAAATATGTAGAAAAGATTCCAATTATCTTGAAAAGATTCCATTTTAAATATATTTAAACATTTTCCGTAATATATAATGGCAAATATTTACGAAAAATGGCACGTATATATAATATTGATGCAGTAATGGCAAATATTTTACATATTGTACACTTCTTATTTTTTACGAATGTGACGTCCAAGTGTGAAAACGCCCTTCAAGTCATAAACCGCCCTAACTACTATGTCCCAAGTTCACCTACGTTGATGTTTTAGTTTTTTCCCGATGAACCAATCAATGTAATTGCAAATCTTGAAGGATTTTTGTGTTCTTGAAACGAACACTTTCAATTCTCTAGTTAACATTGAGTCAAAATTATGAAATCCAAACAAGTTATCAAAGTAATGAAATTATTCATGAACACAATGTGTCCACCTGGTCCTTTAGGGGTTAACCCTTTAGTGCCCAGGGTACTATAGCAGGGAGCATTCGATTTCAGTGGTTTTTCCCACTGTGATTGAGACTACCTAAAATAGAATGGATTAAATTAGAAAGTAGCCGTACAATTTTATTCTCAACTGAAGAGCACACATTTTATTAAAATTTGAGAATCATCCAACGGTGGGATTGGAAGATTATAGTATGTATTTGAACTGTATAATGCACGCTCAAAAATGAGATTTTGGGGGGTATGTGACTTCAAAGTTAAATAGAATTTGGGTTAAATTTTCAAAATTAAAAGTAAAGAAGTTCAGCTATGCCCTATGTCAACACCTCTCCGTTGCAATCTTTCATGTCAAGAATAGACTCACACATAATTATTGTCAATTTTATAAGTGAAAGTGACTTATCCATATACGGTTAGGACAAAATTTTATACGTTGAAAATTGACAGGGGTGGGTACATTAGTCAAGATCAGATTACACACACTAATGGAAGATGAAGAAGATAACACGATTCAAAAAAATAAAACAAGATAACAAACTTCCAAACACAAGAAATACTGCATAATACATGTGTTATATTTGTAAGTATTTACTGTATTTTCAAGTATTTGCAGTATTTTCGCGTTTTGATGATAGGTATTTTAATAGTTGTACAATTCCAAATTGAAATATTTTTTGTCTAGAAGGTGTGTAATGTATATGGCATAATCTGAACTTCAAAACTGAAGTTCCAATTCTTCACGGATTCTCTTCTATTTGCATTCCGAACGTCGCAGTGACCATAATGTGGTTTGTTGGGCACTAAAGGGTTAAGGAACACACAATTTTCAAAGAATCACCACATTTAAAAGTATCTCATTTCAAACTCACTCCAAGAAATTTAATCCAAAAGTATTAATTTTTTTTTGTAATCAAATTTAGAAGGAATTTGTAATTTTGACTTTCAAAATTTATTATTATATATCCGTGATAGTATCGGTGAATCAAACCATACTGATGCAATTTAAAATTCAAAATCTAAAACTTTCATTTACATATCAATTCCAAAATATTCTTCTAAATAGTACTTTATGATGAATTTTTTCAAATCATCAATTTGAGGGACAGCCTGGTACGTTTAAGAGTTAAGAACCAAGCCCATTGTATCACTCTTTAATTAGTTAGTTAGAAGTAGAATATAGTCCATGACTTTTAACTTCTTCATTGAAAATTTAAAAAATGTAGTTAGCTAGACATTCACTATCATATTTAGCCGTCAAGGTTGATATATATATAAGCCCAAACTCTTAGGAATTTTAATTTTTTAAAAAAAATTCTATGGTAAAAAATAAAATCTTAAAGAATATCTATTTATGATCCAGAGGGTATTCATATTATTTCTACAAAAATATATATATACATATATATTAGGTATGAAGTTAGTTAGTTGTAGATTTTTTTAAATGTCAACAGTGGCACCATTCTATATTTTAGGAGCGCAACATTTAAGAATAAGCACAATATCAATTGTTTTTCTTTTTTTTACACTAAAGGAGCAAGCCTAATAGTCCAACCAATGGGCATATATCTTATTACATTAGCATTTAATAAAGGTTGAATTTTGTGAGAATAAAGGTTCCAATTTCTAATCTCTTTGTTTACTTTTGGAATGTTAGAAAGGATTTGAGTTCATGAAGGTTGACTGCAAAGGTAATTTGACAAATGCATTTGACTCAATTGCGTTCAATATCAATTTTTTGATAGGGCATTTTTAAGGGAATATTTTTTTTGTTCCTACTATGTTAATCATATTGGTGTAGGATCTTAAACAAACGCACTTTTGGTTCACTCCGTGTACCTTTATACTCAAAGGATTTGAGTTATTTCTGTCTCGAAGGTGATTTCCCCATAAGCATGACTCTTCTGTAAATTTAATAAATGTTTTATGTAATTCACAAGTACGTATATAACATTTAATGACAATATTTAGCATATTTAGCACATTTGAAGAATTGAGAATTATCAATAGAGGAGTAAAATTTCAAAAAGTCACAACTTATTCATACGATATCCAAAAAATACATTTTTTTAATACCATAGAATCTTGTGCAAATTACGGACATGATTCATAAAACTTTATTTGTTTGTTGTAATGGTAAAAGCAAGTACACTAGTACTTGAAAGTCATGACATTGATGAGGTTTGTACATGTCTTACTAAAAGGGTGTTATATGTACCAACATACCAACCCTGGGGTATACTCTACATAATGTTTTGAGAATTGCGTGCGTTCATGACTCCTTCTAAAACCTCATCCATACAAGGGCTAACATGTTTAAAAACCTTTATGTACAAATCAAAATTTTCCCAAATACCTCCTTAATTTATGTACACTTTAATTTTTCATCTCTAAACATGTTTACTATATCTCACCCTCCATGGAAAAAAAAAAAAACTGACTAAAAATAGTCATTTTGAACCCTATATAATTTTTGAATGCAGTAAAAAAATAAAACTCAATTTTTGTGCGATCTAGGAAAGCCACCCAAGATTCTATTCTAAGTAGTTAGCTTAGTTTTTCTGCGGAAGGTGAGATATGTATACGTAATAGGCCATATTCAAATTAATACGCCTTCTATGCACTCACGTATGATTGTACGTAGTTAGTAGAGATGATGAATTTATGAGGTGTTGGCTCAGATTAAGGTAACTTACTTAGTACTGTACTAGGAAAGCTTATCTAAGGTACTGCTGGTGCAGGTTTGGTGTTTATTCCACAACCATGGAGTGGTGGTCTACATAACGTTTTCTTGTTCAAATGTGTACGTACATCACAAACTTGTCAAGTAACGTTTTCACAATACAGTTTGTATGCTGAACACATACTGTACCCGGTTGTGGGAATCGGCAAAAAATAATCAATAAAACAAGAATGAAGAACCCCAAATCATCATGATTTTTATATTAATGAAATCGTGTATTTTCTATGGTGAAAAAAATGAATCTTAGAGAATATCCACATAATTTGGCATATGTTGAAAAGCAATTTTTCAAAATAAATTAAGTATTTGACATGGCATGTCGACCCTGACAATTAAGTATGGTACACAAAATACATGTGAAAAAATTAAAATTCAATAAAATCATTTTCATACTTCTTCTGAAAATTAAATGTGATCCTCCTTTTTTTCAAAGGGACTTGGGGAAGATTGCATCAACTTACCAAAAAAACATGTGAAAATAATTTTTGCACATCTTTTGTATTGTTTTCCCACATTTTTTGTGCACGTTTTTCCCATCTTTTAAAAAAATCAGAAAATGTGACTTGGTTTTTGGGTCATCTAATTTTAGGCTACAAGGTTTTTTATCTCTTATTTCCCTATATTTTCATTTGAAAAACTTGACAACATATCTTATTTTTTCATACATCCTATTTTTTCACCCAATATATTTGCCTTTTGCAGCACCTTTCATACATCGTGTCTCTTTTATTCAACAACTTGGCTTCTTCATCCACTGCACATGGCTTACTAAGTCCCAGTTTGCTTTTAACCAGCAAGTGCTATTGTCTTAGTGGCCACATAAGGTGGCATTTTCCTCATTATGTTCCCAAATGATGATTCTCTAAGTGAATTTCTAAGTGAATTTCTGTAGCAAACTGGCTCTAACCCCTGAGATGGATGCGGATATCCTAAATTTAGAAGGTCAAAATAAATAATCTATTTTCATAAGCTATACATGATAGAAGGATTATTTTGTACTTTTTTTACAAGAGAACTACATTCATACATTAATAATTAGGCATTTCAAATGTGTGGTAATTATTGAGCGTTGATCTTTTTTTTCAAATCTAGATTGAAATGAAATTTTTGAGTGCAATCACACACTGTAAAAGATCACTTCAATTTAGATTTGAAAAAATAATAATTAATGCTTAACAATTACAATCATGTATGTTTTATGTTTTATTTTACATTGTTTTTGTGATAGAAAGTAAACCAAAAGTTCTTGGTTTACGACATGAATCCTCTTGTTATTATGGATTCAATCATTACAATCATGGTTTCAACCATTCTATTGTTAAAAAATAGTTTAATGTTGAAAAATGTTATTTTGTCATTCCTGTAGATTAGTCTATGCAGTTAACCCTTAAACGTCAAAGCAGGCCCCACAGGCTTGGTATAAAAGAATAATTGGAGAAAAAAGTAGTTTTACTCAACCAAATCAAGCAAGACTTGTTGCATTGGAAAGCTACTGAAAAAGCGATCTAGATTCCAAATTTTCGCCTCATTTGAGAGATTGTGGAATCGTTAGTAAGCAATCAAAGTTATCAAATTGAACAAGTTTTGAGGTTGGGGCAGCTGAAGTTCAGCAGTGCTGCAGTGCTACAGTGCTAGCCAGCAGTGCACTGCAGAGCCGTTTTTGCCATTTTATTTTATTTTATTTTTTATTTTTTTATTTTTTTTCCCCAAAAAAATTTAGATTCTTTGCGGGCTGCCCCGTCCAGGCCCTCTTGACGTTTAAGGGTTAAGATTTCTATTACACTAAAATTGTGATTGGATGTCCGGGGCACTATTTGACTTTTTGAGTAAATAGTGTTCATGTTATACATATACATACACACATATATATGATAAAAATTTCCAATAAACCTTCTCAATGTAATGTTTCAATCAAACTTTATATCAAACAAGGCATACCAACTCGTGTCACTATCTAATCATGATTGGAAGGAACGTGACACTCTCAGTGAAAGTGGGAATGACAAATGGCAAACTCATATTTACTATAGGAACGCTACCGTAGTATTATAGTAGGGTTGCCACCCTACAAGAAAATATTTATTATTTTTTGAAAAATAAGGTTCACTCAATAAAAATAGATTTAAAAATATTTTGCCTTTGAGCAAAAAATGAATATAAAAAAATGGCCCAAAATGACCATAAATGACAAAGAAATAGCAAAACAGTGTATACTATTTTCATTTTTCCTGATTTGTATGTTTTCTCTTTCAAATTATCTTTTGTGAACCGTGCAATGGAACTACGATACTTCTCCTCTATCACCTTTGAATGAACTTTGTAAAAGACATCAATACTCGCTGAACACTAAACGAGAATTATAGTGTAGTGATAAGATGATTTTCAGCTAACAAAGGGTTGGTTAAAATCGATAAAGTGGAAAGATCCAGTGAGCGGTGACAGACTGTGGGCGGATACGCTCCCGGGTTTCCGTTCATCCTGCTGATGAGCAGAGATTCATGTGGATGAGGTTCTGGCGGGTTGGATGGTCAGAGCCGGGCGGGTCATCAAGAGGTTACATCCGGCTTGGCTCCGCTCTGGACGGATGGAGCAGGAGCCATGTGGGCCAGTGTACGTATTGGCAGAGCTTCAAAAGCATGTAACTTATATACATCTATCTGAGGGGTGGTTTACACTATGGACCAAGAGCCATGACCATGGAATTCTAAAATCTGTGATTGGCCCAAAAAGAGCTCTTGTTCCCATTTGGCTTTACATTACCTTGAAAAAAGGAGAATGACCACTAACTTTGAGGTTCCCAAAAACTACTAAAATCTGCCATTTGGATAATGTGCCATGGTCCAACGGGTTTTCCGTTGAGTGGAGGCAAAATGCTCGACTCAACGGAAATCAAGGGAGCCGTAAGTCTGAAAATCAGCCATTGGCCGAAATTTATAAAAAAAAAAAATTTGGCGGAAAAAATCAGCCCAAAGTTGTCCCGGTCCAAATCCACTTTACACTACAAGAGTGACCAAGCCACTCAAAAATCCATTTTTGATTTTTCATGGTCACGGCTCTTGGCCAAGAGCCATGACCATGAAAATGATTTAATTTTCTTGGTCATGGCTCTTGGTCCATAGTGTAAACCGACCTTCATTAAAGTTGATTGTCCTATTACCAACCACTTAGAGCATCGCCACTCCTACACGCCAGAGATGACTCGCTCAGATTATTCATTTACATTTGAAGGGCCCTTGCACTCACACTCCCCCACCTTGGAGGGCCCTCACACATCAAAAGTGCACATTAAATATTCAACGGACCAATCACAAGTAGAATGTGGGGATTTAGTCAACTAAATAGTGATTTAGAGGGCCATTTTGTGACACGCTAGGATCCAAAGTCAAGAGCCATTTTGGAAGGGCCCTGAGTACTTTTCGTTTACTTCTGGAGTTGGGAGGGCCCTCGCAGGGCTGCGGTGGAGTTCCTCTTAAGCAATCTGACCTATATTTGGCAGTGGTAAATCCGGAAAAAATTTATGACCGTGTTCAAAATAGGATTTCATGAGGATTGCAAAAATTTGCAACATCTAATTCGCATTTGTCAATTTATACAAAATTCCAAAGTGGAAAGTAACATGTGACCCAAAACCGATCACATGCTCTAATGTACAAATGAGGTACATCTTCCCTTTGAAAATCTAAAAATTAGGGTGATTGGTTTTGGGGCAGTGGTTGGTAATAGGACAACCAACCGTAGCAGTCCCACTGCGGTATGACACACATCCATAAACTTATTAACCCTTACGCGTGCAAGGAGCCCCGTGAGGCCATGTTTGATCATTTTCAAGTGAAACGCTGATTTTCATCTAGTTTTTAATTTCAAATGAAAATGGTCCCAACTAAGAAAGCGTGACCGCTACCTTTCGATTTCTAATCCAATTTACCGTTCTTCAATATTGTCAAAATTGTGTCTTTTATAGCACGTCAAAAGTCTAAAATTCCAATATACACTGCAGAAAATGTTTTTCTATCAAGTTTCTTTTTATGTAAGCTCAAGAAGCATGACACCTACACCTTGTTGTTCATCACTATTATTTACATTTTTTCCTAAAATTTCATACTATTCTAAGCTTTTTTGTACTTACTATGATTTTTTTTTTAATTATAAATTCATAAATTTATTAAAAAAAACTTTGAAAATTCTTTAAAATTTTGTTTTTATTAAGATAATTACAAAAAACAGGGTAAATCGGTTTAACAATACCTAATATAAGAAAAATACTAGAAAAATCGAGTTTTTTTTAAACATGAGGAATTGATGAAGTTAGAAAAATCTAGTTTTTTTTAAACATGAGGAATTGATGAAGTTTGACTGGGTAATTATAGCGTGGACACTTGAAGGTTAATAAATTAAATCCAGAAATGACAGACCTGAGCTCGGACCAAATTTTGCAAAAATGGGCAGTAGGCCAGCATCATTTTTGATCGGATGAATTCATTCATCCTCCAGGTTACCAGGTGAATTCCATCCATCCATCACATTGATGCTGCCACATTCACCGCCCAAATGCCATGTCGTATGTCGACGGAATTGCTGCCTGCCTGGCCAGTTCAGTTTAGTTGGGTAGCCTACTATAGCTTCCCATTAAATCTGCCATGAACTGAAAGATTCTGAGACGACAGCTCATTTACTTAAAGTAACCCTGACACTCAATAACAAGGTCCAGTGTAATGGGAATTTCCCGTTCAGTTCCATCCGCGTGTGTACTTTTTTATGTGAACTCCCTCTCCATGATGTAATAAAACCGGTCTCCTGTTTTTTGTGGTTGCATGTAGCTCCCCTACTCTATATTCTCAATAACTCACTCAAAAAAATTCTCATGCAAGTAACTCCTAATTACACTATGAAGGTCATCCAAAAACTACAGGCCACATAACATTCAGTAGTCTTCAAGAAGGGTGCCTTTTTCTTTCATCCACCTTTATTTATAGAGTGACCAGTGATTTGTAATTGAATGGACTATTGAATCAAACAAATAATTATAGAACACTGTTGAATTGTGATTGAGGAGTGCTTTGAATTCTTGTTCACCATGGTTGATTGCTCTTGCTTAACCCTTTAACCCCTAACGTCTGAAAGTGCCTTTGCGGCCAGTAAAATTCGGTGTATTTTCTAGTATTTGGAATGGATCGAGACCTTTTATAGGTTTGAGTTCAACACAAAAGCTGAAATTTACATCAATGCGATTCTAATGAGCTATTGAGATCCCAATTTAGAGCTTCTTGTTGGTAGCAAATGCCAATTATACAACCACGTATCTACTATCCCCATGGGACGTTTAGGGGTTAACGTCCCGATTCATCACTGATTTCAAAGATCCATTATAAAATGTTTGATGAATACCAAAAATGGAGTTGATGTACAAAGCAAAGTTGTAAATGTCAATGTTTAGATCACATCTGTATGGTTGGATTTATCATATTTTTTAGTAATTTTTTAAAACTAAATTTTCAAGGTTTTCTTTTGAAATTCAATTAAAAATCCCAAAGTAACACAAAAAATTTAAAAATTGTTGTAATGAATTTGAAATAACATGCACTACGAGATGGTATGCTTTCCATTATTTGATTCTACTTATTTTGGAAAATCATGCTGAAGGTCTCACTTTTTGAACTAAAAATGAAACTTGACATCAACCACTATTGTTATTTTTCAAAAAATCACAATATCTTATTTTGAAGATCTATACCATACAAATGGTAGTCAACTAGCACAAGAACCAAAGAAAATTTGGATGGATGAAAAAATGTACATGATGTAGTAAAGAGAAGGATTTCAATCTGTTTGTCATCCATTATATGGACGCAGGCGCGTTAAAGGGTTAATGCCACCTGTTCTAATGTGATGAGGAATATCCCACATCATTTCATTGGGGAATGAAATGATGTGGATATTCCACATCATTCTGTTGGAAAAGGCAGTGTAACAAAGGCTATTGAATGTTATGCATACCATACAGTTCCCCACCATTGCCACCAACACTTCTCACTTAGATTCTGAAAATAGTAACTAAATTATTCTATAACTTTCTTTAGCTAGTATTGCAACACACCCTTCTACTTGTCTGCATATGAATAGGGAATTGATGGTGGAACATGCTTAAACTATTACAGAACAAAAAATTGTTGAGTTGTCAAGACATTTTTAGCTAAAGTTGGCTTTGATTCTTTAGAAGATTACGATTCTTGTAACTATTTTGGGTTGGGATGATAATTCCCAAGGGTGAACAGTGGGGCTACTAAAGAGTGTTATGTCACAAGTAACCATGCATGAATTGTGCAATCTTGATGTGCAATGAATTTAAAGGACATTTTCCTAATTTAGAATGAAAAGGAGTATTTTTGAGCTTTAACCTCAAAATATAGATAGTACCTTAAAATTGTAGATAGATATTATTCTTGTCGCGAATGATGCCTGGAAAATACAATTTATAAAAACAATTCTCCATCATTAACAATTAATGGTCAAAGTGGTTTGAAATTTAAGAAAACTAAGTACGAGGAGATTGGTATGCTCTTGAAGGGTGAAAAATGAAAGATACACTAACTTCAATCGTTTTAAGGGCCTGAAACTCAGTTACACAATTTAGTGTCTTCCTCCAAACAAATTGTTCTTCGAACTGGTAAATAATAAATTGTTGATCAACCCAAGTTGAGGTCCGTTTTTGCAAAGCTAGAGAGCTATCATGTGTGCTAGTAGAGATGCTCTTAGAACTAGCATAAATCATTTATGTGTGAAACTCTTTATTGCCAAGAAGAATAACAACTTTGGTTTAATTATTGTTTGGAATTGAGAATACATTTGTTGAAGATCCGACACCAAAGTCTACTACATAGTGGTAGCATTAGTAAAAAGTCTATGGGCACTAAGGAATCATGTCACAACGTGAGGCCCAAGGCTCATATTGGACTAGGTAATTCAAAAGCAGGCAAGACTATGGGGTATAACTTGAGGTCGTGACCTACTGAGCCACAGCAGTGGCGAGGGAGGTATTGGCATGGGATTGTCTCCTATAGTTTTGCTTGCTTCTCATTACCAAACAAAATCTCAATGCAAGCCACTTTGAGCCATTGGATCTCAAAATCAATGTGCTTGTTGAACAAGAAAGCAAAGAGAAAGTGAAATCGAGCCGAGAATTGAGCATACATGTAGAGTCCAAACAATGAGTGAGGTTTGCGTTTTGGTGGATAGTTAATGCTACACGCTAAGAAGATGATGCTCTCTAACATTATGAGTTCAAATCCTTCTCTTCGAGTCTAATGGTATCTTGACACAATGGCAAGAAGAGGCTACATTGAAATTATGGCATTAGCTTTGTGCCAATATGGGGTACTCTCGTTGACCGACCATTTCTTAGTGCCCCAAGACCACCCTTTCTACTGGTGTAGGAAAAAGTGGGAAGTTACATTTCTCCTCTACCCTACACTAACTAACTATAGTTTTAAGTAACCGTTACGTGCAGCCAATATTTTCCGCAATGCAAGAATGCGTGATGGAATGGAGGAATCGTATTGATGTCTATCTTCCGAGGGACTGCAGGCCGGATACCCAAGTCAATGGAGTCCCCAGGCTGAACTTACACCCGAGTACCACAACTGCAATGTTTGAGCTCCGGAAACCATTCCACCTCAAGCAATGAAGCAACAACTGAGCACGGATGCAACTACAATATGAATCGATGGAAGAGTTCAGGGTTTGAATTACTCCTTGCAGGTCCAGAGAGCCCGTTCCGACCAGTATAATCCCATCAGTATTTTTTTTATTTAGAATGGTTCCTCACCTCCAATGGTCTAAAATCGATCGAAAGTAAAATTGAAATTCATGCAGCCATGGTTCTAATGAACTATTTACTGAGGTTCCAATTTGGAGTTTCTTACTTATAATAAATGTCAAATATACACTAACGTATCTACTATCCTCAAGGGATGTTTAACCCCTAAACGTCTAAATGTGCCGTGGTGGCCACTAGGATACAATGGTTGTATTTGGAATGAATCCACACCTTTAATGGGTTTGGGTTCAAAAGAGAAGTTGAAGTTTTGATCAATGCGGTTTTAATGAGCAATTAAGATCCCGATTTAGAGTTTCTTGTTGGTAGCAAATCTCAATTATACGACAACATATATACTATTCTCATGAAGTGTTTCAAGGTTCAGGATTAACACATGTGTTGATACTACAAACAAGTTAACCCCTAAACGTTCCAGCGTCTAGAAACTAAATCACAAACAGTTTCAAAGTCTTGGAACTTTCTCATACAAGCTTGGATGATTTTCATCCAAGTCACCTTTGAAAGCCTATTAAATTCTCTACCAATTACAATGATTCTCTTGTTATGGAGAGTTGTTGATAATATTGAAGAGGCCTCCAACTACAAGTATGTCTAATTTGTTGGGTAGATTTTATGCTTACAATGGTCTTCTCATGTACAACTCATGTACATATGAGCCAATATCTACTTTTGAGGCTAGAATTTACTTCTTTTCAAAAGGTTGGTACATTTAGGGGTTAACCCCTAAAAGAACAAAGTATTCATGGTTTTCAATTGTTGAATTCAATTCATCATATTCTGGAACAATAAAACTCACATGGGATCAGATTCATATCACCAGAATCAATGAAGAACGTTGGTAAAAAAATAAAATAAAAAATTGAACAAAACTGAAAGACTACATAGGTCCAACTGAGGCTTCTATGTCCTTTACAGTTTAATTACTCCTTGAATGTCCTTAATTTCCTTCTTTCCAAATTGTACTGTTGTACGTACAGGCAGGCTCCATTATATGTACTGTAATCTGTAAGTAACAAGGTCCGGTAATATTGAACCTCAGTTTGTATAAGTTAAACTCATGTCCACACCTGAAAGGCCATTGGGATCCCTCTCTACAGCCCGTAGTTAACCTTATTATTTTTTACTTATGGCTTAGTATTTGAATTGTGATACATTTTTAGATACATATTATCTTGGTTACTAGTTTTAATTTGTAGTGAATTTCTTTTTTCATTGATATTTTAATCAAATACCACCTAATACATAATATAGTATACGGCTGCTATAAGGGTTAAGAGCTATGTACTTGAATCTAATTCATATTGCTTTATAATTTTCAATTTGAGAGGCTAGCATAATCCCGTGTGCTAATCCTCTAGCTGCAAATTAACCCTTAAAGGACTAACGGGGATAGTAGATACGTTGGCGTATATTAACATTTGTTGTAAATAGAAAGTTCCAAATTGAAACCCCTATAGCTCATTAAAACCATGTCAATGTGAATTTTTGCTTCATTTTTGCCCTTAACCCCTAAACATACCGATCCTTGGAACACAAGTAGATGCTAGCCTCAAAGATAGATATTAGCATGGCTCAAATGTACATGAGGTGTACATGAGAGGACCTTTGCAAGCATAAAATCTACCCAACAAATTTGACATACTTGCACTTGGAGGCCTCTCTTATATTATTAACAACTACTCATCACAAGAGAACTATTGTAATTGATAGAGAATTTAATAGTTTTACGAAGGTGACTTGGATGAAAGTCATCCGAAATTGTATGAGAAAGTTGTAAGGCTCTGAATCTGTTTATGATCCAGTTTCTGAATGCTGGGACGTTTAGGGGTTAATCCCATAGGAGGTGTAGAACCATGCCAAATACAATGGGATAATACTGGTGGGAAAGGGCTTTCTATACCTTTAAGGGTTAATGCATAGGACAAATCAGTAATTAAAAATGTTGATGTGGTGATTTGAAGTAAAATAACACCTTCAGTTGTTGTTTTTACCCTTGACAGCGTTGGTACATGATGGAAGTGATAAAAATGTTGCTGCCTTGATTTGAAGTAAAATAATGCCTTGTTCTTTTTTACCCTTGTACAAGTTTTACGAGTGTTTGACAGCTTACGTTGGTACATGGAATTGACAAAAATGTTGCTGTCTTGATTGGAAGTAAAACAATGCCTTGTTGTTTTTACTCATGTACAAGTTTTACAAATGTTTGACAGCATTGGTACATTGAAGTGATGATGCCTTACATTTTGTAAGGCTTAACCCCTAATCACCCTTAGTGGACCGTAGCTGGTGGAGCTTATCTGTTATATATGGTGTGAGAGGAAATTGAATTAACCCCTAAACGACCTGAAGTTCCATCGCAGCCATGTATTTTTGCATATAAGCTAGAAGTACCTAAAAGCAATAGCTTAAGCTACTTAAACTATTTCTGGTCCATTCATTAATAGAGAGATAATTTTCTTATGTTGAAAGTTAGTTTTTGCAAGGAATGTTTTTTTATTTTATTTTTTTATTTCCGTAAATTGAAATCAATACAATTTTTGAAAGTGGAGATTACTTTGTGACCCACTTTAATCAATAGGCTCCTCCATGTTCAACGTATATCGTATTGATTTCCACTCATGACAATATTCAAAACCAATCACTAAGTGTGATTGCTAGTGTATTTTAGTACCCTAAGGGATACATAAGATGGATGCTACAAGCAAATATTGAGATCCACCCTATGTTAGGCAAAAGTAGTTATTTTATCCCATATTCTATCAAGATCAAACATTACATGAGGTTTGTGCTTAGAATTTCGTGAATTTAAGAACTACAGCGCTTAGAATCTCAAAGATTACATCATGAATGTGACAAAGTAAGGACAATTAGGGAAGATTTTCCCTAAACCGGTAGTAAACTACAATGGATGAATAATTTGCAACGGTTTTTCTGTAGCAATGCCCAAGACTTGCAAAATTATTCATAAAGAATGCCAACGTTTTCCAAAATTTCCTATGAATCTGCTTAATATTACAGTCACATTAAAATAATCATTAGGCACTTTTTGCCCAATCCCAGGTAGACTACGATATATGGCGGTTGTATATATAGAGTCCAAGGAACATGTAGTGGTTAAGAATCTTCCAGTGCATTTGGGTGAATATAATTGCATCAATGAAGAAATTTCTAATGTGCATGGACGTGGAAAATTTATAGTGAGTATTAGAGGAGTTACAGTGGCAAAGATTTTGAGTTTTGAGTGTCATTTCTTTCTTTTGATAATGAGCACATTGTTCTTTGGAAGTTCTACATAAAAAATTTCAACAAAAATAGCATGTAATTAGAGCACTAGATGAATATCGCCCTTCGACACAAATGCTAAGATTTTCTTTGCACTTTGAAATTTTGTTGCATTTACTAACTATGTCTCCAGGGGTGCACTCTATACTCCGTAGATGCATTTGCATGTGCATCGAAGGGGATTTTATTGGTACATCAAGATACAAAATATACACACGTTATAATACGTATTTATTTTCTTGATAAATATTTATACAAGGGATGTGTTGAATTGTGAATAGATATATTTAAGGGGTATTTTAGAGGATGAAATGAATGTGTTGTACTTGTATCGTTGTTTTGGATATTAGACTTGTAAAGGTATCAATTTTTTCTAGGAATCAATACCATTTGCTCTTAGTACTTTAAAAAAACTAGAATATACTATGGAAAGTTGGAGCACCTCACTAGTATATTCCAAATATAAAGACAATCGGTAGTGTCAATATGAATATTACGAGATTCTTCAACCAAGACGTACCAGGTTGGTCTAATCTTGAATACATTTTTACACACAAATATTTTTGCCATGGCAACTTAGTAATACCAATACAATATCAGAATGCCGTCATTCTCAGTGAAGGACCACGTGTCCTAAATGGGACATTTCAATTTTCAAGTACGTTCACACGGTGTAACTAGGTGGCACAAAATGATTCACAAAATAAGCACCAAAAACTTAGGAATAATTTTTATAGGGAAAAGAGAATCTTCAAAAATGTCCTTAATTTTTAACAAAGTGCCAAACTTCTTTCCATGGTTTTAATGATTATTTGATAGCTAAGTGCCATAACTGTTACTTGGTTATGGTAGTACCCTATAGAAAGTTATGTGGGACCTTAAATAAAGAGACCCTTCATGTAATTTAATTTTAAAATTAGAGGCAAAGTTATGGTATGTTTACACTTGGTGTTAGAAATGGTTTTATTAAATTGAATTTAGTACAAAAGTGTCTCTAAAGGCAATATTAAAATCTTTATTAACATGGCTCTTAATACAAAGTTGAAGCAAATCTCTCAAACGGATTCATTCAAGAAGCTTAATCCCTAAGCATGCAAGGAACCCCATAGGACCATGTTTGGTCGAGTTCTAGTCAAACGTTGATTTTCTTGTAATTTTTAATTTCAAATGAAAATGGCCCCTACTAAAACAAAGTAGGGAGGCTATTTTCTACTTTCTAGTCCAATTTATCATTCTTCAAAATTGTTAAAATTTCTTTTTTTGCAGCACTTTAAAGCTTAAATCCCTCTAATTCCAATATACATTGCCTTAAAAGATTTTTTTTTATTGAATTTCTATTTATGTAAGCTCAAGAAGCATTCCACCTACACTTTGTTGTTCACCACTATTATTTACATTCTCCTTAAAAAAATCATATTACTATAAGCATTTTTGTAATTACTATGACTTTTACAAGGATTTAAAGTTATATTCTTTAATAAATTTAATTTTAATTAAATGATTATGAAAAAATGAGGGTAAATCGATTTGACAATACCTTATACAAGAATAACACCAGAAAATATATTCTATTTTAAAGTACGAAGAATTGATGAGGTTTGACCAAATAATTGTAGCATAGACGCTTAAGGATTAAATTATGCTTTTTAGGGATGTGTCAACTACTACGGGGTGCAAAAGCGAGGATGTTTGCAATGTGCGGGTGTATTATATTCCCAAAACATTATGACATCAACAAAAATAATGTCGTCCTAAACTCTAAACCCCAAACTACCACGACGTAGTGTTAATGGGGACAAAATATTCCAAGAATATTTTGCACATGTATCCGGCACCCTCTACACACCAAACCCCAATTCTATACCACGTCTATATGTCGGCCCTTTTCTAAAACAAAGCCAAAAGTAGGAGAAAGTCAACAAGATTGAGCGAACATTGAGTTGGCAACAAAATTAAGGTGATCGAGTCATAAATTGACCCTGACTATAAAGAGGCTTCTATAATTACTTCATCAATGACACTTCATTGTGCCAAAAGTCAACAATTATTCAAGTAATTATGACTTTGAAGCACTACTTAAACTAACGTCATTTGGGTGAAATCCTCATCCAAAATAGTCACTTGGCATTTTTTTTTTAAACTTGTTGGAATCCAATTATAAAGAGTTTAGGTAATGGCATTTGCACAATGAAATTTGCAAGGAGAATGCACTACTATAAATAGTATATTTAGTGTGAGATACACTAATTTACATAAACATGTTGTAAGTTTTTATTGTTGACCAATTTTTTTACCCTCTATATTGGTCAAGATGGGGATCTTTCAATTGTATTGGAATCGATGTCTTTGGTAAAAAAATTTGTCGAGAGTAAAAATCTATAACATTTTCAAATCTTATAATTATCTCACACTAAATATACTATTTAGTGTAGCGTATAGCTTTCTACATATTAACCTTCCATTTTATCTTTCTAAAGTGATTGGAATGAAGTGCTACATATTAGGGATGGAAGTCAACGATTTAGGTAATTAAATTTGATCCTACGGTGACTCCCACTAACAAGGTGTTTTTTGGTTTTTGAAGAAGTGTTAAAAGAGGTGGCATAAAATAAAATGGCGTAGCAATATGTTTTAATATTCATATATATTTTGGACCAAACTATATTTTCATCCACATATTTGGATGAGTTTCACTTTAAAATGACGATTTCATCTAGATTATTTTCAAAAATTGGGACGATGTGGTGTCTTCATCCATTTTTTCTTCAAATTTTTCCTTGAGGCATGGTGCACGCCATTTCTTATTTTTTGAGTGCTTTTTGGCTTTTGATTGCCTAAAAAAATCATTGCAAGCCACTAATGATTGTTTAAAGACCTTCTAACTGCATTACCACCACTTACCGCCAACCACCTATTATGTCGTGAAATTTGCATCTCCGTGGAATTTCTAATCTGCCTTAGAGTTGTAGCTCAGGAAAGTCACTTAGTGTAAATTTTGGATATATGAACGTACAAAGGGTATTTAATGGGGGGCTATGAAATAATTGGAATATTCTACTATTTTAAGTATATTTAAGGTATATTCTACATATATTCTAGGAATATTTTTCAAATTGGTTTTGAAACACCCAATATTACTTTTATAGATTTATGATTTTTATCGCAAATAAATAAAAGACGTCCTATATTTATTTTCTCATTCTTGAGAGTGACTTCCCGGAAGTTATGGATCCAAAGAAGCATGGTGTATCAATCCAAGAGTAAACTCTTTGTAACCCATACACTCCTACGTAAATTTTTAAAAGATTGTTAATTGAGATATTCATGTACAGTGGGGTGACACCGAAATTGGCACCTTGTGCAATTCCAGGGATAGTGCCCACATTGTTGCCAACTTTGACACCCTCCCGAGCGCTGGAAAATTGTTATTTATACATGAAATTTTAGACACAAAATCATTGTTATGTTGACAACATGTGGACCAAATTTCAAGGCCAGAAGATTGATACAAAAAAATATATTCAAGATTTACTAACAAGGGGTAGATGTAAGAAATGTTTCACAGCTGCCAACTTTGACAACCTCCCAAGGATTGAAGAATTTTTTTTTTCACATGGAATTTTTGGGGTAGGAATGTCTTTATGTTGTTTAAACATGTAGAAAAATTGAAGTCCAAAAGACCCACAAAAAAAAAATTCCAAATCTACCAACGAGTGTAGTTGTGAGAAACAAAGTTGCGTCATAACTTCCAACTTTGATAGCCTCCCTAGGGCTGAGTTAGGGATTTGAATTTGTTATTTCAATATGAAATTTTTGTCATATAATATTTATAATGTTGATCACATGTCTAAAAAATTTCAAGGCCAAAAGATACACACAAAAATAGTTATTCTATATGTACCAACGTAGTTGTAAAGCAACTTTGTTTCTCACAACTACACCTGTTGGTAGATTTGGAAATATTATTTTTTACGTGGGTCTTTTGGACTTGAGTTTTTTTGCATGTGTAAAAAACATAAAGATATTCCTACTCCAAGAATTGCATGTGAAAAAAAAAATTCTTCAATCTTTGATAGGGTGTCAAAGTTGGCAGCTGTGAAACATTTCTTACAGCTACCCCTTGTTAGTAAATCTTGAATATCTTTTTTTGTATCAATCTTCTAGCTTTGAAATTTGATACACATGTTTTCAACATAACAATGATTTTTTGTCTAAAGTTCATGTATAAATAACAATTTTCCAGCGCTCGGGAGGGTGTCAAAGTTGGCAGCAGTGTGGGCACTATCCCTGGAATTGCACAAGGTGCCAATTTTGGTGTCACCCCATAGTACATCACACACATGGTAGGGATTTTTTTACAGTATACACTATATGAATTTAGCTATACAAAGATCATACATAGGGATTTTTTCCATAGTCCCACATTTAGATAGATATTTAGGAAGATAGATAGATAGGAACTCCGTTCTTCTTTCAAGGTTGGTGTGAATAAAAGGTTTGTTCAACCCGCCCATAAAACAATGCCCACCGGAAAAAGAACCATCGTTGTAGAACTATTCCCCCCTTCTTAGGGTAGACACTCTAGTGACTACACTAAATAGGTAGATTAGTGTTTAGATAATTATAAGATTTGAAAATATTATAGATTTTTACTCTCGACAAATTTTTTTATCAAAGACATTGATTCCAATACTATTGAAAGATCCCCATCTTGACCAATATAGAGGGTAAAAAAATTGGTTGACAGTAAAAACTTACAACATGTTTATGTAAATTAGTGTATCTAACACTAATCTACCTATTTAGTGTAGTAACCAATAACCAATGTCATACATTTACATTATTTTAAAATTTGTGAACACTACTATCTCTTAACCTTTAAAGGACAAAGGCTAATTTTCCAGTTTGATCAGATCAATGTGGAACGAGTTTTCAACCTGTATTTTTGAGTTTTTTTGGTGGTGATTCTATTCTTTGTATCAAAGATGGGATGGTAAGTTGCGTAGTCATTAGGAGAGAATTCAGGCTTTTAAAAGGCCCCTTCCCTTTGTCAAACTGTTGATCAGTAGTAAATTGACAACAACCAATTAAAATAAATAAATAAAAATTTAAAAATATATTTATCCGTTTTTTAATTTATAAAAAATATTGCAGTCCAAAGTGGCAAATGATTTTCCACGTGAGACTATGATTTTAAAATTAATTTTGTTTTGTTTAAAAATATATAATATTTTAATATGGCCAACTGAACTTTAGCTGATCCAAAGTGGGTGCCTACTTGAGGCCCCATCAACTCTACTAATGAGGGGATGTATAGACAAAACATACAATCATACAAAGGTGAAAACCTAAATGTGGGCATCTCTTGAAAACCTGCATACCTGCATACAGTGATCTAATACTCCCATACACATGACTATCAAGTTCATTTTATCAAATTTGATAAAATGAATAAAATCAAATAAATTCTAAACACAAAAATATCGTATAATACATATGTTGTATTTGTAAGTATTTGTAGTATTTTGGTGTTTTGTGGATAGGTGTTTTGATAACTTCACAACTCCAAATTATAATTTATTTTTGAAGTGTGTGCATAGGACAAAGCTCCACATCTGAACTTCAAACATTGCAGCTTGATTTGGACTAAATGTTAGGGTAGATTGCAAAAAATGCCTCAATGACCACAATGTGCTTGTGTGGGTTGTAAAGGACTAAGATGCATTTCAAAAGAAAATTAAGCCTCCAAAAGGCCGTTAATTCAGCTGAATTACCATGCAAAACAAAAATATTAAAATAAAATAAAATAAAAATACTAAAAAATCAAAGTCAAACATGGCACCCTGTTCGCCACGTCAGATTGGATTTTATATTTTATATTTTATATTTTTAATATTTTAATTTTTTTTTTTTGGCATGGTAGTTTTGTTGAGTTAACCCTTAGACGTGCCTGCGTCCAGAATCTGGACGATGGATGATTCTGGACGCGTCCCTTCACCAGGCAGGGGATGTTTTTTATCCATTCATTTTTTTTTAAAATTCTTGTGCTAGTCGGTTACCATTTGTACGGTATGGATCTTCAAGATAAGATATTGAGAGTTTTTGAAAAATAGAAAAAGTGGTTTATGTCAAGTTTCATTCTTAGTTCAAAAAGTGAGACCTTAAACATGATTTTCCATAATAAGAAGAATCAAATAGTGAAAACCATACCATCTTGTAGTACATGTTATTCCAATTTCATTACAAAAATTTTAAAATTTTAAATATTAATTTTGGATTTTTAATTGAATTTCAAGAGAAAACCATGCAAAATTAATTTAAAAATATTAATAATAAATATGATGAATCCAACCGTATAGATGTTATCTTCACATTGACATTTATAACTTTGCTTTGTACATCAACTCCATTTTAATGTTTTATCAAACATTTTATAATGAATCTTTGAAAACAGTGTTGAATCGGGACCTTAACCCCTAAAGGTCCTCACCTCTTTTGCAAAAGTCAAAGCACTATAATTTGCATACTTTAAATATCACATTGAATGATTTATATTTTTTCATAGATAATCATCGACATTATGAAGGTATGACAAAATTTTCAACATGATTGGAAGATATTTTGAATATTTACAAATTTTATGATGTAAACAAAGTAAAAATTCAAAATAAATATGTTTTTGTCAAATTTAATATCAAAAATTATATTTAAGGTAGATAAAAGTTATATTTACATAGAGTACAAAATTGAAGGTGAAGAAATTAAAAGAGACTTATGATTGAAGCATCTTTAGAAAGCCCTTTGTACTTTGGACACTCAAAATTCAAAGTTCTCAACGGTGGAAAAGCTTCAAATGAAGTTTATTCTCCAATCCCAACGGTCAAAATATGTATCATAACTTAACTTAAACATCTAATGAAAACACCAACTACAATAAAGCTAAGACACTTGATTTTTGGGGCCTTTGACCAAAAATCAAGCATAATTGGGTTGATTGGTCCTTTAGGGGTTAAAGGGTTAACAGCCTTTTCTATGCCTGAAATCTTTTGTAATGACTAGAATCGGTTTTGTCATTGTTGTATGGACCTTCATAGGCTATGATGTGCCCAGTTTCAACATAAATCGATTTTTGTCAATAAGTGCCACATGCCATCTGGTGATTGGTTTAGGGAAACATGAACCTCTCAAAATCCGGCTTGTAAATTCCATAATTATCACCTCTAACTTAGGCTGTCAAAATCTGACCGTCACAGAAGCTACAGTATTTTGAGAGGTTGAGGTACAGGAACAAGGAAGGGAATGAACGAGAGTCCCCAAATTCCCCATGCTCACTGAGAATGAGAATCTTACCTGATTTTGGAAATGGCCGCCTATACACTGAAAAATGGGCACAAGTGGATGAAATCACCAAAGTTGTCTCAAATTTGCGAGTATTTGGATGGAAGTACTTTAACCCCTAAGTGACGGATCAACCATTTTATGGTCTTTGCCCTTTTTTTATGGGCTGCCCAAAATAGATTTTTTTTAATAGAATTTAAAAAAAAAAAATAGGTAATCAAGTCTACTTTCCAACCCAATTTGAATCATGTCAATCCGAGTTAAACTCCACCCGGAAGAAAATTTCAAAGAAAAACACTTCTACATTGTCTAGTGTTAGAAAACTTACTATTTGGGGAAAGTAATGATGTTCTCTCCGTTGAAAAATTTGCAATTTTTGATTTTAGAATAGAATGTCTAGTTTTAACAAATCATACAAAATTTCAAATTCTTAAAATAAAATTTGTGATTCTTATAAATATTTGAAGTTAAATGCTTCTAAATTCATTATGAGATGATAAAAAGCTATTTTTTGATATTTGACCGTATGGAAAATTACTAAACATCAAGCTCCTCATTTTCTCTTTTGGACCAAACTTCATCAAAGTTGAAGAAGTAATTTTTTATAACACATTCATGTTTTGCCCTTACCCCCTCCGTCATTTAGGGGTTAACCTTTTAATGTTCCAATCCAACAATGTTTTCAAAGATGCGCTATAAAATGTTTGATAAAACCTTAAAATGGAGTAGATGTACAAAGAATACTTGTAAATGTCAATGTGAAGATCACATCTGTACATCTGTACGGTTGGATGCATTATAATTTTTATTAATATATATTTTTATTTAATTTTGAAAGGTTTTCTTTTGAAATTCAATTAAAAATTCCAAATCAACACAAACATTTCAAAAAATTGTGATGAAATTGGAATAACATGTCCTACGAGATGGTATGGTTTCCATTATTTGATTCTACCTATTTTGGAAAATCATGTTTGAGGTCTCACTTTTTGAACTAAGAATGAAACTTGACATAAAACGATTGTGTTATTTTTCCAAAAATAATAATAACCTATTTTGAAGATCCAAACTGTTCAAAGAATAGTGAACTTGAACAAGAACCAAGAGTAATTTTGGTGGATGAAAACTATTCAATCTAGATGAGATCCGAACAGTTTCAACTGTTCGTCGTTCAATATATGGACGATGGCACGCTAAGGGTTAACCCTTAGAAGACCAAGAAGCCCTCATGTTTTTTTAAAGAGTTTTGAGCAGGTCATATGTGGACGCCCTCTTGTTTGAATTTAGTTGTTTCTTGACCAACACATACAATATTTTCACTGATTCTGGTGATGTAAAATTTGGTTCGTTCTGAATTATACTTTTCACAATAATTTTGTCATTTTAAAACCATGAATCCTTGGTCCTTAAGGGATTAAATAACACTAGTAGAAAAGGTGGCATTGTTGAGGGAGATGCCCAAGCAAGAGGTGCCCAATTCCTCACATGCACAATGATATTGCCTGAACATCTCCTTGGATAACGCCACCTTTTCTACTAGTGTAATTTTATGAAAAAAAAATAAAATAAAAAAAAAATATATATATATATATATATATATATATATATATATATATATCCATTTTTCCCCTTCATGGCTGCATTTTAAGGGGTGTGTGTCTGTACTAGTAGTTTTGTCAGCTTAAAATAGTCAAATTGCTACACTTGAAACATAGTGGTTAATTTTAGTGAATGATCTTTGAAAATATGAGAGGAAAAATAGCCAAATACTTTAAAAAAAATATAGGTGAGTAGTCAAATTTTACCTAGATATTACCCAAATATCACCATGGTAACACAAAGTATCGTGAAAAAAGCTGGCTACTTTGGAAAATTGAAAGAAAAATAGAAAATCACTGCTCTCTACCTGCGGTAAAAACCAAGGATGCTGAGAAGGGTGGCAAATGGCAAGTTTGACCACGATCTCGGCTCCGATTTCAAAAGTCCCAAAGTCTGTCCGTCAGATTTTACCTGGGGGAGAATCAATACTTGGGATTCCCATGACTGATGGAGGCGGGGGTTAGGGTACTGAGACCAGGCCGATTGCAGCATGCAGGTTATGGATTAGATTGACAACATTCCCCCCATTTCCATCCAGTACCGTACAACCCCCGGCTAGATTCACCCTAAACTGCCAACACACGTAACCACAATATCAAATCTGTGCAAAGCAATAATGTCTTCCTTTTGCGTTCCATGTAAGTAGTACCATCCAAAATCGTCCTTCTAAGTGCTCACGGCCATTCACAGCAGTCACCCAACGCGAATGTGGGAGAGAATGTGCGTACGTTCATAAGTAAGTTTTCAGTAGCTACAATGTGCTGCTATAAAATAATTTAAAGACTTAACTTGACGCATGCTCTAACACATTTTGGGTGTTGCAAGAAATTTGTGCTCCACCAACGCACTTGTGTTCGCCAAAAGCATGAAGAGACAAGCCAACTTTAGCATTGCAAGAAATTGTATATTATTTTTTAAATTTACCTTGCAGCATTTCAAGAACGCAACCGTAGTTCTGGAGCTCCTTCGTGTGAATGGGCCTTCATCTTGCTTTTGAAGGAGGCGGGTGAGCCAACCTCCACACTAGTACTAGTCGTTTATCTTCTTTTCTCATTTTGGAAGGCGAGGTGCTTTCTTTGAAAATTTTAATTCTATAATTGGGGTCAACGTATCCAAATTAGTCCAAGAAAATCCACCATGTCCAAAGATAGGGACAAGCTTTTGTTTTTGTTTTAACCCCTAAGTGACCGAAAGACCATTTTATGATTGTTGCCCTTTTTTTACGAGCTGCCCAAGATGAGAATTTTTTTTTTTACAAAATAAAAAATATTTTCAAATAGGAAATCAAGTCTACTTTTCAACCCAATTTGAATCATGTCAATCTGAGTTACACTCCATCAAGGAGAAATTTTGAAAGACAAACACCTCAACATTGTCCTAATGTTACAAAACTTACTATTTCGGGAAAGTAATGATGTTCCCTCTTTGCAAAAAATTTCTTTTTTGAACTTTAGAATTAAATGTCTAGTTTCAACCAATCATACCAAATTTCAACTTCTAAAAATAGAATTTGTAATTTTGGTGAATATTCAACAATAAATGCTTCTAAGTTCGTTCAATGAGTATTTAAAACATTTTTTGAAAGTTTGACCGTACGGATAATTACTAAACATTGTGCTTCTCATTTTCTCTTTTGGACCAAACTTCATCGAAGTTGTAGAAGCATCATTTTATAACACATTTAGGTTTTGCCCTTACCCCCTCTATCATTTAGGGGTTAAGCCTCTAGTAGGAGTGTAGAGGTTGGTTTGTCCTCCTCCATTGGAAGGATAGGACCACGGATTTTTCTACAATTTTTCACTTTCGAGACAAGTAGCACCTACAAAACAAACAATGTAGCACTTTTGTTTAGATTTTAGATGAAGTCGTCATAATTGAATGGAAATTTGCTTAAATCGATGAAAATATGTTAGTCTGGATGAATATTTTGGGAAAAAAGGAATGAGTGTTGGGTCCAAATTTAGCTCTCTCTAAAAATAATTTTGCTTTTTGGCTATATTTTTCCAACTAAAAATAAGGTTGTGTCGAACCAATTTTTTTTTCATTAAATTAATTTTCTTTATATGACAATTTAGTAAATCAGAGAAGTGTGTCCCAAAAAACCCACAACTAGTATAGTTTGTCATGTGTGGTCTTCTTGTAGGCTTGCTTGTAGGTCTTTTATTTGGTCTACGTGGTCAAGATTTCTACTCGTGCAAACTAAAATCGCATTAAACCCACTTTCGTTCAAGATTTTTGAGCCTTATAAAATTAATTATGTATTTTTTAAATTTGATTTTGTTTGGGGGTTTAGAAGGTGCCCTAGAAGCATTCTTACCTTAAATTGTTCATCTTCAGTATCTTGCAATTGGATTGGTCCCTTATGTACAATAGGTGGAGAGTAGGAGCACTAGAAAATATTTCTAGAAATAAGCCAACTTTTTGGGAATGTAATTTGAAATATATATATATATATATATATATATATATATATATATATATATATATATATATATATATATATATATATATATATATATATATTACACGGTGAAAAGAGAATCTTAAAAGATATTTGTGAACATTTTATTTGTCAAACCTTATTTTTTGAAAAGAAAAATTTGGTACAAAGGTAGCGATTCTATCTTCAACCTTTGGCACGAGTAGAAAAGGTGGCGTTCGCTAAAGAGATGCCAAGGCAAAATCACTGTGCATGTGTGGAATTGGGCACCACATGCGTGGGCAACTCCCTCTGCAATGCCACCTTTTCTACTAGTGTGGTACTATGATATATGAACGTATAAAGGCAGAAGCGAATTTTAGCGAGTGTTTGACTGGTCCAAGTATTCTCAAGTGAAAATGATGATCGTGCATAGACAGTGTATATTTTCATTGAGGTACAGTAGTACAGTACATGTGTTCATTGTGTTGGTGCTGCTTACGGAGTTATGGATGGCCATGGATGATCGGGGACTTGTGGGAGTACTAGGTGTGTACAAGAGTTGAGTGGGTAGTAAGAGCCGGTTTACATGATTGTCTGCCTAGGCAAATGAGCAGCAAATATTTTCTATAAACCACTCTACAGGTTGGAGCTACGGGGCTTATCAATTTGCCACGACTGCGGGTCTACTTTCCAAGGTGAACTTGTTAACAATGTATCGAAGACCTAATTTGGTATCAAAAAATGATATGGAAATCATTTTTTGAAGTTTTGTTACCCTTGGTTCGCCGAACAATTATTGATCACTTGGTCGTTCCTATGATCCCTCCCAATCTCTTAACACCCATTTTACATGTAGTGCCATACATCATCCACGTGTATAGCTGGTCTCCTATGATCCCTCCTCCCAATCTCTTGACACCCATTTTACATGTAGTGCCATACATCATCCACGTGTATAGCTGGTCTCGAATTCAAGTATGATTCTCTATTGGGAAATCACAAATCCTCATGAGAGAAAGTGTACAATAGGGTCCACAAATATTTCAAATTTTGGATGTGCTCCCAGTTCTGTGCTTCAAAAACAGTTGCATTCAATTGCATATTTTTCTTTTGTAATGCAAATTTTTCATATTGTCAACATAGACTCTATTATTTTTCCAACACAATTTACGGTTTGTGAATTGATGAATCTTTGAGGTTTTCAAAGTTCATAGTTTTCATTCTCATTCAACTCCAGGCCAAAAATTTGAAATATTTTTGGACCCTACTGTGCATTGGAGGAAAAAAGCGGGGTTGATGGACTCCCTTCAATTGTCCTCCCTTCGTCACAGGATCTTGACTACTACAATATCTCGGACAAGGTTTTTTTTTTGGCACCGTAGGAGTGCTTCATGCATACAATGGAAGGTGGTCCCTCCAAATTTAGACCATTGTGACTGTCACGACATTAGAGTCTGGTTCCAAAGTGCCAGAAAAAAAACCCTGATCTTGGACCTTGGATAGGTGAAATTCAAATTGCGGGCTTACTTTCATTGGTAGTCATTAGGGTCAGAGGGAGCATTTGTTGTAAGCACATGAAAATGTAGGCAGGGGAGCAAGGCTGTAATCTCACAGCAAAATCCAATAGAAACTTACAATGCTGGCTGTTGTTATTAGCCACGTAGACTACCCGTAGCAGGCGAATCCTGATTGAGCAGAGTATGTGATTTAATTTGTCCTCAAATTTGTCACTATGATTAACACTCTGCCATTAACTACACTGACTTGTGAAACAATTTGATTATTCTATTCTATCTGAATCATCGCTAGCTCACCAATAACTTACATAAGGGGTCAACTATTTTGTGGTGTGGAATTGAGGGTGCAGAGTGCACTGGGTGCAAGTTCTCGGGTATGGGTGCGTTATATTCATAGATTATTTCTATAATATTTGTTCACATCAACAAAAATATTTCTTAAATTTCAAATTCTAAATCCTAAATCCTAAATTTTAATCTCTAAACTCTAACTTCTAAAACCTAAAATTTCAATTCTAGACCCTAAACCCTAAAATCCTAAACTTTAACCCTAAATTGTCACGTTATAGTGTTGATAGGGCAAAATATTTCAAGAATATTCCACACCAGCACCCCGCGCACCTCGCATCTCCAATTCTACGCCATGCAATAGTTGTCCCCCTTATATAAAGTTACTTGCATAAACTTATGTGAACATTAACTAACGTAGAAACACCTAAAATTGTACTTTTAAGCAATTTGACATAGTCAGTGGCACTTTCTTTCAAGGTATCTAGAATATTTTGTAATGTAAAAGTGGAGTGCTCTTGCCAAAAAAAATAAAAATAAAAAGGGATTATTTTTCATTGAAAATTAGATAAACTTAGAGTTGACCCCTAAATGCCTAAAGTTCTCTTCAAATTTGGCAGTTTTTGCAAAGATGCATTATAAAATGCAACTAAGAGGGATACTTTGAACTTGATGTATGAATAAAATTTGTACATTATAAATTTTAGATTCCATCAATACGGTTAGATCTATGATTGCATTCACCGATATTTTGGTTTAAAATTTGAAACTCAAAACTCAAAATTCTTTTGTCATTCGATTTCGAAAAAGATGTTGACAATGTAAGAATGAAGTTTGTTGTGACTGGTTGAAATGTAATACTCTAAGTGTTGTGATGTTTGGAGATTATTTAGTTGATTAATTTTATGAGTTGACTTTTTCAAGAGTACTTTTGATTTGTTTTGAACTAAGATCTTCAAAATTTCTGATGAATTACTACCACTTGAAAATGAGGCATAATTTTTTTACAAATCATCCCCTTTTTAATTGTTTCACAAATGCATGAAGCTAACTTTCTATAAAATCTACAATACTAAATCCACACTACAAAATGTGCATGATGGATGAGAAAACATAAATGAAATCTATACATTGTCCGAAAAATGAACGCTCGAGCAGTTAAGAGGTAACCCCCTCATGTGGGTTTTTGGTGTTTTGCAAAATTAGTCTCATGTTGGTGGCTAACCCCTAAATGCCTATAGCCCTCTTCAAATTTGGCAGCTTTGCAAAAATGAATTGTGAAATGCAACCTAGAGGAATATTTTGAACTTGATGTATGAATAAAAGTTGTACATTATGAATTTTAAATTCTATTCATACGATTGGATTTATGATTTCTATTACCAGTATTTTTGTATAAAATTTGAAACATGAAAGTCAAAATTATTTTGTAACTCAATTACAAATAAGATATTGACAATCTTCGGATGAATTTTTTTGTGATTGGTTGAAATGTAATACTCTAAATGTAGTGATTTTTGGAAATTTTTTTGGTTGCTTAAATTTACGAGTTGACTTTTTTCAAATTCACTTTTACATTGAAATCTTCAAATTTTGGGTGAATGACTACAACATGAAGTGGGACACACAAATTTCAAAAATCAACCCCCTTTCTAATCGGATCACATGTGCATGAAGCTAGTGTCCCAATGTCCCCTTGCCCAGTGGGCACCGGGTCATTGACATTACGAACGGACACTTATTCATGCCGGCCCTAATAACGGGTCGGAGTTTCTATCTATCTACATGAAACTAACTTTATGTAGAATCTACACTAAAAATCCCACATTGCAAAAAGTGCACAACGGATGAGAAATTATGGATGAAACCTGTACATCGTCCAGAAATTGGACGCTCAGGCAGTTAGGGGTTAACCCCTAAACGTCCCAGCGTCCAGAAACTGGACGACGAATGATTTCAAAGCCTTCTCACGTTCTCATCAACGCTTGGATGAAACTCATCCAATTTTTTGGAGATTCTTCACCAAGTTGTTGTCCTATCTAATGGCTGGATTTAGTCATACTAGAGTACATATTTTTCTAAAATTGCAAATGTAGAAGTATGTCAAGTCGTTGACCAAGCCAAAATTGCATTGACTCTAGTTCAAAGTGGAATCGTGAAAAATGAGGTCATAAATTTAAGAAACACAAAAATTTCAAAGTATCACCACACTTAAGAGTATCTCATTTCAAACTCATTCCAAAAAAATTTACTCAAAAAATATTGAAATTTAGTTTGTAATCGAATTTAGAAGGAATTTTTAATTTTAACTTTCAAATTTTATAATTAAATATTGGTGATTGTATTAGTGAATCGAACCGTACGGATGGAATCTAAAATTCAAGATCTAGAACTTTCATATGTATATCAATTCCAGAATATTCTTCTAAATGGTAGTTTATAATGTTTTTTCTCAAATTGTCAATTCCAGGGACACCCTGGTACGTTAAGGGGTTAATGTGTTTCACCTTTGACTCGATGGGGTATTTTACCTTAAGTTATCACTGTTGATGTTTTTTTCCTTTTTTGTCTCTTTACCATTGACAAGGATGCTGAGTGGCTATGCGTAGACAGATACATTTCACACAACGATTCTGCATATCTATTCCACATGCTTTTGGCACTAGGGCCTTGATATCTGAACACTTTCACACAGTTCAAGTGTGCAGCACTGTGTAGCATGGACATGACTTATAGACAGCTTTATAAGATTGCTTACAAGTTACAATTACCATTCACAAATCAAATTACAACCTCATGTCCGTCCCTGAATCTCCAACCCATTTTACTGCCACTACCATAGTACCATAGCTGGATCGCCAAAAAATAATTCAAAAAATAAAAAAACATGAAAAAATTGAAATTATGAGGACCAGAAAGCGAAGATAGAATATATTATTTTGTTTAGCTATATTTTTCTATTTCTAAGCTATTTTGGGTCATTTTATATCTTTTTTTGTGTGCTGAAAATGAAAATCAAGAAATTCCTTTTTTGAGGAGCGAACTTTATTTTTCAAAATAAATAAATTAAATATTTGTTTGTGGAGTGACGACCCAACTCATTTTAGTAAAATGGGTAGTCTCCAACCCATTTTACTAAAACTACATTGAATGGTGTATTTTGTGTTCGAGTAGAAATGATGTCTTTTACCACAATTTGTTCAAAGGTGAGGAGAAATAGTGTGCCTCGACACTATATAGGAGTTGCCACTTGTCATCCTCACTTTCATTGAGAGTGCCATGTTCTTTCTAAATAATGAGAGTGATATGAGGTGGCATGTTATATTTATTATGGAATTGCCATATGTCATTGGAACACTACATTCGTTTATTTCTTACAAAGACACTATATTTTCCTAAAATTAAATAGTGTTTGGGTTTAGAAATATTGTCCCAAAACACAAAATATGCCATTTACTGTAGCCTCCAACCCATTTTACTACCACTACACTAAATGGCGTATTTAGTGTCCCGGGACACTACTTCTAAATCTAAACACTATTTCATTTTTGGGGGTTTAGGGTTTAGGGTTTAGGTTTATGTCCTCGTAAGAAAAAAAATGAACGTAGTATTTCGATGACATATGACAACTTTATGATAAATATGACATGCCACCTCATGTCACTCTCATTACTTGGAAAGAACATACCGAGAGAACATAACACTTGCAATGAAAGGGGAAATCACAAGTGGCTAGCTCCTATTTAGTGTCAAGGGGCACTATTTCTCTTCACCTTTGAATAAATTATAGTAAAAGGCATCAATTCTACTCAGACACAAAAGACACATTCAATGTAGTAGAGACGTTGAGTGCGTGGACCATAGAATTGTGTCCCAAAAAAAATCAAAATTGGTTTAAAGGTAGTTCATCATGTGAGTATTGGAGTCTTTTCGAGGGTCTTTTCTCTGACGTATGCACTCAAGATTTCTACTAGTAGATAGATAGATAGATAGAAGCTCCGGCCCTATAACAAGGCCGGCGTGAATAAATGTCCGTTCGTAATGTCAATGACCCGGTGCCCAACGGACAAGGGGACATTGGGACAATACTACTCTCCCCTTTTGAGGATGGACACTATAGTAACAGAAACAAGGTAACAATAACAATAACAAAATAAAGTAACAAAGTACTAATGGTTGGGTACCAGTTTGAATAAAGGTATGTTTGAGTTGAGTATTATCATCAAGTCATGAGTTCTTTGGTTGGTTGGTGAGGGGCATGGTATCACATTTATGTGGTCCGGGTTTGATTCTCATTGGGTTTGTTTGAGCAACGGTGTAATACACATGACTTGGTACCGCTAGTGATTTATCATGGCAGGAAAGTTGTACCAACCAACCGGCCCTATCTATCCCTTAAGACAAGTGCTTGTGTTAAACTAGTGTTTGAAAAGAGTGGCTAGCAGTGGTTTTCACCACTACCCTCTTTTAATATACTATTCTGTTGGTATCGGTTGATGATTTTCTATACGTCTTTTGTATAGAAGGATTGATCCTTTCTACTAGTATTATATATTATACCAAATGTTTAGTAATTCCTTTGATACAGTTGTTCCTATGAGTAAGGGCGGGGTCTATGTTGCACCATCTCAACTCCTAAATGTCCAAGCGCCCATTTTTCTAAACGATGTACAAAATCAAACTTTGTTCTCTCATCCATCATGCACATTTTGCAGTGTGAAATTATTACTACAAATTTTATAGAAAGTTAGCTTCATATATGTGTGGACCGATTTGAAAGGGAATTATCTTTGAGTTTTTTATAACTCATTTCATGTTGCAATGATTCACAAAAAAATTCTAAGATCTTAGTTCAAAGAAGTCCTTAAAAAAATTAAACAAACCAAAAAATCTCCAAAAATCACTACATTTAAAGAATAACTTTTCAACCCATCGCAATATATTTCATCCACATGTTGTGAATATCTTATTTGTAATCAAATTACAAAAGAACTTTGAATTTTAAGTTTCAAACTTTAAACAAAAATATCGGTGACTGTAACCATAGATTTTAGTTGCATTCAGTAATGCATCAGTTAGCAAAATTGAAGAATTTTGAGAGGGGTGCGGACATGTAGGGGTTTAACCTATTTAACCCCTAAATGTCCCAGCGTTCAGAAACTGGATCACGAATAGATTTGAAGCTTTGCAACTTTCTCATACAAATTTAGATGACTTTCATCCAAATCACCTTTGTAAGACAATTAAATTCTCTACCAATTACAATAGTTCTCTTGTGATGCGGAGTTGTTGATAATATTAGAGAACCCTCCAACTGCAAGTATGTCAAATTTGTTGGGTAGATTTTATGCTTGCAATGGTCCTCTCATGTACACCTCATGTACATCTGAACCATGCTAATATCTAACTTTGAGTCTAGCATCTACTTGTGTTCAAAGGATCGGTACGTTTAGGGATTAAAACATAATTGTATTGAAAAACAGTTTGTATGATTGTTGAAATGTGTGGTGAACTGAATAGGTTCAGAGAAAGGCTGGGGGAAAAGTGCTGGCACTGGTCAAAATGATAGAAGGGCCCGGGGAGGGCTTGCCAATTGCCATTGATGCATGTGTGACAGGGCGATTTATGGGGAAGAGCTGGGGTAAGATTTTGGGGCTCAGGCAATTTATGGCCCCAAGATTGAGTACTACCTGGGGCTCTGATGCATCCTCACATAATGGGGCGCTCCCTCTGGTCAACAACAGTTGACCAAAATTTGTATTAGATAACCGAGGAGCCGCGGAAGCGGCGAGTAGTTATCATACATAATCGGTTGTTCACTTTTCAATCATAACCCTTGATCCAAGGGCTTAGGGTGCAAGTTGAAAGAAGAGAAGGTTATGAGTGATAGCAATGGTGATGGGTTGCCATGCTACCATGTTGACATCAAAAAGTCAACAACTGGTTATGAAGTCCTTCTCATGAATCTTACACATATTAGGAAAGAATATACTCCCTCCGTCCCAAAATGATCTTCCTGTTAGACAAAATGTTCTGGATTAAGGTTGAAAATAACAATTTTGAAACCATTTTTGAGCTAGAAGTAGAGTTTAGTGCACTCTTTTATTCCTAAAAATTTGAGTTTAAGATTCCTTTCGAAAGTGTAGGTTTGGAGCATTGAAAAGTGGGATTTTTGGCCATTTTTGAGGAGCACTGGTGGCCACTCATTTCCTTGGTTCTTCTCGGAACATTCATCCATTTTACAAAATTCATCCATTTTATCTGGATTCATTCATCCATTCATCCAAAATATTCATCTAATTTTCCAATTTTCATCCAACAGTTCAGAAATCATCCAATAAATTTCATCCATCCACCAGGAAGATCATTTTGGGACAACAAATGCAAGCCAACAGGAAGATCATTTTGGGACGGAGGGAGTACATATTTTGACAAAATGAAAAAAACAAAACAAAAGAACAAATGTTGTATTGCTAAACTAATAAAACTCTAAATACGGTAAGTACACCTAATTGCACTTCTAATTAACCCCTACACATCACAGGGTGTTGTTGAGCATTTTCAAAAAAGGATATGGTAGAAAATGTTGTCACAAGCGTCGGGTTTTGATATTTTGTGGATTTTAGGTTTTTGTAGAAAAAAAAGGTATATACTATAGGGCCGTGGAATTTTAAAGTTATGTATTTTTAAGTTGAATGCATTTGTTTATTTTTTCAACCTCTAATTTTAGAATAAATGGGTTGAATGAGAGGATTTTGCATGAAGTATGATGTGTTTTTCAAATATGTGGTGTTTTTTTATTGATGAAAACACTATTTTCACTAAGTAATTTTTTTCTCATATTGTTGTATTTAACCCATGATGTTTTTAGAGTCATGTTTCTAAAAATGTTATTTTATATTCTTGGAAATAATAAAATAGACTGAAATACGGAAAGGGTGTTTTGAGTGAAAATTTCTTGTGACATGAAAAATTTAAAATTTGAACTCCCTTATCTAATTGTATCATAGTATATACATGTTATTGAATTTTAAAAATTTGCCTTCTTTCATTGAAATGTAAAAAAAAACTCACTTTTACCGCATACAATGTTTTTACTATGATACTATAATTGATCGTAAAGCTTCAAAAATAAATTTGGTTTGAAATTTGTTTTCAAAAAATGTCTTAGTTATAGAAGAGGTAAGATCTAATTGGGGATCCATTTTTAATTAAAGAATTTTCAATACTCACTTTTTACCACATTTATGGTATGGGTGAGGTCATTGAATTTCAAGGCAGAGACCATACCCTACGGTGAAAACACCCCCTTAGAATTGACAATTTGAGAAAAGTCATTGTAAAGTACTATTTGGAAGAATATTTTGAAATTGATATACAAATGGAAGTTGTATATTTTGAATTTTGGATTCCATCCGTATTGTTAGATTCATCAATGCTATTGCTATTATTTTATTACAAAGTTTGAAATTGGAATTAAAAATTCCTACTAAAAATGATTACAAACAAAATATTTACATTTTTTGAATAGAATTTGTAGGAATGGATTTGAAATGAGATACTCTTAACTTGTTGATTCTTTGAAAATTTTGTGCTAGTTAAATCTATGACCTCCATTTTGCAAGGCCACTTTTGAACTAAAATCAATGCAATTTTGGTTTGGTCAACAATTTGACATAGTTGTGCATTTGTAATTTCAAAAAAATTATGTACTCTAGTAACACCAAATCCAACCATTGGATAGGACAACAACTTGATGAAGTATCTCCAAAACATTAAATGACTTTCATCCAAGAAGTGATGTATAAAATCCTAGGCCTATGTAAAAGCTTGTTGGTTTTAATGTGAAAATTCTTTTGGTTGCATTGGACTCGACTCCTAGTGTAAAGGGGTAAGGTTCCAATTACAAAAATTTAACTAATGTGAAGCAAGGATTTCAACCCTTTACACATCAACATGGCTTGACTCCTAATGTGAAGCAGTCTTTACTCCACAATGGGAAATTGGGGATGCTGTTATAAACACCAAAGCTTCACATCAATTAACCTACTGGGATAGAGATGTCTATAGTCAAAACCGCTTTACATGATCAGCCAAGGCCAATTTGGAGCATGAATCCTCGTACGTGATTGGTCCAATGCACGAAATCAAACCCAAGGCCTTTGCATGATGAAATCAAGGCCATTCTTTGAAATTCATATTCTAATGGATTAAAATTATATCCTAATGCACTAAAGACAAATTCTGGCATGGCTCCAAGGAACAAAATTGGGTTGACAACACGGGATTCCAATTCACTTCCGTTGGGGTTGTGTCAGAGCTCCCTCCCTTCTTGGCTTGAACCACTATTTCCTTTGAATTTTTATCTTTTTTGGAAACAAATGAAACATGATTTCATTGCAAAGGGTTTCCTATGAATTGGCTTTGGCCTTAGCCTCCATGTAAGGCGGCTCTTAGGGCCGCTTCACACTATGGCCGAAGGTCCAGAGGCTGTCAATTTCCACCAACCGGATTGCAAAAAATCAAGAGTTCAGCCTCTTGACCCTTCACACTAGAGGCCAAAGTCCAAAGGCTGTCGCCCTCCAAAATGCTTACATGGCAACACTTTTTGACCAAGGCGACGGCTTCTCAATAGGAAGTTTGGGTCTGTAGATTTCTTTTCATAAAAAATGAAAACTATATTTTATTGCCTATTTTCAGTAGATTTCTTTGGACTATCAACAAAGTTTGGTCACTCAATCCCACAGCCTCTCGACTTGGACGGCCATAAGGTAACTATACCTAAAAGGGAGCATTTACCTTAAAGCGTGCATATCTATTACAATGTGACATTTTAGCTGTGAAATGTCACACTGCTGTAAATACGCACGCTTTAAGGTAAATGATCCCTTTTAGATATAGTTGCCTTAGTGTGAAGCGGCTCTCAGACTCTCAAATGTTGTTGGATCCTCCGCTGGGGCCTGTCCCTTGGTTTGATGTATGTTTTGTTTTGCAGTGCAATAAAATGTCCATTTTTTATCTCAGCCCTTCGAGGGTAAAGACTACGGAAACGCGTTTTCAAGGAGTTACATTATTGAACTGTATAAACAAGCCTTAAAAATAAATCTAAGTATAAGTAAACGTAGGGTAAATACTAAAGCAGAGACTATGTGACTAGCTGCTTGTTTCAAAATAAATTGCTGCTGGTTTCAAAAAAGGACACAGATTCTGATGAGAATTGTGGTTATTAGCGAAAGCAGAACCAAATATGCCAACATAAGTGTGTATAATTGCATCACACAGGCATTTGATTGCAGCTAAGAAATAAATTAAGTTATTCCATGGTCAATGAAAGGTAACTACAGTAACTTAAGTAGAAAGGCTGCCTTCTGGCAGAGTCTAATCACTAAATTCTCCAGGTAAGCTGCAGTGGAAATGGTTAGATAATTCTAAGCTTAACCCCTAAACGTACCAAGGTGTCCCTGGAATTGACAATTTGAGAAAAAAACATTATAAACTACCATTTAGAAGAATATTCTGGAATTGATATACAAATGAAAGTTCTAGATCTTGAATTTTAGATTCCATCCGTACGGTTTGATTCACTAGTACAATCACCAATATTTAATTATAAAATTTGAAAGTTAAAATTAAAAATTCCTTCTAAATTCGATTACAAACTAAATTTCAATATTTTTTGAGTAAAATCTGTTGGAATGAGTTTGAAATGAGATACTCTTAAATGTGGTGATACTTTGAAATTTTTGTGTTTCTTAAATTTGTGAACTCATTTTTCTCGATTCCACTTTGAACTAGAGTCAATGCAATTTTGGCTTGGTCAACGACTTGACATACTTCAACATTTGTAATTTTAGAAAAATATGTACTCTAGTATGACTCAATCCAACCATTAGATAGGACAACAACTTGGTGAAGAATCTCCAAAAAATTGGATGAGTTTCATCCAAGCATTGATGTGAACGTGAGAAGGCTTTGAATTCATTCGTGATCCTGTTTCTGAACTCTGGGACGTTTAGGGGTTAAGTGGATCAGAAGTCATAAGCACTTTAACCCTTTAAGGTCCCAATTCAACACTGTTTTCAAAGAAACGTTCTAAAATGTTAGATGAATACCAAAAACGGAGTTGATGTACAAAGAAAAGTTGTAAATGTCAACGTGAAGATCACATATGTACAGTACCCACCAACAAGTTTACGTTCAAATTTTCGAACTCCAAGTGCCAGTGAAAAAAAAGTGCAACTTTGAAAAATCATATCTCCCAATTTACAACTCCAAACTTCACGAAACTGCCACATGTTTGTTTAGAAACAAGTTAACTACATTCTATGTGTCATTAGTATGCAAATTTGAGCCATGTGTAAGAAAAATCAGATTGCATTAATTGCACTCCAAGTTGTGTTTGTAGCTCCTACACCGTGATGACAACATCCATTCTTCTTGAGCCAACACACTTCAGATTTTTGTGAGTTTGAGCTTCATATATGGATCTCCAACAACCTTTCAACAAAAAAGCATACTTCGTTCAAGCAATGTGGTAGCTTGTGGATACATTGTGGAGTGTTTTTGGTGAGTAATTGCAATTCTAGTGGTTTTGTTTCTTGAGCTTCCAACTTTGCACAAATAGTAGAATTGGAAGGATTCATTGCTTCTTTAGGATTTTGGTGGGCATAACATCAACTGGAAAAAAGAACTCACTCAAATTTGTAAGTGTTGATGCTCCAGTTCTCAATTCAAATGGCCTTAGATAGCTTGAAAGATGGTCTTGAAAAATGGTCTTGAAATATACTATCCAAAAGGAAGAGCTACCGCAAAACAAAGAAAAATTAGTCAATACCATTCAAAGGGCATGGGAAGAGGTGTTTTTAGAGATGATTGAAGTTCTCCTTGCTAGCATGCCTCACTGTATGAAGGCTGTAATCTAAGCTAATGGTGGTAGCACTAGATGGTAGATAGTTTGTCAAAAATGCTATATTTACATATAAATGTATAAGTTTTTTTGTAAATACCTAACATATTAGTAAAGTAGATTTCATTATCTCTCCAACGCACTTTGCGGTTTGTGATTTGGATCATTTTTGAGCAAATGGTGGCAATTTGAAATTGGAGATATGTGCCTTGTTTCTGCAGAATGACTGCTGTGAACGTAAACTTGTTGGTGGGTACTGTACAGTTGGATTTATCATATTTTTTATTAACTATTTTAAATTTTGCAAGGTTTTCTCTTGAAATTTGATTAAAAATCCTGCATTAACACAAAAAAAAATTAAAATATTGTAATGAAATTGGAATAACATGCTCTATGAGATGGTATGGTTTCCATTATTTGATTCTACTTATTTCGGAGAATCATGTTTTAGGTCTCACTTTTTGAACTAAGAATGAAACTTGACATAAACCAATTGTGTGATTTTTCCAAAAATCATAATAACCCATTTTAAGAATCCAAACCGTACAATAGATAGTAAACTTGCACAAGAACCAAGAGAAATTTATGTGGATGAAAACTGTCTAATTCGGATGAGAATCGAACAACTTGAATCTGATCGTCGTCCAAATATTGGACACAAGAGCGTCAAAGGGTTAAGAAGATACAATTAGTTTCTATTTTATCTTTTAATTATTTCCATTTTGGGAAGCAAGATTCCGTCCAAAAAGAACCGAATGTAGAAGGAGGATACAGTTAGCTAGCCATTTCATTCAAAAATGAAATTTTATTGCAAGACTAACATAAGGTTCTTTAGCCCTTGCAAGGGGCTCTCACTGCATGAAAAATAACAAATTCAAAAGATGTGATTCTTGAGGCGGGGTAAAGAATGACGTGGCACGATTAATATTCTAGAAATGTAAACTCGTGTCTAGATAGTTCCAAACTTCCAATGTTCTAAATGTCACTCTCCGGGTCTGGAAGACAGCAATACAACAAAGGTCGACATCACACATCATTACTTTGACCTGTGCTAAGTCTTCCCCAGTAATGTGGCATCAATTCTGCTGTGAACTTAATCATGATTCAGTGGCTACAACTTAATGTTGCTACTCTGACAATCTCATAACTTACTTGCATGAGTATATGATTGCTTCAGTTTCTTTCATTCATCTTTCCAACTTCAAGAGCCCATTTAGATACTACCCTGCATCAAGTAATCAATGCGCTGCACGTCTTCATTTCAAAACCTTCTTCAACGGTATAGGATTATTTTATAATTAATAGGGAAAGATAATTAGAAATAGCGCGTGAGCATACAGAAGTGGACGACGACATTGCAAGCATCACGGAATGTGTAATTCAGAACCTCCATCACCATGTCCTGTACAAGCTTCTCCAGAAACACAAAGAGAAACCATTTACATAGAGCAAAAATTGTATCAATTACATGCCTGTCCGCCTGGCAAAGAGAAATGATTTAGCAACTCGTCTCATGCCAGTACAGAATCAGCCTCATTTTGCTGGAGCTGCTGGTGAAATAATGAGGCGATCTATATCTGTAGTTGGGCTCTTTACACCCCACAAAATAGCAGCAATCAAACAAGCAGAGATTAATATGAGGATGTAAGCAATTACAATAAAGCTCAATTATGAACAGGTGTAGACAGGACTCTAAATCCTCAGACCCGATGTAGAGGTATTTTGTTGATCAGGCAGCAAATTTTACTATACTAAATCGAATCATAAGCTACATTTCTGCATGAAATCTGCAACATCTCATCAGGCAGAGAACTGACAACAAAAGCAAGAGGGGTTAAAAGCAAGTCCCTGGCACACTTGCATAAATATAACAGGGATACATACCTGATTAACAATTGTGAGTACAGCAGCTGCTACATCATCCGGAGTGAGAGCATTCTTCGGCAAAGCATTTCCCTGGCCAGCTGGACCTGCCCACCTGTTCACAAACCACCCAGACAGTCGCTCACTGAAAATCTCAGCCTATAATGGATGAGGAGAGTGGAGGATTCTCAACAGACATCGCAGTTACTAAGGTAGAAGATACTAGAACCTGATCCCGCCTGCTACATTGACCCCTGTTACCAATAGCAACTCACCTCTTCCATTACAGTACACTCGGTTGAAACTTCAATTAGCAATTTGAGTGTAAGCGTGACTTGGCTAAATGCCTATGGCCACTCATCTTTGAATGGAAATCAGGGATTGTCTACTGTCCCTTCAATAGTGGTCTATTACCTCACTATGAGTGATTGCATACTAAATTCATACATAGTGTTAAGAAAGTTTGGCTCTTGTAGTACTCCAATGAGAGCACACTCCTACATATTGGTTTAAGTGCTTTAACCCCTAAAGGACCAAAGAATCACAGATTTAAAATAACAAGTTCAATTGATCATATTGTGAAAAGTATAATTCAGATGGCACCAAATTTTATATCATCAAAACTAGTGAAAATCAATGCATGTGTTGGTCAAGAAACGAATAAATTTGAACAAGTGGGAATCCAAATCAAACCTACTCAACCTGAATTAAAAAACATAGAACAGACTTTGGGCTTCTTGGTCCTTAGGGGGTTAAGTGACTGAAAGAGTATACTGAGCCTGCGACAAACAAACCCTCTAGATTGATTCCTTCCTTGCATTAATGGCAATATCTTCACAAACACATCCTCACCGTGGATTCCAGAAACTCACCATTCTGTTGCAATCGCCCCTGGAAGTATTGTGGCAGCCTTGACACCAGTCCCTCGTAGCTCACCGCGAAGACCTTCAATCATCCCCTGCACTGCGTGTTTCGTTGCACTGTAGATAGACTTCCCTGCTGCGGCTCTTTCTCCAACCACACTGCTCGTCACAATTATCTGGCCAAACTTCCTCCCCTGCCACCATAGCCACAACTCTTACTTCAGAACTTGTCATCATGCTTGTTCAATTGAAAGAAGCTAATTACATTCAGTAGCCTTCATGTGCTCTGCCTTTCCTTCATGCACTCTGCTCATCATCTTGGGACTCCCCCTGTCCAATTAGTTACTCCCTCCGTCCCAAAGTTATTGTCCAACTTGTTTGCTTGGTATTTCTTTGAGCCAATTTCATTGATCATATTGTAAGAAACATGATAAAAAAAAGGTTCCAAATTATGTCACTAGAATGATTGAAGAACATTGCATGTGTTCATTGCAACCTAAATAAAATTAGCCACAAGGAAGTACTTTTTTGACCTCCTTAAAAAAGCACTTTCAAACATGACAATAACTTTGGGACGGAGGGAGTACTGATGAAGGAACTCTTGGGTGTGGAATATGCTGTACATACTCCTGTGGGGCCAGGCAGAGCCACTGCAAGCTACTGAATGTTATGAGGAAGTCACATAGAAGAAAAACATAAAACATGCTGGTTATCAGTAAATTGAAATGTTTCAAGATAACATCACAAAGAGATTCTTCTCCATGGTTCATGAGGAGGTTTCCTTGTGATCACACAAAAGCCTTCCTATGTAGGAGACCTCCATACAATCACTGCGACATTGAAGAGACCACTTTCTAAAAGTTCCTGAAACAATTGAATAACCACTACACAATCAACAATCAGGGTTAAAGAATAGAATCCGGAGGTCTACCTTCATATGGGGTAAGATGTGCTTGAGCCAAAGAAACACGCCTCGCACATTCGTGTTGAACTGCAAGTCGAAATCCTCCACTGAAATATCTTCGACATTCCCATGCCGACCCACGCCCGCATTCAGCACGGCCACGTCAATACCGCCAAGCGTTTCCACCGCCTCGGAATACAATCGCGCAACATCAGCCTCCGCTGCCACATCTCCCAAGCCCTTGAAAACCTCCTTGGCCCCTACAATGTAATGGATCCATTAGTTTTTTTCACTCTCTAGGGTTTTCAAAATGATTCTTGAATCCACATTAATTGATCTCACGAGAGCAAGAATTATAACCAATGGCATTTGTTAGTGCATGCAGGAAAAAACAAAACAGTTGAGTGGATCTCTAGGGCTTGCGACCATCAATTAGGGTTGCCACTTATTATTCTTGAATCCACACAGGTTTGATTGTGACCTTTGCAAATTTCGGAAGCTTCCCCGAGGCGCTGCGAGTCGCGGCCTGTGAGGAACAATGAATGGCCTTCGCGTGCGAGCTGCACGGCCACCGCTTTGCCCAGCCCGCTCGATGCGCCCGTCACCAACACTCGCAGCGGCGATTTCATCCTATCCTGCTCAATTGGATTCTATTCCAACTACAGCAAAAAATATATGTATATATAAAATTCAGCACATGCTAGCTCAGGAAACTGTTCGAAGATCCACGGGCTCGATCTCGTGAGCTCTCAAAACACGACATGCGCCCGTGAAACGTGGAGCAGCAGCTCGATCAAAAAGTGGCACGCAATTCGTGAAGAGAGGATTGACAGAAACTTAATTGGCTCGCAGGAATTAAGCAGTCTGTGTGGCTTTTGTTTGTCTCTACCGATTGAGTAGTAATGTTTGTTGGAACAGAAATTAACTGAGCTTCGCGTGCATGCACAGATCATGCAGTGCAACTTTGGCAATGAACGAACTTTGAGCGTGGGAATCGTCATGTTTGCCATCCGGCATGGTCTGCGAGTACACGACGGAGGCTGATGATGGCCACGGACAAACACCAATGCTGCCGCATGCGTGCGTCTGCGTCAGGGGAATCTGCTATCAACTAAGATATATAAAATACGCAATTAGAAATTACTGTAATGTATGACAGAAAGGAATGCAACACAAAAAAGGAGCATGGTTTTACTTGCGGCACTGTAATGTACTTGCACTAGTGGGACCGTGCTGTTGAGCACATTGAGCTTGAGTTGTCTCCTCGACGGATTCCTGCGCGGAACAGTCGAGTGAGACAAACCATGTTGTATTGTATAATAGATAAGAGCATGGCCACCCATGGCCTCAGAGGGTCTCTCACACTCAATAAATGAAAAGTTTCAAGGGGCCTTTCAAAATACCATTTGACTCTGGATTCTAGTGTGTTAGAAATTGGGCGTTCAAATCACTATTTAGTTCGCTATTCGATGGTTATTCCTCCCATTCTACTTGTGATTGGTCCATTGACTATTTGATGCACACTTTTGATACGTGAAGGGTGTGCAAGGGTGGGGGAGTGTGAATGCAAGGGTGGGGGAGTGTGAATGCAAGGGCCTTTCAAATATAGATGAATAATTTTTTAGAGTTAGTCCTAGCGTGCATGGGTGGGAATGCTCTAAGGTAGGAGGCTCTAAACCCGCCCCTTTAAGGATTGTGGCATTATGAGAACACATGGAGAACTGAGCATGATTTTTCTCTGGAAGAGAAATTCAAGCTAAGACCAACATACTTTGAATCAAAAAAATTGTATGTTTCTAAAATTAATTATGAATTTCTGAAGTTGAAATGACATGGGTTCTAAAATAGTGCTCTTCACCATAGGTACATCCCAAATTTCAAAATGTTCGTCCTTGGTAGAGTGCGGATTTAGAATTGTGGTGGGTTTAGAGCCCTCTACCTTAGTGCGTGAACAGTAGTTGCAGCAAGAAAAGACAAGGCTTTGAATTATTTTTTTGTTTCTTGTTTTTACCTTCCTTCGTTTCAGGAACACATATGCAAGGCTTGGTGTGAATGGGTGTAGTTGAGAGCATTGCAAAACATGGTGAAAGCCCAACACTTAAAACCAACACTATGCCTAATTGTGACAAAATTTAAACTGTGCAATCATTGTAGAACGCAAATCTAGGCAAATCATAGAGTCCTTATTGTTGTTGACCAAAATGATAAGTTATTTATGATCTACCTAGATTTACATTCTAGAATGACCATCTTGTTTAGATTCTGCCTCATTTAGGTTCACCATCACTTTTAGGTACACATACCTTACCAAAAAAGGTACATTTTTTTCCAAACCTTTTTTAACACTTTATGGTAGGAGCATCCAATTCCGACAATGTACCCGATTTTGACAAAATCAAGGCACAATAGTGATTCTAGAACGTAAATCTAAATAGACTAGTGTTTTTTTCTGGCGATTATTAACTTTTGGCTGCTGTTTAAAAGCAGCTGCTAGTAGCTAAAAATCGTTAGGAAAAAAAAACATTGAGGTAGACCATAAATAGTTATCATTTTGGTCAATATACAATAAGGGCTCTATAATGTACCTAGATTTGCACTATAAAATGATTGCATGCCTATTGTTGTCAAACCCTAGTTGACTATTTTAAAGCGCTACTAGGCCAAATTCAAGCCCCTATGCATTCAATCATCTTGTGTCCCAAGCACTACCCAAAATTTCTTTCCCCCATCTCAATCACTTGATCGTATCTTGGAGAAGGGACAATGCTAAAACAGGCGTAAATGGGAATCAAAACCCTCGCACTCCTAGCCCCTCCCAAAGCGCAAATTCAGATATTATTTTTATTTTTATTTTAAAAGTTTTTTTCAAATGTTGTTCTCTCAAAACTAAACCCATCGGGCTTAGTCGGTCCTTTAAGGGTTAATGAACATGCATCATGGAAATTCTTTTAATGGAGTACGAGATAGGAACTATATGGTAACTTTATCGCATTTTTTGCTATGGTAGGCTTTGTTGGTCCTGTATAGATTCAGTATAACAGATCGTATTGATCTTGTATAGTATCCGTATGACTTTGTGAATATATTATCTATATTTAATTTTTTATAAATATAGCATCTATATTAGATTCAATACTTCTAGCTAAAATGTTCTTGTATTGATTCAATTGTTTGTAATTCATATCGTCTTTATATGACAAATTTACAATCACAGTATAGTTTCAATCAAGGTATAGTTGATATAGTAAATGATTTTGTGCTCACTTAGTACTAAAATTGCCTACTTTTAATTTTTTAATGATAGAACTTCCAGTGCAGCCCAAAAGAATTAAAAAAACTCCTTCCCCGGGCAACACTTAATCTCGCACTTAATTCCCTACCCCTTGTTCTATGTGGCGTAGATCCGGAAGAGACAACTCTTTCAAGCTTCAACCTCCTCCCCTCTTTGCACCTCGTTTGCTCCAGTCTTCAAAAATTTGAACTCTCTCAAATCCTACAGCGGGCAGAGAGTTTCAGATTCTCTTTGCAAATTTTTTTCTTCCTACAAGTGCACTTTTCATGAATTTGTGCAACGATTGAGCCCATGACTTCAACAATCTTTGCAGCTATAGTTTGATCCCCTCCAAGTTGAACTTAGCTGACCAAAGCAAAAACTATGCTCAAGATTCTCTTACAAAGAAGCCCTAGGAGTTCTCTGCGTCCATTGAGGGTTAAAGATTATCACACTAGATATGTCCCAAAGAGTGTTGCACATGAGAGTATGGCTATTCATTTTTCAAAATAGACAACATTTTTTTTTTATTAAGAAAAAATAATAAATTATTTGAATCCACCAAAATATTCTCTTTGTCCAACAAATAGCCAACTTTTGTCTCAATTGTGCAACTTTGGAAAATACTACTTTTTTTCTACAATAAGTAGGTTGGATAATAAATAATGAAGATTCTTTTTGCTTTTGTACACTAGGAGACAAGTGATTGGTTGGAAGTGAATAAAGCAAGTTGTATGAGTGGAGTAATCAAGTAACTTATCGTTTAAATAAGTGTCCCCCACTAGTGATGAAGTTCTAATGTGATGAGATTTTCCCGTATGAGTGGAGATGCTTTGATATCTCTAAAAGGTGTGTTAAACCTAATAAGTTTCAAAGAGTGTAACATGTCGCAAATAGTGTCTAATTTGATACTTTGCAAAGAGTGTAGACCTAGGCAACAAGCAACCCATGCACACACCACAAAGTTTGAACCCCAAACCTCATCGTTGTAGTCGGAAGTTTTTACCTTGTCATAAAATTAAATTTTGTGCGTAGATAATTCAGGTTTTTGTTCTATATATAAGGTGGGATGTTCATAAATATTCTTTCTTAGCATTGATCCTTTTTGGAGTTATTATACCCCTCAAAATGTTTTTTGAATGCATTTTCTTAAAAGACAGATCTAGTTCAAGTTGTTTCAATGTTTTGGACCATTATATAATTATTCATGAATGAAAAAATTTAAGTCAGCTACAAGTTTTTGATACCTTTTCAAAAAAATTGCTTTGATTTTCAATACAGTTTTTAATTTTAGTTTTTGACATTTAAAATTATTAACTTTTTTTGACACTACAATATTAAAAAAAAGGTTTCAATATTGTTTTTAACACTTTAGTGTCAAAAATAGTATAAAATAGTGTCATAACCGTCACTTTGAGTTTTGACACAAAAATATTAAAAACAACACCTTAGTATAAGTATGCCACACCAAACTTCCATTTACTTTGAACAAGCCAAATATAACAAAGAGACAAGAAGAAAAAATTGTTTGAAGACGGGATCCCCTTTTGGGCTTGTCCTTTCGTCAATCCATGTTTAATTAAAAATAAGAAGCAAAAATTGTTTGAAAATAGAAGCTTATTATTGGCTTATCTTGTTTTAAACTTGACTTCTAGTTGTTATCAAATGTTTTTGGTGTTGAAAATATTGATTGACAATTTGAACATGGGTTGAAAATAGAATTAGCACAAAAAAGCTTTCATTTTCAAGCCTTGATTTTTCCTTCTTGTCTATGTGGTTTGAACCAAGACAACATATATTAATTAGCAACTCAAACATATTTCACTACATGAAGGATCATAGGGATGATTTTTATAAAATATAATTAATGAAGAAAACTACTTACATTAGCAAGAGATGCTAACAATTTTAGGAAAACAAACAATTTGGTTAGATCTTTTATTCCAAATCATCATTGGGCATTAAAAAATTTATTTTTATTTTCTTAAACCACATACCGTACCAGGAAGGCAGGGTCGGCAGAAAATAATTCCCCAAAAAAATGCCGAAAAAAAATAAAAATTTATCAAGTATTTTGTCGAAATCAAGAAAAATGAAGTCAACAAAAACTGTAGACAAAAAACAAAGGAAAACGTGTAGCGGCTAGTAAAATTCAATGTCAGTTATTAATAGCCGAATTTTTAATAATTATTTTTGAAAGTGCCGACCCCTACTTTTCAAACTTTAATTAATTATTCGACATGAAAGTGCCGACCCTGCCTTCCTACTACGGTACTTATAGTATCATCCTAATTTTTAAAATAACTAATTACTAGAATAATAATTTATACAATATGATTTAATTCTTTTTCATTTTTCATTTTTGAAACTTCCATATTTAATGTTTATAATCACTCTAATACTTATCAATTTTATAGTGAATTTTTTTTGGAAATTTAATATTTGTAAAGGTAGAATTAAGATTTTATAGGTACTTCTTTATTATAACCTCTTAATTCAATTAATTTAAAATTTCTTCTGACAATACTTCTATGCTCAAAACCTACTAATTTTTTAGGAGATTATTATTGATAATTAAAAATTATCATCTTTCTATGTATATCTGTCATTTTTAAATTCAAAGAAGTGGTTGAAACTCAATTCATCATCAATATTGAAGTCAAAATTTCATCCCTCTATTTTAATAGAAGGAAAATTGGAAACTCTAACTACTATGAATAACTCCAAATATTATAAGACATTTTCTATAGTCTTCTTCATGGATTTTATTTTTGTTGTAAAATATAAAATAAAATGTTGAATTTAGCACTTTTAGTGATTACCAAATGAACAAATAGATATGTACATCCTAGTCAAATATCATGGACTCCATTATTTTCTCCTCAAAGTGTATATAAACTAAGTTTAGAGCATCATCACAATGCCATAATATTTTATTGTAGAGGTTTTCTTTATTTACATACATAATGCATTTCAAGTTGTAGTAGGCAAAGTATTGAACAAAATATAATATCATGATAATCACACTCTTAGAATAATTATCATCAATATAACTATGTGCATCACAATTTCTATAAAAAATAAATATAAAAATAACTTAACGTGTGTTGAATTGAACCCATACGTGTAATATGTACATACTTTTTGAATTTTTGAAAATTACAATAATGGTAAATATTTATATATAAATTAGTATTGGTCCCCCTAATACCCCTATCCATATCCAGTGTAATACCCCTATCGTAAGGTAGGAGGTTCTAAACCCGCCCGCCACTTCAAGGGCTGTGAATTTATGAGGACACAGGGAGAACTGAGCATGATTTTCCTCTGAAAAACAAATCCAATCAAAGACCAACATACTATGAATCAAAAAATTTGGATGTTCCTAAAACTAATTATGAATTTCTGAAGTTGATATGACATGGGTTCTAAAGTGGTGCTCTTCACCATGGGTACATTCAAAATTTCAAAATGTTCGTCCTTGGTAGACCGCGGGTTTAGAAGCGTAGCAGGTTTAGAGATTATTTACATTATTTACATTATTTACATTATTTACATTGATGATGCTCTTACACCTAAAATTTGCTCCACTAAAGTCTAGCATTCCAACAAGTCCCCAACAAGTCGGAGCCTTCAAGAATTTGCATTCGTCCCAAGACTCCTCCCCAAGACTCCTCCTCAAGACTCCAGCTCTCCAGGCGCGTTCCCTTAACTCGTTCCCGGAAAAATTCATTTTCCAGCTGCCCGTGCCCGAGCCACGAAGCTTCGTGGCACCATTCTTTCCGACCGCACGGTACCCTTGGATCACCTCCCCGATAGATCAACGGCTTAGCTCAATTTCAGGTTCCTTTCCTGGAAGCTTCCAGCGGATCGGTAGTTGTGCCCCGCAGCGCACCTCGTACACCGCAACGCACGCCGTAAGCGTGTCAAGGAAAAGAAGAAAACAACCCACGAACCCCAAATCGGTAAGTCCAGGATTCAAGCAACTTAAGGTATGTTCGCACCTGGCCTTAGAGGTGGTCTTACAAGGGGGTCTTACATCCTTAAAAAAGTGTGTGTTCCCACCTACATTCTTTAGTAATTACCAATCCTACATGGATGTACACATGGCACACTTTTAAGAACGGGTATTAGCTAACATTTAGGAGGACAAAAATATTTGAGCAATAGTAGGCAATTGTTAAGGGAGCACCAAAATAGGAAATATTCCCTAGTTTTGAACACTAAAGAATGGTCTTAGCTAATGTGGCATTTGAGGGGCCATTATGTAATCCCCCTACTATTGCTAACACCTTTCCAAACCTCATTGATGACACCTTTCCTACAAAGAAGGTATTTTTCCCAAAATTGTGGGGGTGTTAAATTTTTATCCACGGTCTTTGCAAAGGCCAAGTGCGAACGGGCCTTTATTCGGTTTATCGGCATTTCTACGCATCTGTAACTTAGAGCATCTCCACCGGGACTCGCCAAATGGGGCCGCGATCCCAAATGGCGAGCCCGGGCTCTTCAACGTCCCTCACCGAGACTCGTCATGCAGTCGGCGGCTCACAGGGCTCGCCATATTCAGGACTCCACTCGCCATATTCAGGACTCCACTCGCCAACGTTCAGGGTCTGAGGTTTTCTTGAGCGCGCCCCTTCTGCGGGAATTGTTTGGAAGATCTTGTCTATTTGAGGACATCATCCATTGGGAACCCACGGGCCGCTGCCACCTCAACTCGTTGGGGACCCATGTCAACTAAAGCTGTGTACATACGGGCTGGCAGGGGGCACGGATTTAGCCTGCCGGCTGGCCCTCCCCAATCTCCGCCCTGATTTCCCTCCAGTCGCAGCCATTTGACGAGTGCGGGTGAGGCATCCAATTTTCAGCGAGTGGTTGAGTCACTGTAGAGCCCTCAAAAAACGTTTTGGCGCGTCCATTGTGGCGAGTCCCGGTGGAGATGCTCTTACAGAAGTCTAGGTTCGCATATGAGACCCTAGTGACCTCGTATCCCGGGGGTGCACTCTACATTACGTGCGCTCATGACCTCCTCTAAAACTAAGAAAAGGTCTCAACTCAATTTTTGAACCAAGAATGAAACTTAAGTAAACCAATTATGTTCTTTTTCAAAAAATCACATTAAATCTTATTTTGAAGATCCATAACACACAAATGATAGTCAACTAGCACAAGAACAAAGAGAAATTTGGATGGAAGAAAAACTATATAGGATGTAATCAAGAGAAAGGTTGCAATCTATTTGTCATCCATTATACAGACGCAGGTGTGTAAAAGGGGTAATAATGGAAGTATACGTCAATATTTTCAGCTCTAAATATGTTTTGTTGTATGTATACTTTGTGTACAGCAATGTAAAAATTAATATCTAGTTTGTGCACTCGCGTATACTTTCACAAATTCAATATAGTGCACCCCCGGGCCTCATATTCATTAAAAAGGTGAAAGTGGCACGGTTTCAGTAAACCGCTGTCAGATCTACACGATTCAGAGCTTTGGGGACAATTCTGGCACTCGAAAATACGCCATGGTAAGAAACATGAGCATGCAATAATTGACTGATCTTACCTCCAGGCTCAGGTGTTCGAAGACAGTGTCGCTATGGCACGAAATCTTCGCGTGCGTGACGGTGAGACCTCTGGATTCCACGGCTTCCATAACGTCAACCAGAAGTCCAGGTCGATTAGCGCACACTATGTGTACTTCCAGAGCCCCATCTCTTCTCATCACTTCCACCTGATCATTTCACAAGCGTACTAACCTCGGATTTCAGAAATCAATGGCTGCAACTACTAACACACGCCAATCCTTCTACCATTGCAACAGGAAGTGCTTGTTCAAATGCTTCGAGAGTGTGGCAGAAACTCATCTCGTCATGCAAAGAAAGAAATTAATGTTCAAAAGCTGGGTGTACGTAGAAAACTAAGCCAACCTTACCATCGGCAAGGCTTCCGCTGAATCCAGTTCTTCAACACGCGTAACTTGCGCAAGAGAATCATCTTCGCTGCTGAGATCTTCCACTTGCTTTTGCAACGTCGCAATGTAACAGTACGCATCCGAGACAATAGAATCGTTTCTATCTCTTCTCTGTTACAGAAAACATACTTACACAGGTAAGGACATGCCCAGGCGTGGTATTACAACATGAGCAACAAGTCACAAGAGCCCACCAGAAGTTGATAGTTACAATGACATGAATTTCAAGCTACTTACCCTTGTGGAATGTGGAACAATCGCTCTAAGCCCATCGAGGTGCTGATCAAGCTTTGGCTCGAAACGCGAATGATCATATGACGCGTAGGTTCGTTTCTGGAAACCCGGAGCGTGCAGTGCTGTCGGCATAGCCACGAACTCCTCATCATCTTCCATGTCAGAATCGGACGCTAAATTATGATCTCTCTCAGTGCTTTCTCCTAACGAAACGCCCATCGTGATATGAGAGATCCTGGCTGCCGAAGTTGCACATATATACAACTTCGACGCCACCAAATAGGCTGCAAGTAATCAGTTATACCGAACTGGACACTCAGGCGAATTCCATAAATAGCAGGACCTCGGATATGTTGCTGTACGGCTGTACCTAGGCGATAGAAGTTAAAATGCCCATGAATGCGTCGGAGGTGTACTAGAGAATTCCGGCCACTCGCACCGTTTCCTTCCGCACATTAATGTGAGGACGTCAACGAGAATCACGACAGCTACCAACGGTTTGTCTGTGGACCACTCACAAAGCCCCCGCAACATTCCCTTTTTTGCAGCATTAAATTACCAACGCTTGCAGCAACATTCCACCCCCCTGATCATCCCAGAAAATGAAATGAAATGAAATGACATGCAAGGCGTGATCAGTGAACAGCTGGATGATCGATGTGGGGCGCCGATCATGCAATCTGTGGCGTGCTACCACGGCAATGAATGAATGGCTCTTTCGATAAGGCTCTCTTCACTTTCTACTTACTTCAGTCGATGCCCGGGTGATATCGTGGTAATACTCGTGTCAGGTACCTAGGTGATACTCAGGCAACCACTACTTTAGAAACTCGCGACAGATGTTTTGGTTGATACCCTTGTGATATAAAGGCCAAACACGTGTGAAATGCTTCAGGCACTTACGTAAGCAGTAAACGCCTCCCTGATGGCGTCCAGAAGTGAATTGCTTGATGGATTCATTCTTCACTAGGTACTTTGGTTGATACCCTTGTGATATTGGGGTCATACACGTGTGTGATACCTGTGTGATACCCGGGAAATTACGTAAGCAGTAAAAGTATCTCTGTGCCAGCTGTTGGGCTTCAGAGTGAAAGCATGAGAATTACTTGATGGCTTCCTTTCTTTACTGGGTACTGTGGTGGATACCTGTGTGATATTGAGGTCATACTCATGTGAGGTACCTAGGTAATACCCAGGTAGTTACTATACAGTAAACGCCTCCAGACAACAGTACTCGCTGTGATGAGCAGGCCAGTGTAGTGAAAGCATGGGAATTACATTTCTACCCCTTTTGATCATCATGCCGTGGCGTGTAGATGATGTTGCCGTTCTTTCACTTATTACTGGGGGGCCATTTGCAAGGCAAAATATCTTCTTGCCTGCTGGTGCTGCAATATTTAAGAAATTTATGGGCACAGTAAATTATATTTATCCAGTTTATAGTACATTGAGAGCATGCCCAGCAGCAGGTGTTTCGGAGGGACCAACAAATGCAAAGATCTGGTGTAAACTTAGTCATCTTCACTTGCTTCGAAGTTTGGCCCAACAACTCTGCACTAACGCTAAAAAATAGTATTTGGAGCCAAAGTTTGAAGTTTTCTTGCCATTTAGAGAAGCTTTGGCGCAAGAAAAATTTCTCACACCAAGCAAGCATCTTTGCTCAATCAACAATTAAATAACGAGCTTGAAGACTATTCATCGGCCCGTGCTTCAAGGTCATCAAGTTACTTTCATAAAATCTTCCTTTTATAAGTTGCCTTGGTGTCGCACAAGAAGTGTTGTTGGGCTACTTCTTGTTTAACATTTCTCTAAGTTAAAAATGGCCCTCAAATTAATGCTTAGCAGACATTTGGTCTCGAGTTGTTGGGCTTGCTCTGAATCAATAGGGGTGTCATGGCACTTTTGAGAAGTTCGTTATAAGTGGATGGCCCATAAACCAATACTTTAAGCTTTTCACTCAAATCTAGTACTATATAAAATTTGAAGCTTTTAATGAACACCTATTGGAGATATTGTGGTTTATAGTACTCATTTGTTATTGGATCATTCCCCTTGTGTGAAGATTGAGAACATGAAGATAGAATTCATAAGATAGTTCACATGGCACCTTGATACATTCACCAGGTAGTAAATGGTACAAGAATGATGGTGAATTCTTGGTGAACACTTGCTAAATTGAAGTGGTTGTTTAATTTAGCAAGTGTTCACCAAGAATTCACCATCATTCTTGTACCATTTACTTGGCAATGAATCGGTCAACGTTCCGTGTGGTTGTAGCCATTCTCCACTAAGCAATCAGTGACATCCCTTCGAGCATCCTTTGAATGAGCGTGAAGAATGAGAGCAGTAGTAAACCAGGGTAATTTACCTGCAAAATAGAAGGCGTGAAGCTTTTCAATCTTCACACTCATTCTTCTCCTCATGAGGAGAAGAACAGATTGTTTCTCAATCTTCAGAGAATAAGTCTTTCCTATTCTCTAAAGACCCTTCCTCCTTAATTCTTTGTTTTCTATTTTTAAAATTATTTAAAAGCAAAAATTGTTATAAAGGTATGGTTGCGCACAAATTGTTTGGAGTTGGAAAATGAGTTAAGATTTATTGAAATCCTTTGGTAAGGTGAACTACAAGGTGGAATGTTTGTATTTTTTATTTGGTGAAAAAATGTAAAAAGCTCTAGTAGCTTCATTTCTTGAATTATTTTTTTGAAACAATTTTATGGGAAGCAAAAAAAATCATTTTATTTCGTCTTGCAATATATATATATATATATATATATATATATATATATATATATATATATATATATATATATATATATATATATATGTATAATTTTGATTATGGATAGTTTGATTCATTCAATAAGTATTAGTAAAGTGAAAAATATGAAGAGTCTTGTTTTACTAATAGTTATTGAATCTTTTAGAATGAACAACACATTGAACTCGACATCTTTATTTTATAACTTGATTTCCCATTTTTCAAAAAAAAATTTAAAAATGTGCATAGAATGTAGATGGCTTGTTACAACGTCTTTATCAATAAATTGGCATGTCTTGATTTCATATTAGACTTATTAACAACTTGGTTTTTTCCCTTAGTCTTGTATATCTTTTTACATCATGTTTTTTTAAAGAATGATAATCAATTTATTTTTCTTGAATATTTATTTATAGATTCTTAACTCAATTTTTTTACAAAATTTGAAGAGACTTCAATTTTGAAACACCATACCCAATTTTTTCTTAAAAAAATTGCAAGATGAAATTTCAAAGATTGGAATAGAAATTTATGTTTTAAACGTTTGAGGCTTTGAGCATTATGATCTTGCAAATGGTAAAACTTTTCAATCTAAAATTTTAGGAAGACATGCTTCAACCAGTTAATCAAAGTAACCTATGATTGTATCTACCAAGATATTAAAAATGAAATAAAATTTTTATTTTTATTTTTTTAAAAGCAACATTTGAAAGTCGTTTTTGAAGGTAGTTTTTGACCAATTGCACAATAAAAACTTTAGGAGTTATTCACGTGGATTGATAAATCTATTTTTTTATTCTTTAAGGATGGGTTATATAAATTTTTATTTCAAAGTATTTGCATCCATAATTGCCACTGATAGAAATTGTACATAATTAATTTTAAATTCAAATTTCTTTGTAATGGAGTGACCAAAATTGTTGAATTTAATTGTGCACTTAGGAATATAAGCTTAGAAAAAAAAATTATATTTAGCTTAGGGGGTGTCAAAATGCAAGCTTCTCATGTGAGACTCCCCTATGCGGTTCCTAAATGTTGCTTTCCGCAATCTTGAGACTTTCATCAAAACAATTTTTTCCTTTAGTGAATTGAATCGCAGGGTTTTGCCACCACCCTTTAACGCTTTAAGGAGACAAAGACCACATACTTGTTTGAAAGCTCATTGCAAGAAATTCGTTGCAAAATCGCGCATAAAAGCTAAGGCAAATACTTGTACTATGACACAGTCGCTTATTGTATTAATTTTGTAACTACCCATGTCATGTGGCAATCTTTAAATTTTTTGAACATGCGTGATGATGAAATTTTCATTCACTGTTTTAAAATTCAATTTGATTTTTTTTTTGATGAAAAGATTGGGTCATATTATGAATATGAAGTAGAGAAGTTGTAAATTTTCTAAGAACATTCATACCATTTTCTAAGGACTTTTCTAATGACTTTTATTTTAGATCCAAATTCAAAAAGAACTCGTTTATCCACTCAAGAGTCAAAAGAGCATTGCCATTATGTCTCGATCTTGAACATACTTGTTATGCACTCAACAAATATACCAATAGACAATAGTAGCTTGGCCATTCTAAATGTGAGCCTTGTCTTGATAGGATACATGTATGAGAGTGTCTCTTCAAGTAGCTTTAAATTCCACAATTATGTCAAAATCTTTTATCCATCGATCTATTTAGAGCACTAGTGTAAGGTCCAACTTCTATAGATGAAGTTTCTCACCAATAGACAAGTTTTTAGGGACTTCTTGGGACCAAATTCTACATTTCAAGTGAGCCTTTGAGAAAAATAAATAGAGGAGAAGTTGTCATGAAGTATAGAGGGTTTTCAAACCCTTGACTTTATGGCAATAACCAATCAAATTTGTTCATGTTCAAATCTATGGAATTGTGCACCATTTTCATAGCTAGGTATGAGACAAATTGTAATACCACTTTCTTCCTCTTCTTGCCTGCTTCCACATGCAACTTCTTAAACACATGGAAGTTGGCTTTGAGCCTTAAATTCTAAGCGTCCACACTGACCAAAATGGTCACCATGTTTTTTTAAATAGTTTTGAGTAGGTCTTGTTTGAACCTTCCTCTTGTTAAAATTTATTTGTTTTTTGACCAACATATACAATGATCTTTACTAGTTCTAATTGAATTATCAATTGAATTTGTCATTTGAAAACTGTGAATCCTTCGTTCATTAAGCCCAAAGGCCTGATAACGGAGGATCCCAATGAGAGACCTGCGCCCGCTCTGCAGAGACAGAATAGACCAATTTTACACCATGCATTGAATTAGAGGACGGATGCTAATGTTGTTGGATGGGCTTGGCACTTCCCCAAACCAATGCCACTGTCTTTCACGGACCCGCTCTCACTTTTATTAAAGTAGAACGAAAGGAAATTGAACAGTGAACCGATTGTCTATTTCTTGCAATGCTTCATGGGGAGCGGCTGTAAGGATGGATTTGATATATCAGTCCCGTGAAATTAAATACGGAGAGCAATCATAGCAAGCCCAACAATTCCAGAGAAAATATGTCTGTCAAACATTCATTTGAGGGCCATTTTTAACGTAGAGGAATGTCATATAAGAAGTAGTCCAACAACATTCCTGGAGCAAACACCAAGGCAATTCATAAAACAAAGATTTTATGAAGGTAACTTGATGACCTTGAAGCACGGGCCGCAGAATAGTCTTCAAGCTTGTTATTTAATTATTGACTGAGCATCTTTGCTTGCTTGGTGTGAGAAATTTGCTTGCGTAAAAGCTTCTATAGATGGCGGAGAAACCTCAAACTTTGGCTCCAAAAACTATATTTTAACGTTAGTGGATAGTTGTTGGGCCAAACTTCGAAGCAAGTGGAGATGAGAGCAGGCCCAACAACATCCTCTTTCCGCTCACCAATGCTATTTGTGACTGATAAAGTGCCTCTCATAGTTTGGAGTTTGATATTTCTACACCAAATATTGTCCATATGGCGGAGATGGTTTCCACATCAAGCACTTTGTCCTACTTTGTGATAAGACCATGCTCTCACTTTATGAAGTTAACTTTAGTAAACTTATTCTCCCTCATCATGATTGTCCCAAGTTGTGACAAAAGTAGTAGTTTAAAATCGATTGATGACCTCTATTCTAGGCACGCTTGGTGTTTGTTGCTGGGGAAGTTCCTAATTCTCTCACACCATCTGGATGTGGACTTGGTGCACACTGATAAACTGCTGGGCTTGCTCTGACTACACCAAATCTTGGCGTTAGTCCCTCCAAAACACCTGCTGCTGGGCATGCTCTCATGTGCGGGGATGCCCTCAATGAAGGTATGACTGTGCAGTTTCGCAACACCATCACAGTTGGAGCCTGCCCCTGATGATGGTCACCAAAAAGGGAGAACTGCAAGATACCCATGCCGGCCAGAATCGATGCGCATCTTAATTTTAGCGAGTCTATCTTTGAGTCCTGCAATCAGTGCAACTGTATGATATTCAGTCAGTGAGCTTAATTATTTTGTGTATTTTTTCATCAAATGGAACTTACAGAATTGCTTTGCAAAAGCGTCTGGATTATATTATATTAGTTTTGGAACGCGAGGGAGAGGCGGGGAATCCATGGCTCAGCCTCCTTTTATCAAAGATGCAAGAAGGGCAAAGGCGAATCTAGAAGAATTCCGGATGCGGGTGTGATTGGTGGGGATGAGTCGACTTTCCCATTATGGCAAAGCGGAGTGGCCGCTGCGCTCTGCTTTTGGAAACGCGAGGCCAGCACGAGAGAATTGCGTTGGAAAGTCAACACTGTGAATGCGCCCAGGCTCTATCATTCTCACTTTTGGGGCCTCCTCATGGCCCGTTCACAGTAGTAGTTTAGTAGAAGTAGTAGAAACACCAGCCTTAACCCCTAAATGACGGAGGGGGTAAGGGCAAAACATAAATGTGTTATAAAAAATTACTTCTTCAACTTTGATGAAGTTTGGTCCAAAAGAGAAAATGAGGAGCATGATGCTTAGTAATTATTCATACGGTCAAATTTCAAAAAATAGCTTTTATTCTCTCATAATGAATATAGAAGCCTTTAGCTTCAAATATTTATCAAAATTACAAATTTTATTTTTAGAATTTGAAATTTGATATGATTGGTTAAAACTAGACATTCTATTGTAAAACTAAAAATTGCACATTTTTCAATAGAGAGAACATCATTACTTTCCCCAAATAGTAAATTTTCTAACACTAGCCAATGTAGAGGGTGTTTGTCTTTGAAAATTTCTCCCCGGTGGAGTTTAACTCGGATCGACATGATTCAAATTGGGTTGGAAAGTAGACTTGATTTCCTATTTGAAAATATTTTTCATTTTCTAAAAAAAGATTTTTTCCATCTCGGGCAGCGACCATAAAATGGTTGATCCGTCACTTAGGGGTTAAGGGGCCGGCGTGAATAAAGCGTCCGTTCGTAATGCTAATGCTAATGACCCAGTGTCGACTGGACAAAGGGTCATTGGGACAAAACTACTCTCTCCGTTCGGGAATGAACTCTATAGTAATCGAGTGGCTGGATGCGAGTGCGGGAGAGAAATTTGTGTTCGTTAAGTAAGTTTTTGGTAGCTATCGTATGTGAGGGTCAGATTTGGACAACATTGTGTCAAAATCTAATTTCCACAAGAGGTCCACGTCACCATAAACCAATCACAAGATGACATGTGGCACTCTTCCAACAAAATGAATTAATTTTATGTCAAAACTGACCATGAGGTAGGGTATAGTGTGCTCTTGTGAAAGTTATTTTTTTAACCTCACGCATGTTAGAAGCTTTTGCAACACAGTTTAGGTGTTGAAAGAAATTTGCGCTCCACCAATGCACATGCGTTGAGCAAAAGTGGAAAGAGACAAGGCTTTGACACCGCAAGAAATTGTATACTATTTTTGAAATTTACCTTCGGTAGCATTCAAGGAATGCAGCGCGAGTGCTGCAGCTTTTTGGTGTGAATGGGCCATCATAGCACATTCACACGAAGCCCCTACCGCAATTGCATTTACGTTCCCGAAATGGACGAAGGTAAAACCAAGAAACATAAATAAATAAATTTAGAGCCTTGTTAGTTCTTGTTGTAACTACTGTTCTAGCATTGAGCAACTGCATCACAATGCCGCAAATAGATCTATGCTCCTATTTTTCGCGTTGCCTTCCTTTCTGTCATGTGTCAGAACAATTTCTAATTGCATATTTTATGTTTCTTGGTTAACAACAAATTCTCTCAAAGTTACCTGATGTATGCATGCATGTGACAATATTGGTGTATGTAAAAATTTGTTGCAGAGAAGTGCATGCATTCAGTGATCAATAGTGCTTGCATTCAAAGAAGACAAGCTTCAACAATGTGCAAATTATGTTTTAGTGTATATAATTTTACTTGCATGAGGAACGCACGGGTGCAACGACAAGGGCTGGTGTAAATGAATTATGGATAGTGATTGCTTCAATGGGTGGGGGGGCAATTTATTCCATAAGGTTCTTCAACTCTTACAAGGATATACCCTTTTGCTCTCACTGTATGAAAGATGAAATATTCAAAACATGTGATTCTTGAGGCAGGGCTAATGTGGACTTTCAACTCTCTACCATCATTCTTTAGGTAAAGAATTAAGTGGCATGTTTAATATTCCAAAATCCACTTTAGCGATTCTTGTACAATTATTCTTATTCCTAGGTACAGTTTACTAGGGCAAAAGAACCTTATGTTCCAAGGGTGCCCAAAACAATCAGTAATTTATTATTCAGAGCCAATTTGGAGTTTAGTGGCTCCCCATTTGTCACTTTTCATAACTTTCTTGTCCATTTCATTACTTTCTTGTCCTTTTGTGAAACTGCACGTGATTGATTCACAAAACGTGCTCTCTTCAAGACAAGAACAACCTAATTCGCATACAGAGTTGTGGAATCCGCTCTCTCCCGATACCTAAACCCCAGATCACTTCCATGCACAATCCGGGGAGAAATTTTAGCTTACAAGTTAAGATCCTACATTTTCTTGAACCAACTGGTTTTCTGAAGCATTCTGTTGACTAGGTCTTACAAAAATAGGGAATATTTTTTTGATTTCCCTTCTCAAATGATCAATTTTTTCCCTAAAATTTTGAACTCAATTAGGCAATTTTGAGTTTCAACTAGCTAATTTGTAACTAAAGGTCAATTCTCACAGGACATTGCTTCCATGCACACCTTGGTAGAATGATCCAATAGATAAAAGTAGAAACTCTATAGAAAGCAACCAATCATGTAGCCCACCAATGCCCTAGACTCTTAATGCAAGCACTGTTCACCTATGGGACCCATTTTTCTGCAATTTCCTTTTTGAGCATCCTAGGGTCTTTTTTTGGCAATTTGTTTTTGCAAATTTGAAACCTATAGCCCAAATTTGGTTTAAGGAGACCCTCTCGGGAATTTTAAATCCTTGAAAGAGGGGGTTATTTTTTAAGGTGAGCCCCTACATGTTCAAAATAGGGGGCATTTCTTGTCCTCTTGCATTTAAGGAGGGGGGGGGGAGGATTTAGAGAAATTCCACTGATGCGATGTTGATATAGGTGAAATGCAAAGTTTGCTTCAATTCAGCTCTCACCAAGCATTGCTGGAAATTGGGACTTTACTTTTTTGTCCTTTAACTTACTCCACCAACCCGATGCTCACTTGAAAGCTTGCCTTAAAAACATCTCCATAGGTGCTACTAGGAATTGCTACTAGAAAGGCAATTCTGAGAGCCCTGTTAGCGGGCATGTTAGTAGGCTCCATCTCTTTGTATTGCGCTCCCATGGCAAGAAGCCTACCAGCCAATCAGTTCACAACCCCTCTTATTTACAACCACATTTTTTTTTTATTGCTAAGTGGAAAAAATGAATTCACATACTTCTAAATATGGAGTTTAGAGCTTTGTTGTAGGATTTGGCCATCGCTTGAACAAAGTTTGAAGAGCCAACATTTTGTGTTCCCGTACCATGATGACTGGTGCGGTGGTTTTCTTGACTAGACCCTATAGGTGGTTGTTTTTGGCATCCTGCAAGGTTCCGGTGGAGAAGTTCTAATGGCATCTCCACTTATACAAAATGATTTTATTACATTAAAACTTCATCACTAGTATGGAAAATTTATTTAGAGAGTACATCACTTAATCACCCCATTAGTCGATAACTCGCTATATCAACCCCTAAGTTTTTAAAAGACCATTTGTGGTTGCTATCTATTTTCTTGGGTTGCCTAGGTCCAAAAAGTTATTTTTTTTTCAAAATAAAAAGCACAATGTCATAGGTAAACAAGTCTTCTTTACAACCTAATTGGAATTCTATCTAGCCGATCAAAACTACACCTAACCCTTTAGTGCTCAAGTGACCACATTGTGTTCTCTCATGTGTCGAAAACGCGAACAAGGGAAAATGTGTGAAGAATTGGATTTTGAATTGTATTTAACTTCATCACAAATTTGAAGCCAATGAGATTCATTGGGCACCTCAAAGGAACTTTTGTTGAGATTATGTGGTTTGCGTGCCATAAGTTGTGGGCTCTTCCAATTGGAGAAGAGTTGGGTAGATAATCTAATTTAACCAAAATCTCTTGCTTTCCTTCAAAGCCCCATCTATTACAAGGTCCTTAAAAAAATCCTAATGAATTGAACATCTTGTCAAATTGAGATATGCATCTTGTTAAATTGAGTCATGCATCTTGTTAACTACCTCATTTTGGGAATGGTAAAAAATAGCACATCATTTCAATTATTTTTTAATTTGAGAGCCTATCAAAGCAAGGTTGACCGGATTTTTCAAGGCGTGAAATTTCAAAATCTCAACTTCCTTTGCTATTATCTTGACTTTAGTATGGTCAAATGTTCTGAAAATTTGAGAGATGGTTTACAAGGCCTAGGAGTACAAGATCCTATGATTGGAATTTGAAAAAGAAGGTTTTGAAACGTATACAGAGATCATCAACAAAAATATCTAAAATGAGGCAGGTTTTGATTGGAGGACCCCCTCGGATGTTCAAGGGTTAACTTCCAATCAATCACTTGTCTACATGTGTAAAAAATCATAAAGAATCTTTATGATTTATTATCCAACCTAAAGAAAAAGTGAGTAATTGTCAGGATTCCACAACTAGGGCGAAATTGGCTATTTTCCCGGAGAATTTTGGTTGGTCCAAACATTAATTGTTTGTTCATTATCCAAAAGATGTTGTCTTTGTCTATTTGAAAAATGGATGGCGATGCTCTAAAGTCTAAACATTATTTCATGATTTCTTACTCCCTTTGTTCCAAAAAGAAACCCGGATAAGTACTCTACAGTACAAATGAAAACACAATTTTATTTTGAAGCAAAAAAGAATATCTAATAGGGTTGTTTTACTTAAGTGACAAAGATGAAGACAAAGAAGATTCAAAGAAGAAGAAACAAATGTAAGGAGATAAAAGAAATAAAAGTGATTGTGTAAATTCTATGTTTGTCTCACATACAAAGATTTCATCTACATTTCTTTCTAATACAATTAGGGCATCTCACCCCGGAGAGGACACTTTTCAAAAAATTCTAAACCACGTGAGAAAAAATATAGGATACTTTTAATTGATTGGAGAAAAAAATTATACAAATTTTAGAAATACCATAGTTTAGATGAAATGGCCAACGCGGTGTTATATCTAAAGTAGGGTAGGTGAGAATTATAGGTGATATTTAATTTTTATTAATAAATTAGGGTCTGTAATATTGGGAGGAATAAAGGATTTATGTGAGGCCCAATGAAAATCCTTGGATTAGATGAGAAATTTCCTCAATCGCGTAAACCCTAAATCCTAAACCTTGTTACCTAAACTTTAAGTTTTTTGTGCATGCAATCCTCCATATTCAATTTTTTATTTATTTAAGGAGACAAGGAGGTTCATGTTTAGAAAAACGATAGAGTGGCAACAAGTGCATTGGGAGAAATGGCATTTTGTGCTTCAACTTCTACCCCTTACAGAAAATATTGTTGGGTATCTGATTGTCTGTTGGACTCATGTTGTTTGTTTGTTATGTTACGTTTTTAAACACATTACTTGAATGTGACTCATGTCTGACTTTTTCGTTTGTTCTAGTTTCTTTTCATGTTTTTGAGATAACCATATTTAATTGCAACACCTTAGGCATTGTGAACAATTTTTATTATTTGAAAGTTTTATTGTTCATGCATTGTTGTTGTTTTGTTATGGATTGATGGACATCAATTTATGCCAAAATTCCATGATTTTGATAAATGGTACAATTTATAAAAAAAATAGGGTTTATAAAAAAAAGGTAATGGTGGAAATTATATTTACCTGTAGGGTCTTGAAAAAATACTTTAACCCCTAAGCGTTGAATTGACCATTTTGTCGTCGCTGCCCTTTTTTGACTAGCTACCTAAGGTCAGGATTTCAAAATTTTTGAATTTTTTTTTTAGGTTGTGCATTGAGTTACTTTTCCAATGGAATTAAGAGTGCTGTGTTAGGGTGATTTAACCATTCCCATTTAATTTTTGAGTGTGAAAACCTCAAGGAATGTCCAATTGGCTGGTATTTGCAACCAATGGGAAAAATACACGTGTCGATGCCGAGCAATCTGCCCATTGAAAAAGCCTTTGGGGCAAGAGGGGAGAAAAAATAATGAGGGCTGATAGTTAGGGCATGAATTGTGGGTTCCAGCATGTCTAAGAATACTTCTGTCAGTCCCCTCCATAATTACCAAGTCCAATTTCATGGAGAACAGTAAAAGTGGCTGAAAATGGAATTCCAAACGGTTGCAAGCCAGCTTCAACCGAAGACTGCTGGGACAGCATGCGAGACCCACAGGGACAGCATAAAAGACTGTCGAGTGCGAAAATGAAAAATGAAAAATTTATGAAAAATTTCGGTGGCCGGTCGCTAAGAATAAACAAAGCTGCTATGCCTGGTTGAAAATACCAAGTCGCCCACCATCACCTCTCATGTGTCACTGCAGGCTTGCTAAAAAAAATTCTACAGCCACCTATGACTCATACTCATTCGATGCTAATTGCACAACAAGATGAGCATGACGTACACAAGTTGCTAAAGATCAGAATTAGAAAAGGAATCTCGCAGCTTTGTTGACCTAAATTGAAATCTCATTACAATCACACCATAAAGACAAGAAGTAGCCAAGGGTAAAAAACACTTCTTATACACATCATTCACGACGATGGAGTCTTCATTAGCATTTGGATTGCCACCTGCACCGTCGCATTTGGTAGAGTCTACCAAACTCATTGCTGAATGGGCTGTGCAGGATCACGGGGCCTCTGAAATCTAGGTACCCAAGCTGTTGGCGTGTCTAAACGAGCCGTACCTTGCCAACTTGCCACGGCTCAACAAGTCCCGCGTACTCCCAAAGAAACCTGAAGGACGGAACTGGCAAAGCCTATGGTACCGTAATGCTTGCAAGATTCTTCGGTGGGGACCAGATCGTCGAGTCGAAGGTGGAGGGGACGGCTTCTCTGCGCGCGCATATAGCGAACTGTGAACAACGGTGTGGCCGGACTCAAAGCCAACAGTCTGCAATGGCGAAGGGGACGGCACAGCCAACAACACCAAACCCTGCAACGATGAAGGGGAAGGCTCAGCAAGCTACACCGATCCCTGCAACGACGTCACAACAAGCATCACGGTACCAGGAGGACGGCATAGCAAGCATCCATGCAACGACGACTCCAGTACTTCAAGTATGCTCACAACCAAAACCCTTTTTGTCATGAAATTGAGTGCTGGACTTCAAAAGAGTGGCGGTTTAGAACTGTGGTGTCTCTTACCTGGTCTTAGGGGCCATGGACGTGGGCTCAAGTGGTGAACGCGAGTCCTCCCGCACAGCCTCAAAGCGCGCCGCGACAACTGCCGCTCTGCACCCGATCGCAAAAAGGACCAGCACCTCTGGAAACCGCCTGGACACGGCCGCCCCTAACGACTCCGCCCCGTACTCGCAGTACGTCGGCCCTGGTCGCCGGTCTCGCAGCGACTTAGCCCACCGTGACGACGACCTCAAGACTCGGGTCCAACCCTGAAAAAAATGCCGCAACAGAGGACGACGACGAAGAAGGAGACGATGATAGTTTCCTAGAGGATCACACCACGCCTGCAGGGGAGTTCCCAATCCCAGTGCGGGTGCCATGTGAATATTTGCATGACGAACACCGTGACATAGATTCCTTTGGACGACCTCTACAGTTTGCACTAGGAGTGGAAACGTATTCGTTCTTAGATCCTCTGTCTACACAAGAAATGTACTACATTTGTCTACAAAATAAAAAACTTTGACCTTGGAGAAAACGGTTGTACAAAAAAATTTGCGACAAGAAGGAGGTGACGTTTTACCTGAACTAGAGTGCACCTCTGAAGGAGAAATGCACGATGCGTCGATGCTAGGCCGTCGTCGTGCTCCACCTCCACCGACGACTCCAGCCCCTCGGACTGCAGTGACGCAAAGTGTAGTGAGGACAACGAGTAGTACGATCGTGAAGGCTACGAGCTACCGCGCGGCAGGAGGCGCTCGTCGCCGAGGGCCAGTGTGAACAATCGCAAGCGCAAGAGTGCGACGCTCAAAGGAGTGGCGCCGCGACATTCAGCACTCACGGCGACTCCAACACCGGTCGTCGCAAAACCAAGATTTTCTCCTCGAAAAACACGAGCAACAACGCGCCTGGGTAAGGGACGAGCAACTTGCGCGATAAGCGAAAGAAGAAACCCAACGAAAATGAGCATGGAGGGCCAGGAGGGGAGCGCACAACCTGCAGTGGCGGGGAGCGGCAGGAGGCTAGCAGAACTGGCGTCTAGCGGGCAGGCAACGGCCGCGGTAGAGGGAGGCAGCGGTAGCGGCAGCGGGAGGGAGGGAGTTCAAGGTGGAGCGGGTCCAACATCACGGACCCGTGCAACTAGAAAGAGCCAGTAGAAAAAAAAAAAACCCCAGTGCAGTATCAGAGCCAGCAGCTGAAGAAATAAAGAGAAAATATGTCGAAGGGACATGGAGCAAAAGGTATTACACATTCTCATCTTCTCCGCAAGATTTTTCAGGACCTCTTACGGGTTAAAAAAAATTGGGAACGTCTCCCATCTATGTTACAATTATTTGGTCAATTTTGGAGTAGAGACACATTGAGGACGATATGCGCCGAAACAAACCAATACGCTACCGAACAATTGGTAGTAGAAAAGGACATTGATGACGGTGAAGGGGAACGGGAATTTTATACAAGGGGAGGGAAAGATTGGACACCCATGGACGTGGCGGAATTGAAAGCGTTTATTGTAGTTTCTTTATATATGGGTGTGAAAAAGCTGCCCAATGTGAGAATGTATTGGCAAAAATCAGAACCCTTTCTATATTGCCATGTGATATCACAATTGTTCTCTCGAAATCGCTATTTGCTTTTGAGCAAATGTTTACACATCACGAACCCTTCATCGGTATGTCTTGAACGTACATCTTCGGACTATGATAAGATGAATAAAGTGCGATGGTTGATATCGAAAATTAGGGATAGGTGTAATGAACAATGGAATTTGGGGAAGGAGTTGACAATAGATGAAATGATGGTGCGATACAAGGGGTCATATTGTCCGGCACGCCAATACATGCCGAAAAAACCGGAGAAATGGGGTTTGAAAATTTGGTGTTTGGCAGATTCAGTTACGAGATATGTGAGCAATTTTGACGTTTATTGTGGTGCGTCACCTGACACATTAGATGGACCCAAGTCCAAGAAAGGTGAAGTAAAACAAGGGCAAAGAGTTGTAGAACATTTGGTTTGCGGGCTTGAAAACTGGGGCCACGTCGTCGTCATGGATAACTTTTTTTCAAGTGTTGAGTTATTTCGTGATTTGGAGAGGAAGGGCATTTACGCCACTGGCACTATTCGGAGTAACCGTATAGGACTTCCAAACTTCATGAAGAACACCAAGAACTATATTAAGTCAACACAAGGAACTTTGGAATGGTTAAAGGCTTGATGATCGCAAGATGTGTGGGGTTATGTGGAAAGACAAGAAACCGGTTATTTTTCTATCTACCCATGCCCGGCCTATGGCCTTTCCTTGTGAAGTTCTAGAGGTACCAAGACGTGTTGGCGCGGTGAAGAAAATGATCAAAACCTCGCCCGTTCACAAAGAATATATGACATATATGCGTGGCGTCGATGTGGTGGACCAATTACGGGGAACCTACTCGTGCCAAGTGCGCTCACACAAGTGGTGGCACCATTTGTTTTGTTTTGTTTTTTTTTTTCTAATTGACCAAACGGTTGTAAACATGTGGATTATCCACAAATGGATTTTAGCCGAGAAGGGCAGGTCAAAGGATACTTTGACTCACTTCAACTTTATAATGTCTTTGTGCAAAGCTCTCACAAAGAATTGGATGGGCCAAAAGTTTACCATCTCGCTCATGATGGACGATGTGCCAAGGATTCATTGCCCTATGAAGAGCCATCTTCGTCGAGTATGTGTTCATTGCAAGAAAAGAACAAATGCATATTGTGCACTTTGCTCATTTCAATGGATGTGCTATATGCATGGATGTTACCAAAAAATCCACCATCCAAGTGGTACCTTTCAGCACAGAATTGGCAGTATAATATTCATCCATTTAGTTTTTTGGGTGTCTTTCATATTGTAGGAGAACTAAAATTATTATATTTATCCTATGTTCTCCATATTTATGTTATTGTTATTCCCCCCCATATGTACTGTCTTTTTTATTCATGTATACGGTTTCTTTCATCATCATTATGTGTTTTCCCTTCATTCCCCTTATATTATTTTTTTGGCCCACATTATTTTTTAATTTTTTTTACCCACATTATTTTTATTTTTTTCCCACATTAATTTTTATTATTGTTTGCTCACATAATCTTATTTTGTTTTCCCACAATGTTTTTTATTATTGTTTGCCCACATCATTATTTCAGAGCAGTGAACGAAGGGAATGCACAAGCTGCAGTGAATGGGGGGAGTGCTGGCCGGCCTTTCCTTGCCGCTCGTCACCGCTGCCCCGTCGCCGGTCGACACCGATACCCGCTGCCCCGTCTCCGGTCGCCGCACTTTGCCGCTACCCCGCCTCCGTCAGCTGCCGATTCCCGTTGCCTCGTCTCCGCCCCGCCGAAACCGCTAGACAACATATTTCAAACGTCCTGATCCAGCTCACATTCGCGGATTCGCCCAATGAATTCTCACCGCGTGGGGATAAGATTTTGTGGGGTCACCAATTTCCATGGCCAAATTCCCCCCAACACTCACCATATTATATTCAAAATATGATGGGGTCGGCATTTTTGGAGGGGACCCTTTTTTTCAATGCAGGTGCCCAGCAGTGTACCAACCCCATGACCAATACACAATTTTTCACACCACCCACACTTCTTCATGGTGGATGCTTATGTTGCAAGCTGTGTAAAAAATACCTCAAGTCTCCAAATCGAGTGCAATTTTTTTCTAACATACCTACAACTGCTGTACCTTGTCATACATGAAGAGTGCCAAGTAAAAAAAAATTATTATTTCAAGAGGAAAAACCCAAAGAATAACCGCTGCCCGGGATTTTCACAGTGAGAAAAGCTCAATTTTTGAACTTTGACTGTCAATTACGCAAGATCCGCACGGTCAAATGTGCTGAATTTTTCAGGACCAGTAGAAAACACCCTAATGAACAAGATCCTACGGTTGGATTTTTCATTTTCGATTTTTTTTTAAAACAATTTTTACGAAAACTGCCAAAATGAGGCAGAATTTCAGCTCCCCCCTCCGGCGTTTAAGGGTTAAAGTACCATTTTATTTACTAATAGGGTACAAATTATTCAAGAAATTTAGATAAATAGACCACCTTTGATTATCTCCCCGATCGCACATAATTTACAGAAGTATATAATATGTGACCTCTTTGTGATCTCTATCTGTGCAACAACACTTCATCAACAAAAAAAGAAGTTGGTGTTGGATTTTGAGGGTAAATCACTTATTCATTCTACTTGTGCAACTCACTAAACATACTTTCAACCAATTGCAAATCTCATAGTGTACAAAAGCAAAAATAAGATGTCACTTATTATGACAATTTGCTAAGTGTAAAATTAAAAAAGTAGCGTATAGAGGTGATGTTGGCCTCAAGAAAATTGTGGTGATTTGGTAGAGCAAAGAAGATTTGAAGTTAGTTCCTAACATTTATTATGAATCTATCATAATTCAAAATTTAAAGAAGTTGCAGTATTTATTGCACTGTTGGGGATGTCTTTATCATTTGAGATAAAATTGTGTTAGGTAAAATAATTTTTTTGAATGAAGTTGGTATCTTTATGATGCATTGGATAATTTTCTACATAGATGTCCAAAATCTATAGCGTCAAGAATGTTGTATACTTTAAGTCTACTGTGCATGTTTTTGAAATTGTGACTTTTTTGAAGATGATAGAATAGTTAATGAAGAGAGAAAGATGAAGGGGAGATTGCCGTTAGCTCTCTATTGAAAAGATGAACACTTTGCAAAACACAAAATAATTAAAGAATGATGAAAGCATATGGAGTCAAAAACTAACTCATTCAATGAAAACAAGAGTCTAAATATGTTTGGTATTATTGGGTTAGATTTGTGAGATAAATATTTATGGCCCTATTTTGATGTGGTCCTGTCATTATGATTCTTGATTCCACCTTTGATATGACGAAAAGGAGGAGGGGTTAAAAGTGCCATATTCGTGGGTGTCATAGTCATATTAGAAAAGGAAATTAAAATTATGGAATTTTATTTTATTCATTTAGAAAAAAATGGATGCTTTTTTCCCATTGCGCAACAAAAAATTACAAACATCACACTGAATGAAGAAAGCACATTTCGAGTGCTCCGTTGTACATGATTTTTTGGAATTTTCTTCCTACAATATCTTAACTAGACTTCATGCTCCTAATCATTTCCAACTAAAAGTGACGCCCCCACCACAAACATAAGGCCAAAAGAAATCCCCATCACATACAAGGTTCCAATCAAATAAAGAGGTATTAGCCCTAATGACGTGCATCCGGTTGGAATCAAACTTCCGCCCTCGTTGGTGCTAATGAGCATACCTATAGGGAGTTTGCCTCTAGCTGTCACCTAGGTAATTTAAGGTCATTTTGGACCAAGACTACAAAAGTTTATTTGCGCAAAAATGTGTCGCAATAATGAGATTGTCATATTATTGAGTGTCATGTTATCGAGGGTAGATTGCATGTTTAAAAGGTGCAAGAAAATACACTAAATACACCAGGGGATGGCAAGACTTTCACTTTTTAATTTTTATAATTCTAGTGATGACTGTAGGTCGGAGCTAGTTTAAAAAAATGGTATTGACGACTATAGGTTCGACTTGTAGCTTTTCAACATTTGTAGAGTTCGTAAATGAGCTAATGAGTTCTATGATGTAACCTAACCTTTCACATTATTGGGTGGTTGTTTCCATAACTATTCCATCCCGCACTCAAAAACCATTATGTGAAGCAACTTAGCCTTTCACGTCTTATTTAATTTCATCATTGGCCTTTCACTTCATCATAGGTGGTGCGGAAAGAAGCGGAGCACTAGTTAGTTTCTTTGATTGTGTAGATAGGCTAAAAATAGATTTGAAGTTAACAAAATGCACAACGATTAAAGAGTCACAAAGTTCTATAAGCAAAACTTCAAAAATGCATAATTGTTTTGTAGAATATCTAAATAACAAGTATTTAATTTAGTGTGGTGGAATTGAATCTCTTTTAAAATGTAGACAAGATCCACACTTACTTATTTATTTATTTAATAATAGGGAACTAACTTAGGATCTAAATTCCATGAGAATGGAGAAACTACCCTATTTTGAAAAAATATATGGTTTCAAGGCCAAAAAGAGAAAGACTGTTTTACAATCTTAAGGGAGAGAATTAATTCAACGGATAAATCAACAATCGACGGAGAAATCACCCTTTAATTTGCACTAGAGAGGACCTTAGGTTAGATGAAGCACTAGAAATGCTCTTAATGGGGTTTCTTAAAGCGTCTACTATGATCCTCCCAACAACGGTGCTATTAAAAGAGGCGCATATGTTGTATTTCTTACAAGATTCGCATGCAGTCAATAGAGCCCACATGCCTTTATTCTTCTTCCTTTCCTATATACAATGAGTTGTAAAGTTTAAAAAGACGCTTCAAATCTAAAGAGCCTTGGCCATTTTTGTGGCAGGCTCGACTAGACCGTTTTTTTCATGGAGTGAGTGTTGGACTATAATAATGTGCCATTCCCCTAGAGTGTTAAATCAATGTGGGGATTGATGTCAAAGTGATGTCAATTTAACAGGTATTGAGTTAATACCAACCTGCCACAAAAGAATTATCATATTAATGTTGAAATGGCACTAAAATGACACCACGTGATTTTGGTGCTAAAATAGTGCTAAAATAACACCCTATAATTTTGATGCTACAATGGCGCTAAAACGACACCATGTAATTTTGACGCTAAAAGACAACATGCAATTTTTATGCTAAAATTGAGTTAACTGAAAAGAAGGCCATCTAACCTCCCTTTTTGCTCTACTTCTAACCTCTCTTTTGAGCTATACTTGGGTTGAATAGAATTGTGTCATAACTTGTCCCCTTGTGGGCCATGGGTTTGGAGCTTTGGTAGAAGGTGTGGGAGTCATTGCGAGATGTGGAGAATAATGGCAGTGACTTGTTTTAGATTGTCTCCCAACTCATCATGAACTAGTTTTTGGTCTATTTATATTTCAATATGAGTTCAAGAGGAGTTCAAGAGGAGTTCAAGAGGAGTTTGCTAAAACTTTCCTCTTTGAACTGATTTTTTGGTTAACTGCTAACTGCCGGCAAGACCAGTTTCTCTGGTCGATGATGACTGAATTCAACTATTCAGTTCTACTGCTGCGTGGACGATTTCCATCCAATTCCTTATGTGAAGGGTTTTGCTTGGTGATGCCACCCTTTCAAGTTAAATTCAAATCATTCAAGCTTTTTTTAGATTTTACATGAGGTCCCAACTACAAAAGACTCGTAAAAACTTGGTGAAGTGTGTTTTGAAATTTTTTGCTTGTTCTACTAAAACTAAATTTAGGCCATGAAAATGAGTTCCATAGCATTTGAGCTCAACTAACAAAATGAAGCTTGCCAAGTCTAATTTCTACTCCACTTCAAATTTTTGGAAAAATTTGAAAATTAAGTGTTTTATTGTAGTTTGGTAGGTATCACCAAGGTGTAGGAAAAATTTCTAAATTTAGATACATGGATGATTTTCATCAACTAAACTTTTCTTCATTGTAATTTACACCTTTGGTAAAAAAATCGGAATTTTCTAGTACAACTTGTAATTGATATAGATTTTCTTTGCAATCGCTTCATAAAACCATAGTAATTTCAAAATTTCACCAAAATTTATGAAAAAATCATGATTTGTAGTAGACATGTGACTTCATCTACTAAAAATATAAATTTGAATTCTTGTATTATTTATAGTAGAAAAATTGAATGTGACAGATAAAACATGATTCCATGGTCATAGGCCCAACCTTTAGGGGTTAACTCTAATATCGCCAAAATTGCGTCAAATAGCTGACAGCGAAGATGTCAACAATTCGTAACTTTGTCTCCTCCAGTCACAGTATGCACCCCCACGGAATTGCTGAAGAAACTACTCAATTCAAAGAAATGTAGATGTACAATATCAGAAAAACCATAGGGTATGGTTACACACTTCACTTGTTCTTGTGTAAGGTGGTTACTCCATTCCCAACTGGTGCCTTAAACCAACAGCTAGGGGCATTTTCAGCAATCAATGTTGCAATGATGTTGGTCGTAGCATGAGTTACTGTTGGTAATGTGTTCTCTCTTGTTGGTTTTAGTATATGTAAGTGTGGTTATGGATTCGTTGTTGTTGATTTAAGCATATTTAGTGTGTGCAATACAAATTTTTTTTGAACAGAAACAACTCTACCTATGTGACGTGAATGGGATGTGTTATACTTCAACTTTGAAAATTTATAACTAATTCATTCTTCATCCAAAAATTATGCTTCAACTTGTGTTGGAATCTATTTCTTCTTGCCTGACTCTAATAGATAATAATACTAAATAATATCAATGTCTCATATACGTATTTCTTATTCAGTTGGGAACGGGGTAACCACCTTAGCAGCAATCTGCTGTAAATACTTGACGACCTGCCTCTCGTAGCTCTTCAACTCCTGTCGTTTTGCAAACAGAAAATCAGGTTCTTACAATCCAACGACTGGTTCCGTAAATCCAAATGCTTCTCATAGTGCCGATGAGGTTGAAAGTCTATTCTATTTCACTAGTAGGGAATGTGTTGTTTTTCACTTACTATAAATGAAAAAGGAATGAAACTGCACCAGGCACATAGGTTGTATTAGTGCTGGTGAGTAGTTTTGGTCACAAGAAGATAGAAATATAGGTATAATATATTTAGGTTCACTGTTTCCACAAAGTGGGGAATGAAAAACGACAGATCTGCTGCTAAGGTGGTTACCCCATTCCCAACTGGCTCCTTTTACCAACATGTAGGGGCATTATCCACAATCAATGCTCTGACGGTGTTGGTTGTAGCATGAGTTACAGTTGGTAATGGGTTCTCTCTTGTTGGTTTTAGTATGTGTAAGTGTGGTTATGGATTCGTTGTTGTTGGTTCAAGCATCTTTAGTGTGTGCAATACAAATCTTCTTTAAACAGAAAGAGGTGTACCTATATGACGTGAATGGGATGCGTCATACTTCAACTTTGAAAATTTGTAACTAATTCATTCTTCATCCAAAAATTATGTTTCGACTTGTGTTGGAATCTAATTCTTCTTGCCTATCTCTAAAAAATAATAACACTAAATAATTTCAATGCCTCATATCCGTATTTCTTATTCAGTGGGGAATGGGGTAACCACCTTAGTGTTTCTAACCCACCTTGAGATGGACTGGATTGGCTCGTACACATCCTGGAACGCCTGCAAATTTTGCAATCGAAACTCCTCTAATTTGGCTGCCACTTTTGGCTTCAGTCCTGAAGTAGAATTAAATCAATCAGTAAGTGGTTGAAATGGTTTACAAACTGAATAGAAGATGGGTTAGAAGCTCACGATCCCTTTGCAGTGCAGATAGATGTTCATCCCTCAACTCAGCACTGAACGCCACACTTCACAACAATCACCAATGAAAGTTAATCACATCCAGAGTTCAAAATGCCACTAGGTGAGCAGGTATAACCATCAACAGGCCACAACAATTTGACTTATGTAACAAATAATTTTAAGCAGAATTTTTAAAATAAATAAATCAGAGTATCGTTTCTAACATTAGTGTGTGCAGAAGACAACAAGATATGAAGGGGACAAAGGAAGCCACAGATTGATATGGAGATTGGCAATTGTAATTTGACTACTTTCTATGGTAATAGAAAAATGGCTATCATATAGATAGGTAGAAACTCCGGTCCTTTTTCGAAGCTCACAAGAATAAAGTGTTTGTTCTTAATGTCAATGCCCTCACGCGAATAAAGTGTTTGTTCTTAATGTCAATGCCCTAAGAGCATTCCCACCCATGGCCTCAACAAGTGGCCTTGGAAACTGATTTGAGAGGGCCCTGTAGCAGTGAGAGTGGCCTTCACAATTCTGCAGACCCACTGTGGAGATTCAAAACTGGCAAAATGCATTTAAGCCACCACATGTATTTGAGTCCCCACATGCAATTGAGTGGGCCAGGGTTGATCTCATTGAAATTTGAACATGTTCAAGCCATGTCACAGGCCGGCCATGATTTGAAGTAGCATTTCCCAATGCAAAAGCATGTCCAGGCCATTAATGAAGATGATTATCCCACAAATAGCCCGGATTTCAAGCTCAAGAAGAAAATAGGAGACTCCACAACCTAGCGTGGCAAAGCTGATTTCTACAGAGGCCTTGCAAGAGAGGCCACTTGCAAACCCAAGGGTGGGAGAGAAAAAAGTGTGAGGCCACTCTACAGTGCCAAAAGGCCACTTGTTGAGGGCAAGGGTGGCCATGCTCTAATGCCCACCAGACCCAAGGCCATTGGAAAGGATATCATACTTTTGTCTTTGATCTTGCTTATTTGACCGTCTTGCCAACTTGCAATCATTTGTATTGTTCTCGACCCGTGCCAGCAAGGCCGCCTCTCTTTGTACTTCCTCTCTAAACCCGTAAAGGACCAAGGATGCATGGTTTTAAAATGTCAAATACAATTGATCATATTGTGAAAAATATGATTTAGATGAGCCCAAATTTTATATCACCAAAATCACTGAAGAACATTGCATGTGTTGGGGAAAAACAAACGAAACATTTGAATAAAAAGAAGTTCACATAGGACTACTCAAAACTGGGAAAGAAAGGAAAAAAAAAAAAACATGAGGTCCAATTTGGGCTTCTTGGTCCTTTGAGGGTCAAGGCATTGTCAAGAATCAGCCGCCGTTTCCGAATTCCACCTGAAATGCTTACAGTAGGATTATGAAAGTGAGAAGAGGAAACCAACTCACTTGAACTCTCCTTCCCTGTTACGTGGTGCGTATCAACTAACATCTCCCTTCACATATACGAACCCTAAACCCTAAACCACTTTCTGAAGCCCGAAGGCAGCAAAAGGTTACAAACATTTTCGAAAGGCTCACCGGTACCCTAGAGCGGCGTTCTCGCTGCAACTCTGTTAGAGCAGATTCTACATATCCATTTCGTGCAAGCAGTGGACTGCTACCCCATACATCCTCCTTGGCAACTGCAAGTGAATCTTCCGAAGTCCTGAGAAAAAGTTCTGAATGCATGTAAGCTTCCACTGTGTATTTTCTGTAGTGTAGGAAAATTGGACCCCTGCTGCAATTCAGAAACTGCCACCGTTGCAAAGTTCAGTGATGCAAATGGCTATATTGGGCGTTTTGGACGCTTAGGGTTAAATTGGGTATCCAACTATAAAAAGCCTGCATAGGGGTCCTTTCAAGCCACACCCTATTGCTGCTTATTCCAAAACTTGCACATTCAAGCATGGATCCAAGCAAGGAGATTTTGACTCTCAATATCTTGAATATTTCTTTACTCAATGAAACAAACACACTACCTTGAAGTATGTCTTCAAAAGGTATTCATAGAAAATAAGCTCATCTAGTGGTTTGTATGCTATGAGCACTTTGAAAGTCTACCATTCTTCATTTGGTGTCTGTTGTTTCTGGGTGATTGCGGACACTATAGGAGACCTCAAGTCCCGCCTTAAGCCTTGAGTTTGGTATCAAAATCAAGGTTCTTGCAAATTATTTTTGAAATGAGACCATACTTCCACTTTCTAATTCTCAGAGTTGTGAACACAATGAGTGATTTTCAAAACTTGTGTGAATTGTACTGGTGTGCTAATGGGAGACTTTGAAGCTTGCATGCAACAAGGGAATGCAAAAATGTCCTTACCTAATTCCATTTGCAAGCCTAACTTCACCCTCTCTCAAACTGCAACCCTAAACCCTAAACCCTGCAGAATAAATCATACACACTAACATGGACTCAACCAAAATGAAAATTCAATGTCAACCTAATTGCATTTGAAACCCTAACTTCACCCACTCTCAAATTCCAACGATAAATATACCTGCAGAAATGCATCACACACGCTAACATTAAAATGAGTCCTATTTACCCTCTGTTTCGTGTGAAACTCAGTGATCAAATTCAACGTCAACCTAATTGCATTCGAAACCCTAATACTCCTAATGATCTGATCACTTTCCGTTGGTACTGTAGTGACCATAGGATAGATCAATTAAGCAATAGAGTTAACTGAAAAGAAGGCCTTGGAACATGCCTTTTCAAGAGGAGTTTGCCACTATAGTTGGGTTGAATAGTGTCGTGTCATAACTTGTCCCCTTGTGGGCCATGGGCTTGGAGCTTTGGTAGGAGGTGTGGAAGTCATTGCGAGGTGTGGAGAATAATGACAATGGCTTGCTTTAGATTGTCTCCCAACTCAACTTGAACTAGTTTTCGGTCTATTTATATTTCAATATGAGTTCAAGATGAGTTCAAGAGGAATTTGCTAAAACTTTCCTCTTTGAGCTGACTTTTCGGTTAACTCTAATGTCTCACTAGTAACAAACCTGTCATTTTTCATTCCTCATTTCGTGGGAACAGTGAATAGCGGCGGAATATTATACTTATGTTTTTGTCTTCTTGTGATCAAAACTACTCATCAGCACTAACACAGCCCATGTGTCTGGTGCCATTTCATTTCTTTTTCATTTATAGGAAGTGAAAAACAACACATTTCCTTCTAGTGTCTGGAGTGCCTGCAACCAGATTTCATTTTGATCTTAGACACATTAGTGGGTCAGCTAATTAGCGGTACTGTATTCTCCAGCATTTCCGGCTAAGCCAGTTCCATATGCTGTTCTCTGCAGTTCGTCACATGTTGGGGGTATTCTGGAGCTGCAGCATGGCACATGATGTGACGAAACGGCGACTTGCAGCTGAGATCATCAAAGCTGGTTTCCTCGTGAGGAGCATTATTAATTGGCACTAGTAGGAAATGTGTTGTTTTTCACTTACTATAAATGAAAAAGGAATGAAATCCCGCCAAGCACATGGGTTGTGTCAATACATGCTAGTGAGTGCTTTTGGTCACAAGAAGACAGAACTATAATCAGAATATTTCGTCACTATTCACTGTTTCCACGAAGTGGGGAATGAAAAACGACAGATCTGCTACTAGTGTGGCTTTCACCCCGCCATAGGAAGAGTATAAAAAGAGTGATCACATCTCTTGAAGGAACTATGGCTTTGCAAGAGTGTAAATTGTAGCTGCGCACTACAAGGAGAAGGTGCACTACAAGGAGGTGTGGCTTTTCACTCGGTAGGTGAGTCAAATGGCGCCACTTTGCACTCACTGCCGAGGCGCTCAAACCTTGGTGAGTGCAATTCATCACATAGGACAAGTGTGTACAGTGAACTCTAACATTGTTCTAAGTGAGAAGCGACTCGCGCCTTTGTTAGTACTTTTGTTAGTACTGTAGTTTACTAGCAGGTTAGGCACTTTTTGCCTAACATTTAATTATTTTTTAAAATAGATTTAGGCAAAAAGAACATTCTTTGAAATCCATTTTTTCCCCCATAAAAAATGTTCTTTTGAAAAATAATTTCCCGAATTTTTAGGCATCTATTTTTATAATTATTTTCTGCCAAACCTACTAGCAAACTATGGTAGTGGCGACTGGGCTGCTTTGTTTCATGGCCTTGCTAACTGAAGCTCAAGCTCAGGTGAGGAGTCACATTTTCACTACAATATTGTACGATCATGCCAATTTCGTGTTGCAGTACTAATCCTTGTCCATCTATGCTATTCCTGATACGAGTGATAATGATCTCCTTCTCAAAGCCAACATGATATGACGTATGTGATGTATGTGATTCAATACGTTTGTTGTGGTGCAGGGGTGTGGGGGGTTTCTTAAGTAGTATGGGGTCCCATTTGCATTTCACAAGGATGGGGTGTTTGAAATTGATGCAGAAACAATGCCTGTCAGTATGTGACTTCGCGTACTGGAACAGGATCTATAGGATCCATCCACCATCTACTTCCATCTTATTAGTGTTAGTATATTAGTGCTAAGTTGGTATTCATTAGTTACGGGTTCCTTACTGGCAACTACCAATCATGCACAGACTACTTAGGGCCTTCTTCCATGCAGAGTCGAGCCGGTCCTAAAATTTAGCTCTCCACCTATTAAAATAGTACAGATCACTTCCGTACACTCTCGGTAAAGCAATTCAATAATAAAATTAAAGATTCTCCATAAAACAATCAATCATGTAGCCCATCGATGCCATGGTGAAATGGTGACTTTGCAAGCCACTTTCAACGCTCACAGAGCATGGGTGGAATTTGGGACCTCATTTGTTGTTCTTTAGTTGTATCCACCGGACCGATGCTCACATGAAAGCCCGCCCTTAGTCTAGGATCGTTGTTGTTGAACTCACTTGATTAATATATTTGTTCTTACATCGCGCATCAACCTCAACAACCATCTTGGCAATGGTGATGGGGATCTGATGAAGGGAGCCAACTTCTTGGGGTCTTGCTCTGTGTACCATGAGCGAGAATACCAAAGGCCGCATTTTCTCAGCTTTTTTTCTTTCTTTTTTCATATTTCACATATAGCCAGATTGGTGGCGTACATATTTTGGAGTGGAGTTAGAGTGTCAATCAAAAATGTTTTCATCTATGTATTTGTGATATTTGCATCCAAATGCTTCGTGTTTTCATCCAAATATACATTTTTCATCCGTATATGGTGAATTCACATAAACATCTAAAACACATGTGGCAATTTTTTTTGGAAAAAGAGAGAATTTAACACCAGAACATTCTTTTCACAAAAAAAATTCCATAGTGATTTTTGGCCTAAAAAACAAAGGGCTGGCTCTACTACTCTAGTTCTGCTCAATCACGTTATTGTAAGATTCACTTCAGAACATTTCTCCTTCCTCAACTGCGAAACGTGTGAAGTCATGAATTGTCCTATGAATTTGCTTCGGCTGAAAATGATGAGGACAGATGTGAAGCATATGCAAGAGACTTCTGCAATTTTCTCATCTCTTGGTTTTGCATGTGTGATTCTATATCACCTGTCAATGTGCATTAGAAAATTATGTAATACAACTGGCATCGGTTTCTACTTTTTTGCTGTGTTTTGTTTCGACAAGCTTCAGGTTGTTGCAAGTAACGATTTGTATGTCAAGGGAGCATCTAAATTGCTTGTTTGCAAAACTATGTTATTGAGGTTATAAGCAATTTGTGGAAATAAGCACCTGCGATGAGGATAACAGCTGGAGTTGTGGGAGCTTGTTCCTATGATGCCCCAGTTGCTTATCCCGTGTAAAAGAACTCCTAGAATTCTATAGGAAGAAATCTAACATGCAATGTGGTTTATGGAACATGAAAAAAAAAAATTCACAAGTTCACTCTAACATCACTTGAATGAGTGTGCGAGAGATCGCACACCCATTCCAGTACACCAATTATTGTCATTATTGTGAGTCACAGAATTAGTGAGACTATACACCAATCCTCACACTAATTTCAGTACATACATCTCAAATGTACATTATTGTAAGAATTCTCAAATACTCTTAATTACTGTGACTCACACTTTGTTCTAATACCACAATTATTGTGAGAATATTGATTTACTCCAATTCGCAATAATCGGTGTAGTGTAAGGAACGGGATTCATGCCAATAAACTCACTCGGAATACAAACGAAAATTTCAAAGCTCATGACAATCGGGGAGCATGTCCTATGCCTTGAGTTGTTGCCTTTGTCAGTTGTTACATATAGTTGTCCCTGTCTGTTATGACATGTTTGGGAAGCCCTATCTTCAAGGTGGCAAGCATGGATTAGTCACAAAATGACTTGTCACAAGTGTATTGTTTGAAACAATGATATCTTCATATCGTGGAGTGTCATATTGTAGAGGATAGACTGTACTTCATGTTTTGTTTTATGTAACGCTTTACCTCTATTCCTGTGTGAGATTCAGGTGCAGCTGGACTTCCATGTGCTTGGTGGAGGTATCATTTTCTTTGTGGAGGCGAGGTTCAAAGGAGTCATGGGAATTTTATGGATCAATTGATTCCCAGGATTAAAGCCACTTTTTCTCATTACTCCAAAGCAGTCAACTGCGCACTGTATTGAAGCGGCTGTGTTCATGGCTGTTGTGTTTTCTGGTCGGGATGTACCAATGCTTTTGTTTTTGTTTTTTGTTTTTGGAACAAATTGAGAGAATCAATTTCTGAGAATAAAATACAGAGCCACCACACCAGGAACCAATGCTTTTGTTGGAATCTGATACTTATTCCGGGTGACGGAAATATCTCAAAGAAATCACATATCTATATAGCTCCAGGAGATAAAGAAACCTTCTAATTGGCCAAATTTTTGAATTATTTGAAACTCCAACAGTTGCATTTTAAAATGAGAACTTTTCAAAAAAAAATTACACAAATAAAGGGAACCCTTTAAAGAGCAAGTCACAAAAACAAACCAAGAACGTTTCAACTTCTGAATTCGATTAGCTTGGCCGGTAACTTACCGGCATATTTAAAATGAGAACGTTTCAAAAAAGATTCAATTATCTTTCCGGTTTTGCGGTAGTTTTACACAAGGAACCACGATAACATATCCTCTTTTGTTCTGCAACAACCGTTTAGTCAAACCTTAGCCACACCCCAGGTGATCTTTCAATAGTGAAAACACTTTCGGATCGAATATCAGGCTCTGGTATAATCATAAGAAGACGTAAATATTTGCAACCATTTGAAAAGGGATCCGCCACAATCTGGAGAGAACAAGTCAATGCGCTGGCCACTCACAGAGCGCCATGAATGTGAGACTTTTGAGTCATGTCTTTTCGGTTGGCTACAGTGGACAAGGGTGTCCTTGTGGACTTTCAGCACCATGCATGCTCTCTGGTCTGTACTGAGAATGTCACACTTTTAAGCTATTTCTTTTTTCTTGTCTACGGAGAATTGGACTTTGATGTGGATTGTGGACCCTTCAACAGACATTTAATGAGCTCAGAATAACAGCTCTCATTCCTCTCTAGAAATGCGCTCACAACTGGGAAGGCATGATTGATGGAGCTTTACAGATTGACCTTGGGTTTGAGGTCAAAACTTAAAAGCACAACAGCATTCCAATATGGTCCCAGTTGCCCATTCATAAACTCACAGAATAACTGGATAATTTAATTATTTGATACTTTTACAACATTACAACTCACATATCAGCAATGCAAATCCTCTACAATTAACGCTAAAATCCAGTAATTAAGGTCGGGAATCACAGGTCGGGAATCGTATTGCGCAGGCAATCTTCGTAACGCCAAACAACACATTTACAAAAGCAATGAGACGAGAAAAAAAAAAGGATGAATGCTATAATACTATCTTTATTGAGACGAACAGCCTAGGAAACACACAAGCAAGCATGTGCTTGAAAAGGGCCCTATTATCTGGAAAGATTATGAGCGTGAAGCAAACAGAAGCAACCCCTCCCACTAGCAAACGAATGTCCAAACCGCCGAACAAGGCAAGAGAAACGACCAGACATATGTATAAACAGAGTATCCTAAAATGAAGAATCAATCAGGGAATCAATCAGGCCATGAATAATGCAGTCGTCTACTTGGTGGCCTCGGGCTTCCACAGGATGGTGGTGTAGGCAATCATGCCGGTCACCACGTAAGGGTCCATGTTGGAAGAAGGGCGGCGATCTTCGAAGTAGCCCTTGCCTTCCTTCTCCGTGTCACGCCCCACTCGCACCGAGCAGCCCCTGTTGGCCACGCCCCACGAGAATGTGTTCATGTCCGCCGTCTCGTGCTTGCCCGTCAGCCTCCTCTCGTTTCCTTCGCCGTATGAGGCGATGTGCTCCTTGTGTCTCAAGCCCAGCTTCTCAATGGCCTTCTTGATCACCTCGTATCCTCCCTCAGAACGCATTGTCTTCGTGCTGGTAGAACAACAAAATCAGAACAACCGTCAGCAAACAACCGATACACTCATCTCGAACCAACCCGCTAATTCAGCAATCCATCAACACATTTTTTTCTTGGGTTGGAGCAAATGTGAGCAAAGTCAACCGATCATTATTGAAATCTCGGATTATGCTAGTAGCACACGAAACACTCCTATAAAAATAAATTATTCAAGCAGAAACACCAACCTACTATGTGATGAGGAGAAAAGCTAATGCAATGCAATACGGTATTAAAGAAAATGGTTTTTCACCTGTAGTTGGTGTGGCAGCCAGCGCCGTTCCAGTCTCCCTCGATGGGCTTGGGGTCCAAGGACAGCACAACTCCGGCGATTTCGGTGATGCGCTCCAAGATGTAGCGAGCAGCCCAGAGCTGGTCAGCGGCGGCAATACCCACGGAAGGGCCAACTTGAAACTCCCATTGTCCGGGCATCACCTCGCCGTTGATACCGCTGATCTGGATACCGGCGTACAGGCAAGCCTTGTAGTGAGCATTCACAACATCACGTCCCCAGGCCTTGTCTGCTCCGGTTCCGCAGTAGTAAGGTCCCTGTGGGCCGGGGTACCCGCCCACTGGCCAGCCCAGAGGCCACTTCACGTCCTTCTGCAACAAAGTGTACTCCTGCTCCAACCCATACCTGCCAAAAGCAAAACATGCACGACTCAGCACACAAAGAAATTTCGTCAATCATGCACTCATGACCAGCCCGCAATAAATGCCACGAAGGTCCAGTCACAAAAATTGCAGGAAGCTGGAAATCTCTCGAATCTCCAACTGTGTAACAATAACACCAAAAAAAAAACAAGAACCAGTGCAGCTTGCTTCGGAAAAAGCATGCAGATGTCCAATGCAGCACGAAATTAAGTTCCTCAAAAAAGGAGAACGGATTTTTAAAAAATCATGAAAATCAGTGAGGGTACGCAGCACAGTTAATTACCAAGTCACCTCCTCGGCGACTTCCTTCTTCGCGAAAATCTCCGCAGCAGCGAAGCGCTTGTTGGTGGGGATGGGCACGCCCTGCGGGGTGTAGGCGTCGCAGATGACGAGGATGTTGTTGCCCCTACGGAAGGGATCGCGGAAGATGGCCTGCGGGTACAGAATGACCTCGCTGTCCTCGCCGGGCGCCTGGCCTGTGCTGGACCCGTCGTAATTCCACTTGGGCAGCAGCTTGGGGTCTGTCACGGGCTTCGGCAGCGTGCGCGCCTTGGAGCGCAGGTCGGAACCCGAACCGCCGATCCAAATGTACTCCGCGATGATCTCGTCGGTGTGATCCTCCAGGGACAGGCACAAAAGCTCGTTCAAGGTCGTCATCTCCACGAACTAAAACAGAGCAACAAAAAAACACAACAGTCTAAAAAGACAGTTGCGAGCTCCGCGCAGCCCAAAGCAAAACCCGAGAGGTGGAATGCGATGAGCCCAACGCAACGAGAAGCTCCAAATTGTGTGCTTGCTCCGATCGCTCGCGCTCTACTTGTTGCTTGTACCCCACCGATCGCGCGCGCTGCCCAACCTGGAAACATCCGCGATTCGTAGATCCCACAATCACGTTTCGTAGATTTCCTAAATCTTCGAAAACTCCAACTCTTACTATTCTGAGTTTCAGGGAGTAGTATATATATGTTTTCCTTTTATTGTTGCTTGTATATTTATACTAACTCAGTTTGGCTTTTCTGTTTTTCTTTTACTTTACTGCTACACTGAAATCACCATTTACTGTGTTGCGGTACATTCATCCATTTGGACAAATTCTCATCTATTTTAACACTGTTTCATCCATTTGAACGAATTTTTATCGAATGTGGATGAAGTGTACCATCGTAATTTGGAATTTAATTATTACACTAATAATCTCATTCAGTGATAATTCCTCAAGCACACACGATTTTACCAAATTATCAAAATTAGTGAGGGCTGAAATTTTTACTAAGCGACTGAAATCCTCATATCACGCCAATCTTACATCAAAATGATAATTAGTATCACCTTCTATTAACCCCCTCACTAAATGGGATAATCAGTGTGGTGTGACCCTGCGGCACATTATTTCAGTGTATTCATTCTTTGGCCGGGGCCTATTATTGGATTTGTATAAAAAGGGGAAGTGAAAGTAAAAGATGGGTTCGCCAATTTGTTAGCATTTGAGAAAAGTAGATGGAATGTTTGAAAAAAGTGTGAGAAAGGTAAAAATATGGGAAATTAGTGTGGGTTATTTGGGCGTGGGTTCCAGTATCTGGGGAGGTGATCAGGGCCACAAATCGTAATGAATTTGATTGCGGTTTCTATTGCTTCCCAGTTTGTAGGGGTAGGGGGTATTTATAGAGATTCCTCCGGCCGTCTGTAGTAGGAAGTGGAGACGTGACTTGTCAGCCAATTGATTTGGCAATTGACAGAGGACAGCCTCGAGTGGACCTTGCGGCTGGCTGGCACTGATTGAGTGTTTGGCACGGGAGTCTTCACTTTTCTTTTTTTTCCCCTTGCCTATTCACCCACTCTAATTTTTACGAGCTATAATAGTAGTTCACAGTAAATTAGTGGCCACAGTATTTAATAATTATGGGTTCTCTCTACACGACGTGTGACAGAAGTGAAAGGCCATGAAATTGAATAAGGGCCGTTTCACACTATGGCCGAAGGTTGAGAGGTGTCGATTTCCACCAATCAAATTGCAAGAAACGATGGATTCGGCCTCTCGACCCCTTCACACTAGAGGCGAAAGTTCAACGGCCGTTGCTTTCCAAAATGCCTACGTGGCAGTACTTTTTGACCAAAGAGATGGCCTCTCGAAAGGAAGTTTGGGTTGGACGAGAATGGAAACCCAAAATATGGTCGAGAGGCCGTCGATTTCTTTTCATAAAAAATGAAAACTATAATTTATTGCCTATTTTCAAGGGATTTCTTTGAACTCTTAACAAAGTTTAGGCTCTCAATCCCACAGCCTCTTGACTTGAACGGCCATAGTGTGAAGCGGCCCTAAGACGTGAAAAGTTAAGTTACTTCACATAATAAATTTTGAGGATGGAATGAAACAATCATAAGAAGACCATTTAACCCTTCAACGCGTTGTCGTCCATATATTGGACGACGAACAGATTCAACCTGTTCGGATCTCATCCAGATTTGAGAATCTTCATCCACCAAAATTAATCTTAGTTCTTGTGCAAGTTCACTATTCTTTGAACGGTTTGGATCTTCAAAATAGGTTATTATTATTTTTGGAAAAATAGCACAATCGATTTATGTCAAGTTTCATTCTTAGTTCAAAAAGTGAGACCTCAAACATGATTTTTCAAAATAGTTAGAATCAAAATAATGGAAACCATACCATCTCGTAGGGCATGTTATTCCAATTTCATCACAATTTTTTGAAATTGTTTTGTGTTGATTTGGGATTTTTAATTGAATTTCAAAAGAAAACCTTTCAAAATTAAATAAAAACTTTTAATAAAAAATATGATGCATCCAACCATACAGATGTGATCTTCACATTGACATCTACAAGTTTTCTTTGTACATCTACTCCATTTTAGGGTTTTATCAAACATTTTATAGTGCATCTTTGAAAACAGAGTTGAATTGGGACCTTAAAGGGTTAAGGATGTGAAATGCTAAGTTAAATATCGAATAATGGAAGTTATACCATCTTATAGTGCATATTATTCCAAATCTATTACTATTTTATTGTTTCTTTGTTAATTTGGAAATTTTAATTGAATTTCAAGAGAAGACTTTGAAAAATCAATTCAAATTAATTAATTAATTAATAAAAATATGATACATCCAACTATACAGATATGATCTATACATTTTGCTTGTGTAGAGAATCAACATGTGAACAAGGATTAATGATGTAGGACATGTAGAAACTATCAAAATCAAAAGTTTGTTGAGATGCCAAGCCGTCTTTAGCTAAAGATGGTTTTAATTCTACAGAAGATTAAGATTCTTGCAATAATTTTGTCCTGTGATTTTGATTCCTATGGTGAACAAGAGGGGCTGCTAAAGAATGTTATATTATTTCTGCAAATTGAGTTAACCGAAACGAAGCCCATCTAACCTCCTTTTTTGCTCTACTTCTAACCTCTTTCTTGAGCTATTATACTTCGGTTGAATAGTGTCCTGTCATAAATTGTCCCCTTGTGAACCATGGGCTTGGAGCTTTGATAAAAGGTGTGGGAGTCATTGCGAGGTGTGGAGAATAATGACAATGGCTTGATTTAAATTAGAGAAATTCGTAAAGTCCTGAAATCTCAGGCTTCCGGTACTACGTCAGGAAAGATTCTGGCTTATAAGACAATAAAAGTAGGAGTGTCGGGCTTCAAAAATAAAAACCGGATGAGTTATATTTCCGGTAAGTAAAGTAGGGTGAGTGAGTTTACTCCCGTGTCGAGGCGCGCCACCGAGTATGCCGCTGGGGCCCGCCCATTAATGCACCACACGGACCAACAATAGCGGCCGCCAAGGTTTGAACTGTGGACCTCGTGGCCCCCAATGGACTAGTGGGCTTCCAATGTTAGCCCGGCACACCTCTCTTGAGCTTGTGTGAGTGACTATTCGGATAACTAAAATATACAGGATGCGGGCTTGAACTGTGGACCACTGGTCCTCTTACTTTGCGAATTTCTCTATTGTCTCCCAACTCATCATGAACTAGTTTTTGGTCTATTTATATTTCAATATGAGTTCAAGAGGAATTCAACATAAGTTTGCTAAAACTTTCTTCTTTGAGCTGACTTTCAGTTAACTCTAAATACTGCCAAAATTTTCAATTTTTTTCTTCAAAAGTTTGTAGTGTCAAAAAGAATCTTGGAGAATATTCGTGAACTAACCGAACCTTCTTTATGGAACTATATATATATTTAGCAGACCCTGCCCTCCACCTACAGTATATCTGAAACCCACAATTTATGAGATTTGCAAGATTGTGGCAGGTCAGAAGTTCAACATCGTCAAATTCTGGAGAATAAGAAAATCAAAACAGGCAACTGCAATTGCAGTGTTTGATTTTGTTACCAACTGGGCTAGTTTGTCAACTGTACTGGCCATTTCCATCCAGTGTCTGCACGTACTCTCATAATTTGAAGACCGGCCACTGGCTGCACTCTAAAGTGACTTCTCTACTGCAAACGTTTTTTGCCATAGGCATTGGTCGTAACACTAAGTTACTCTAGTAAAAACTTGGTCCTTTGTGTGGTTTGTATGTGTGACTGGTCTTTTGTGATTGAAATGGTCTTTTGTGACTCAGTTTTAAAGAATTTAGTCTCAAGGAATAATTTTAGTCACAAAGGACCAAATTCCTACTACACCCATTATCATCTTTAGTCCGAGAGCCACAATTAGTCCAATTTTTTTACAAATTTTTAGACTAATTCTGGTATGTACTATCCTTGGCCTTATTCAAGTATGCACTATCCTTGGACTAATTCCAGTATGTATTTTATTTTTCAAACAACTAAAATTAGTAATTTCAAAATATTGTATTCATATTTGACATGATAAACTCATAGCAATCCGGATTAAAGGAATTAGTAAAGATCACACTATACCTACATTACCACAAATACTACGAGTCATCTCAATTACTCCGACTGGAACTTTTTTCAAATTCTACAAATAGTCCCAGTTTTTGACATTAGTCGGAGTTAGACTAAGGTCCGCTTTACACTATGGACCAAGAGCCATGACCATGGAATTCTAAAATCTGTGATTGGCCCAGAAAGAGCTTTTGGTCCCATTTGGCTTTACACTACCTTGAAAAAAGGAGAATGACCACTAACTTTGAGGTCCCCAAAAACTACTAAAATCTGCCATTTGGATAATGTGCCATGGTCCAACGGGTTTTCCGTTGAGTCGAGGCAAAATGCTCGACTCAACGGAAATCAAGGGAGCCGTAAGGCTGAAAATCAGCCATTGGCCGAAAAAAAAAAATTATATTTTTTAAAATTTTATATTAAAAATATCAGCCCAAAGTTGTCCCGGTCCGAATCCACTTTACACTACAAGAGTGACCAAGCCACTCAAAAATCCATTTTTGATTTTTCATGGTCACGGCTCTTGGCCAAGAGTCATGACCATGAAAATGATTTAATTTTCTTGGTCATGGCTCTTGGTCCATAGTGTAAAGCGACCCTAACAATGATAATGGGTGTAGTGTAACCTACAGAATAGTCCAGGTGGCACCAAATTATTGGCTGGAGCTTGGACGAATGTGGTATATGGGTAGAGAATATCAAAATGCCAAAAGAAAGCGCATTGCGGGAATAAATTAGGTTGTACAACGCAAGGTACCGAAATGTGTACATTGAACTGTGCAAAATACTACAGTGGAAGGGGAAGGGGGGTAGCATTGACTGAGTGAGTTCTGGAAGGAATAACATAAGCTGATTGGTTTCAAGCAATCTGTGGTGGTGGGTTTTTCAGATGCTTTGAATCTGAATCATGTCATTTCATGAACACCTACTCAGGCCTTTTTCAAAAGCTTCCCACAATCTGGGATACTTATTGGCCACCCGGCAAATTGGGGCTCTCCCCATTTTTGCAAATTGTGTGTCAGCTGATGGAAAATACCTTTCACCAAATTGGGGTCAACGTGACAATGACGACACATGATTGTGGAAGAATCCCCAGTTTTTACTTTCTATTCTATTCCTCCCTCTCTTTTTTAACCCCACATCTGCAGGGACCAGCGTTCCTTTTCCCTTTCATGGCCCATTCATGGCCCATTCACACCAAGTCTCTGCCGCACTTGCATTCGCGTTCCCGAAATGGAGGAAGGTAAAACCCAAAAACAAAAAAATATTGAAAGCCTTGTCTTTTCTTGTTGCAACTATTAGAGTTAACCGAAAACAGAAGAGGTATTCTGACCCCCTAAAATCGTGGATCCGGAAATCGATGAGGTGTCCGAGTGGAAGTGAAATCAAAAACGAGTTTTGAAGATTCCTGTTCTCCATGCAATTCGGAACTGTCAGAGGCACAATAAGGCTTCGTAATCAAGGCCTGATGCGGTAGCAGGGAGGCGTGGGAAAAAAAATAGATCCTGTGTCTGACATGGTGGGATAAGGCAGCTATACAAATTGTTATTTTTAAGTAAAGCGAGAGGAAGGAGGCAACTTGCAAGTAGCTCTCCTCAGCCAATGCAGCTTCTGACATAAAACTCCCCTTAGAATGAGTTTTGTAGACTTTTTGACGGCAAGACTAGTTCACACTGCTTTCTATTTTGAATTCTTTGGAAACCATGCCAGATTGCTTGGCTGCATTAGATACGGGTCAGACTCACCTCACCTAACATGTATTTTCTCTTCTTTTTGGTTAACTCTATTGTGCAACTACAATTCACTACCGCAAGTTGGACCATGCTCCTTTTTTGCGTTGCGTTCATTCTTGTCATGCGTTCGAGTAAATTCTCATCTCTTATTTTATAATTCTTGTTTCCCAACAGATTCCCTCAAAGTTACCTGACGCATGCATGGATGCTGAAGCTCTGCTATATGTGAATGGGCCTTCACTCCAAGCCCTTGCCGCACTTGCGTCTGCGTTCCCAAAATGAAGGAAGGTAAAACTGAGAAACAATTTTTTTTCAAAGTTTTGTCTTTTCTTGCTACAACTACTATTCAACCACTCTGCAATTGCATGAGAATGCCGCTAGTAACTTAGAACCATTTGTGTTGAGTTCCTCTCTATCATCCGTTAAAGTAATTTATAATTGCGTTTTTTATATTTCTTGGTTGATAATAAATCCCCCCTCAAAATTACTTAATGCATGCATGCATGCGGCAACAATAGTGTATGTGAATGGGCCATTAAAACCTGTCCTTTCTCTCATAGCCCATTCACATACACCAGTGCGTGCGTGTGTCAGGTAACTTTGAGGGAATCTGTTGGCAACCAGGAAACATGAAATATGAAATAGAACTTACTCTAACGCATGACAAGAAGGAACGCAACGCAAAAAGGAGCATGAGTGGCTCTACTTGCGGCACTGTAGTTGCAGCAAGAAAAGACAAGGCTTTGAATCTTTTTTTTGTTTTTGGGTTTTAATTTCCTCCATTTCGGGAACGCAGATGCAAGTGCGGCAGTGGCTTGATGTGAATGGCTTGATGTTTTTGCGTTGCGTTCTTTTCTATCATCCATTAACGTAGTTTCTAATTACTTATTTTATATTTCTTGGTTGATAACAAATTCCCTCAAAGTTACTTGATGCATGCATGCGGCAACATTGGTGTATGTGAATGGGCCATTAGAACCCGTCCTTTCCCTCACAAGTTGGACTCTACAAGGAATAAGCCTATTTTACCTTATGCTTTGGGTTAGACAATGGGTGCTTGAGAGGTTGGATGCTTACCACTTCCTCAACCTAAGACCAATAGAGGTATGCACAAAGTGACTTAATCCTTAACCTCCAAATAATTGAACGACAATTTTAAGGTTGTTTTCCCTTTTTTTACACTACATACAAGTCTTGATGAAAGTTATAAATTTTTTAGACAATTACACACGAATGTAACTATTAGCAATTTTTTTCCTATGTAAAAAAAACTTTTTTTCCAATTTTTTTGCACTACATCATTTAGGAGTTCTTCCTTATTTGGGAATTTAAAAAAAAAAAAACGATTTTTCTCTTGCCCAAAATCACAATTGTTGTAAGTTTTATTTATCCATGAACTTTGGATGTTTTCAGCAATGTGAAAAAAATTCAAAAAAGATTTGCACCACAGCGGGCACGAAATTTTTTATATTTGGAAAAAAATTCAAAAAAATTTGAACTTTTTTTTGGCCAAAATTGCAAAGGTCATGAACTATTTTTTTAATTTTTCACTGGACTTTTGATGTTTTAGAAATGTAAAAACAACTTTTTTTACAAAAAAAAATTGCACTAAATCATGCAGGAATTTTTTTACACCTAGAGAAAATCTCAAAAAAAAAAAAAATCTTTTGGGCCCAATTCCGGAAGGTCAAATTGAGTTTGAAGAAAGTCTGATGCTAAACTCAATTTAACCCTTTAAGGTCCCGATTCAACATTGTTTTCAAAGATTCATTATAAAATGATTGATGAAAAACGGAAATGGAGTTAATGTACAAAGCAAAGTTGCAAATGTCAATGTGAAGATAACATCTATATGGTTTGATTCATCATATTTATTATTAATATTTTTTAATTAATTTTGCAAGGTTTTTTCTTGAAATTCAATTAAAAATCCAAAATAAATACAAAAAAATCAAAAAATATTGTAATGAAATTGGAATAACATGCACTACAAGATGGTATGATTTCCATTATTTGATTCTACATATTATGAAAAATCATGTTTAAGGTCTCACTTTTTGAACTAAGATTGAAACCTGACATAAACCACTTTCATAATTTTTCAAAAATTCACATTATCTTATGTTGAAGATCCATACTGTACAAATGGTAGTCAACTAGCACAAGAATCAAGAGAATTTTGAATGGATGAAAAAGAACATTGTGTGTGGTGAAGGGACGCAACAGATTTCATCCATCGTCCAGGATATGGACGCCAGCGCGTCTAAGGATTAACTTGTAATGCTTTGAGAGATTAGTTTTTGGTTGATGCCTCCTTTTATGAGCTGTCCAAGACTATAATACTAAAAATTCGTTTAAATTATAATTATTTCCTAATATGAAATCAAGTATACTTTTGAATCCAATTTGAATCATGCCAATCCAAGTTAAACTTCAACTAGGGGAACTTTTATAAAACCAACACTTCTACATTGTTTAGTGTTACAAATTTTACTATTTCGGAAAAGTAATGTCTCTCTTTTTAGTAAATCTATTTCGTTTTGCTTCTACGGTGAAGAGTGCAATTATAACCAATATTACCAAATTTCGAATTCTAGAAATATAAAATGCAATTTATTGAATTTTTAATGTTGATTGCTTCTAAATTCTATAAATGAAGGGTCTAAAAATATTTTGGGAACTTAGATTCATTGTAACGATATTGTAAAAGAATATTCTAAAATATTCCTATAGATTCTAACATAATATAAACTATTTTGAAATTTTCCAAAAGATTTCATTTTACAATATTTAGATATTTTTGATAGTTTCCCTATTTATTTATTACGTCAGCAAATTGATCATTTTACAACATTAGAATTGTTTTTTGTTCAAAACTATGACACTCGTAGTATGAAAACACCCTTGAAATTAAGTATTGTAATATTATATAATATTTTGATGTTCTATATATATAATATTAACTACATCATTATATACAATGAACTTGTTGATTCTATATTAAAAAGAATTATATTTTTAAAATTTATTTTCTAATGATTTTGTATAATTGACACTTCGTAATGCACTTTTCAACATTTTTAAAATTGGTAAGTTATGAAATTTGTTGAATTTTTGTTTATTCGATCACGATTTTTTTTACACTGCCCAAACCAACAAAAATCTGTCAATTTTTTTTTGTTGCCTAACATAAAATTTGGAAATCAATGAAAACCGTCATTACAATGTACATAACTACAAAATGTTGTTGTTATTTGTTGATTCAGTTGTCATCGTTTAGTAGTGCAAGCTTGGCTTTAAGGTTGCAATAGGAAAGCAACGTTTTAATTTTTGAATATAACTAAAATTATTAAAAATAATCAAATTTTTAGATATTTGAGTTGGAAATTGCATTTGAATGCATTAATTTTTTATAATTAATTGGATATCATACGCAAAAGTTGTAAGGATTTAAGATGACATAAGCTTTTGATGTTAAGGAGACATACATTTTGAAAATCAATATGTATTCATTTAAAATACACACAAGTAGACAACTTTGTTACCAAAATGTTATTTTGTTTGTATTGTAGATGATACAAATTATGACCATAACATTTATAGAGGTGTGTATTGTGTTGTCAATTTTTTTGTTCCTTGAGTGTTTTAGACGATAAATCGTGTGAAATTTGTTTATGTTTAGAGGAGAGCTGCAAGTTTGCAAGTTTTATATGATTCTAACTTATTCACGAAAAATATGATTTTCCCTCAAATATCAAAGAAAACCACAAATGTATTAATTACAAAACAAGGAGTAAAACACGATTATGGCTCATGGATTTGTGTTTCAAAATTAAAAAAAAATCAAATGCAATTGTGAGCTTTTTAGATTTATGTTGCAAAAAACAAATTATAAAATATTTTTGTGACTTTTGTGAATTTATGACTTTTGTGACTTTTGGACCTATGTTTAAGTTGTTAAAGTATGAGATGAAACACATTTATAACCTTTAAACTTTGTTCAAAAAATAAGAGACCCATGAAATCTAATTGCGATTTTTGGACCAATCAACAACTTTGTGGCACATAGATGTTTATGACAGATCTTCTAAATTTCAAAATTATTTAAGATGTCTAAAATTAGAATCAAGCACATTTTTTATCTTTAGAAAGTTAGTATAAAACTCCATTCAAATATAAAAATATAAAATAAAAGTGGTTTTAAAAATACTTTAATACCTATTTTTGTAAATTATACCATTAACTATAAATGAATAACTTTAAAAAGGTCTTGTGTTCTGAATATGCTTTCACTTAGTTTTTATTTTTATATGTATCAAATAAAAAATGCATTCATTTCAAACATATGAGTATATTGTAGAATTCCACAAGGCCCCTTATAAGATACATACCTGCAGTGATAAGACTTTATTTTTGAGAAAGATGAGCACTTTCAAAATCTCTTCTCATTTTAGAGTTATGCCAATCAATGCGTTTAACAAGAAGGATAGAGTTTTAGGCTTGAAATTCCATGATTTTTACAACATATGAAGGTTTCACCTCCCTTTAGCTATTCGAGGTCTTACAACATCATGTCAGAGTCTATATTTAGATTGTCACAAATGTCTTTTACTCCTTTAAAATTTTGTACTTTTTAACGTAGCTTTGTATAGCTCCCAAACCTGTTAACAACAATCTATGTATTTGTTTGTATTCCACATTTTTAGTTCCCCAAAATTTCATTGATCTTTCTTTGCTTTGTAAAACCATATCTACATATCATAGTTTATTACAAGGTTTATAAATCCTCAGTTACTTTGCATTATTATCAATAGCTTAACTTTAAAAATATTATCATAGTCTTAAGGAAAAAATAGTTAATGATATTCTTTATCTAAATTATAAATAATTATTGCTGAGATTATCACTTGTGTAGGTATCGTTTTACAAAGCAAAGAAAGATCAATTAAGATTTGAGGAACTAACAATGTGGAATACAAACAAATACATAGATTGTTGTTAACAGGTTTGGGAGCTATACAAAGCTACGTTAAAAAGTACAAAATTTTAAAGGAGTAAAAGACATTTGTGACAATCTAAATATAGACTCTGACATGATGTTGTAAGACCTCGAATAGCTAAAGGGAGGTGAAATCTTCATATGTTGTAAAAATCATGGAACTTCAAGCCTAAAACATAAGAACTTTTGGACCCCACCGATTATGAACAATTTAAGTGCAATTTCCGATATTTCATGGGTGCATACATTTTTTCACTTATTCCGCATCCTTGCGTTATTCATTACAACTACATTGATATGACATCATGCTCATACAAGCGAATATAGTACTGATTCAACACGATTGATAGATCTATTGAAAAAGTGAGAATTTTTCACTCTTTACAGTTGTCATATGTCGTGTCTCAATCGTCTATAAACCCATTCTAATTCAGTGTGTTATTTGTGTGGCATCATCTTTTCTATATCATTTTTTTCTTTCTATTTCTAGATTTGGTCAAAATAATTTATTAAAAAATAAAAATTTCAGAAAATTTATATTTTTTCCCAGCCCAAATAGTATTTCAAGTTGCCTGACCCAACTACTGGGGCAGGCCTGACCAAAATGAGGCCTACCACGGTTTCCCAAACTCTATCGCCGGTGGTTGGAATTGAACTCGAGACCTCCCAACTACAAACTATGCTCTAAACCACCAAACCACATTAAAATCTTGATGCAAGCAATTGAACTTTTTTGATAACTACAATGAAATGAAACCATTGGCAATTTTTTTGCCATGTATATTTAATTCCTTTTTAAAACATTGTTTTTGCAGATAGATATATAGATAGAAACACCGACCCTAAAGAAAGGGCCGGCGTGAATAAAGTGTCCGTTCGTAATGTCAATGACCGGATGCCCACCGGACAAAGGGACATTGGAACAATACTACTCTCCCCTTTCGAGGATGGACACTATAGTAACCAAAACAAAGTAACAATAACAAAGGAAAAAAACGAAGTACTAATGGTTGAGTGCTAGTTTGTATAAAGGTATGTTTAGTGTTAAGTTTTATCACCAAGTTATGAGTTCTTTGGTTGGTTGGTGAAGGGCGTTGTATCATAATTATGTGATCCGGGTTCCAAACCAATTGGGCTCGTTGAGCAGTGGTGTGATACACATGGCTTGGTGCTGCTAGTGAGTTATCATGGCAGGAGAGTTGTACCAACCAACCGGCCCTTCCTATCCCTTGAGACAAGTTGAGCTAGTTGTTTGAAAAGAGTGGCTAGCAGTGGTTTTCACCACTACCTTCCCTCTTTTAATGTACTATGTTTGTTGGAATTGTTTGATTATTCTCTATACGTCTTTTATGTAAAAGGATAGATCCGGCATACTGTATGGTAATGGTATTTATTGCTTTGAATGTGTGTTTTATGGAGGTTTCGCAAATGTTGAATTTTTTTTATAGTTGTTTCATTGAGGGGACGTGTGTGGTTCCTCTGGCTCCAACTGTAATGACTATGATAGGGTCTACTTTCCAACCTTGTTCTATGATGTTATTAATTAGAGGTTGATATTTTACAATTTTCCTGCCAATTGTTTCTGGTGAAAATCTGTCGTTTGTGTATGTGAATTCTATAAATTGTATGGTTAGGTTATCATCGGGGTTTAGAGGGGGTGGACTTTGGTATGGGAGGCCTTTAATGCATAATATATCTGGTTTGAATCTGGCATTACATTGACATCTTTGTTGATTACAAATACATGCTAGTAACCATGAAGGAAGTGTGTTTTCTTGTGGATTATTGTTGAATGTGCCCGCATTCATGAGAGTGTAGCATCTTGATTTATTTGAGGATAGTATTAATTTTCTTAATTCCCATACCGCTTTGTTGTGTCTTTTGGTTCTTAGTGCGTGTATATGGTGTTGTTTGCATAGTAAAAGTACATGTAGCCATGTATCTGCATCTTGTGAGTTACAGATGGGACATGTTTTTGAGGGGAATCTTTGTATGCCGAAAATTAATTGCTTTCTGGCATTACCCATGTATTGACCGGTTCTAAATTTTAGTATGCTTGTTTTTTGTGAGTCTGTTATTTCTGGATTATTCCAAAAGTCGTTGGACATTTCGTTATCTATGATGAAGTTTGTTGTCCATTTGTTAATGTTGGAAAAGTCTTCTGCCAGTAAGTCTAGGTTATTTTCACGGTCATATTTCTTTAAGTATTCTTCCAAACATCTAACTAGACCTTTGTCTGGTCGTTTGTTACGACCGGGCTATGTGTCTTTTGGAAGTAGTAAGGTGTGGTATGTGCAAATTCGTGTGGATTTACTGCAAATTGATAACCTCTTTTCATGGTATCTTCTTTTGCGAGTTGATCTGCGTGTTCATTTCCGTTAATTCTAGCGTGTGTTTTTACTTTATATATTGTGGTGGGTTGTGTTCGTTTTTTTAGCATTTTTACCATTGCTTCTAATATGGTTTTATCGGCGTGGTTGTTTTGTTGGGTTAGGTGTTTTAGTTGTGTGTTTAGAACGTGTATACAGTTGAGACAATCAGTAAAAATATGTGCAGGTTCGTTTATGTATTTGGTGGTAATCAGTGAAAGTGTTTCATGTATGGCCATTAGTTTTGCTCTGAAGCATGTTTGTAGTCCAGGCAGTCTTTTTGATATTTGTACACCTGGTTTAGATGGGTTGTATATTCCGTATCTTGCTTTTTCTTTTTTCCAATGGCCATCATCTGCTGCTTTTGGCGGTAAAAGGAACCATCTGTGTAGTAGCTATATTCTGGTAGGAATTTTAGTGTAGTGTTTATTTCGAAGTTTGGTAGGGGTATTATGTCAATGTTTTGTGGATTATTGTATGGTGGGTATATTAGTTTGTTCCATTTTGTGCTTTTGTTAACTTTTGTGTTCGGCGGTGTGGGTGGTGCAGTGGTGCTGTTTGTGTATGGTATTGCGAAATTTGTAGATTTTCTATTGTTGTGTTTATGGTGTCTATTTGGTTTATTGTGCCAATGTTGTTATTTTGATGGTGAATACACCATATGTGCATTGCAAGTGGTTCTTTTCGGGTTTTGTTGGGTTCTAGTGGAATTGTTGGTTCGTCACATGCAATGGTGTCCGCGGCAAAATGTATAATGGCGTGTGTATCCGGAAAGGGTCCGTTGTATTGTGATAGATTTTGGTACCAGTTGGTGTCTGGGATTGCTAAAATGGTGACAATTTCAGGGTCTTGTTTTGCTGCTAGTTTTGTCCAATGTATTGCTTGTTGTGCTCTTTCGGCGTCATTTGGGTGTGCATATCCGATACCTTTCATTTGTATTGAATGGCTGTCCCTAATGAGCCAAAAATCTTGTCTCTGGCGAATGTTAAGTAGAATTGGGTGGTTTTCATGGAACATGTTATTGGTGTAGAAAAGTATGAGTGTGTTATATTAAATGTTGTTATTAGTGTGTCTAGAATGTTAGTTGGAATGGTATTGTGTGGTGTTTTTATTGAACCTTTTTTGGTGTTTTTATGTTCGTATCTTTGGTATAACCAGACTACTTCTGTTTCAAATGTTTGTATAGCAGGTATTAGTGTGTGGATGTTGTATTTGTTGTTGTTATATTGTTGCCATAACCATTTTATTCTTGTAGTCGGAATGGTGGTGATATATTTACCGGTGTCGTTGTATATGTGGGTTTTGTCATTTTGTATTTGAATGGTGCACTTGTTTGTGTCTATGTCTCTTTCTGGGTTACATTCAATTGTGGATGTTTTAACCCTTTAGTGCCCAGGGTACTGTAGCAGAGAGCACTGAATTTCAGTGGGTTTTTCCATTGTGATTGAGATTACCAGAAATAAAATATATTAAGTTAGAAAGTAACCGTACAATTCTATTCTCAACTCGAGAGCACACATTTGATTAAAATTTTCTCCTCTTTGTAGCCATCTCAAGAGTAGTTCAAGAAAAATTATAAAGAGATATGAGCTAAGTGTCTCCTTGTATGGTTCCTCTTTGAATCGGTATTGGTTTTGTTTTGCCAAAGTATTCACCAGTAAATATGGTGTTTGAATGGGAGTAGATGTTTCCTACTAGCATTATTGCATCTTCTGGGTATCCAAGGTCTTTCATTATAGCTAAGAGTCTTGCGTGATCTAATGAGTCAAATGCATTTTTAAAGTCTATATATAGTAGGTATATGTCTTGATTTGTGATTTTTGCGTCTTCTAGTGCTACTATGAGGAGTTGTGATTGTCTTGTTGTACTTCTTTCTGCTCTGAATCCTTCTTGACTATCGTGTAGAATTTGGTATTTTTCACCGTATGCTGATAGTATGTATGTTAGTGTACTGGTGAAGAATTTGTATATTGTATTTGCAAGTGCTATTGGTCTGTGGTTTGGTAGCTGTGCGGGATTTCCTTTTTTATAAAGTAGTATGGTTAGACTTATTTTCCATGAGGCTGGGATTTGTTTTTGTTTGTAGCAGTGAGTAAAAAATAAAAAGAGTAGTTTGTGGAAGCTTTCAGGTATATTTTTTAGTATAGAGTTGGGAATTTTGTCTGGGCCTGGTGTTTTGTTGTTAAATAGATGTTTGAGACATATTTCGTATATTTCTTTGTCAAAGTGTTTATGTAGTGGGATTTGTGGGTTTCCTCTTTTTTCTATTACAAATCCATCAAAGTCGTGCCATGGGTATTGTCTAACTCCACAAGTACATTGTGATGGGTGTTCGGGTTGGTAGTAGTATGTAGGTACTGTAGGTCTGTTGCTAATTGATTGTTGTATGTGGATTTCGTTTGCTATGTCTTCTGGACTGGTTAGCATGTTGTTGTTTCTATCTAATATGTAGTCTAATGGTGGTGTCTTTTGATTTTTGAAAACTTTTTTGTTTATTTTCTTTGGGCTTTTGTCGTATAATTGTCTGTATTTAAGTATTGCTTTTTTTTATACAACTTTGGGTATATTTTGTGGTGATTTTACGGGCTTGTATTTTTGCCGTCTTGGCTATTTCTACTAGTGATTGGATCCATTCTTGTTGAATATGTTCTTGGGTTGGGAGTGGTGGGATGGTTACATTTGTATGGGATTTTAATTCTTCGATTATTGGATGTGTTTGCCAGTTTTGTGTATTTTTTGTTATGTAAATTGTTTTTCTAATTAGATGGTAGGTAGATAGGTGTTTTTTCTATGTTTTTTGTAGTTTTCTTGGTAAGAAGCCTCCTTGTTGGGAAGTTCGATTTGTTAATGTCGGGAGCGGTGGTGCACTACAAGTTTCTTGAATTTTGTCTGATATTTTTTGTATCATGTGATCTAGTTTTGAACATGATGTTTGCCATTGGTCGTCTGTTAATTGATCATTTGATAGTATTGTGGTGAGTTCATTTATTTGCAGCGCATTTTCTTCAAAATATTCTATTTTGAATTTTTCAATATTTTCTTGTGGTATGGAGTTTAGAATTCTTGTTGTTTTGTTTGTTATTGGTATGGGTCTTGCTATTAAGATGTTTGATGATATGTATAATGTTACTGGTGAGTGGTTAGAATTAAGGTTGTGGTCGTTGTTTGTGGTTGATGTGTATAAAGTATTATCTGGTGTTTTAATGTAGTATCCATCTATTAAGTTGGTTTGGTTATAGTTTTGTCCCCCTTGTCTGGAGTATGGGCAATCTGTTGGGATGTATTCTAATTGGAGATTATTTGTAAATGTTCTCCATTCTATGTCTTCTGTTTGTGGTGGGGTCGTGTCGGTTCTATTTTGTCGTCAATAAGTGCTATGTCTCTGTTAAAATCACCGCATAGTATGTGTGTGGTATTTGGGTGTGCATTGATTTGTTGTGTTATGTTTTGTTGAATCATTGGTATATATTGTATGTCCTGTGCATGTGACGGCATATACTTGTGAAGAATTAGCCAAGTTTGTAATTTTTTGTTGTCTATTTTTATTATTTGTAGATAAGGTGATATTCTTTGGGGGTTGTGATTTTTGTGATATTGCCGGGGTATGAGTATTTTTGATGTATTAGTGTGAGGAGACCTCCTCTTGCGGGTATGTATGGCATTCTTTGTTGCATGCATCTTGTTAGGGCATGTGTATTGTTAAAAATTAATTTGTATTTTGGAAATAAGTTTTGTATGTATTTGGTAGATTTTGTAGCGGTTATTTTAGTTTATTGTATTGTGATGATAGCGGGTTCATCGGGTGTGTTGGCAATTAGTTCATGTAAGTTTGGAAGGGCCGTATTTAGTGATGAGGCATTCCATGTAATAAATCTCGTATTATAATTTTTTGTGTGTATTTTTTGTGGTTGTATTGTGAGTATGTTTGGAAGTGGTGGGGGATGAGTATTTTCATGTAATGGTTCATGTATTTTTAAAGTTTCTTCTAATAAGTTGATAGGGAGAAATGAGAATTTATCAATCATAGTTTGGAGGGTTATAGAATCATTGTGTTGATGAATAAAATTGTAAATATCTTTGTGGATGATATTTGGTGGGTTTATTAAATTTTGGTTATTCTCTGTGAATTGTGTGTATGGGTGTTTAGTTGAGATGTGTCTTTCAGGTGGGTTTTGTAGTAAGGACATTTTTTCTAGTAGTAGTGTTGTCCAATCAGGGTTTGGAATTTGTATTAGGAGTTGGTTACATGTTTCTTTTGATGGATTGATTGTGATGACGAGAGCGTATAATATTCTTGGGGATGGATGGTGTTGATTTTGGTAAATATAATTTGATATGTGTGGATAATCGTTACTGGCTTCCGCATGATTTGGATGTGTTATATTTAGGATAGGTGAAAATTGCTTTGTTAAATGTTGGTACTCTGGTTGTAATTTAATCGTGCTTGGTATAAAGTATGTTTTGGATCTTCTTTTATGTGTAGGTGGGTGTGTTTTTAGTAGGTCGGACATGGGTTCGGGGTTGGTTTCGATGTCCCCGCATAATATTAATATTTGGTGTATAAAAGTTTCTTTTTAGAGGAGATTTTTGGGCCATTTTTGTTTCTTTGTTTATTTTTGACGAGGCCGGTAGGCCGAGTCCATTTATTTTGTTTGTTGGTTTTTTTATTTTTGTTGCGGTATTTGTTTTTGAGATTTTTGGTATTTATTTTTATTTTTGTGTATTATGTATTTTGTATGTTGTTTGTTTTTGTAAAAATTTATTTTGTCATGGTTATTTGTTTTGGTTTTGTTGTTGGTATTGATTTTGGTATTGGTATTGGTATTGGTATTGGTATTTAGATTGGTATTTGTATTGGTATTTGTATTGGTATTTGTATTGGTATTAGTATTAGTATTGGTATTGGTATTGGTATTGGTATTTGTGTTGGTATTTGTATTGGTATTTGTATTTGTATTGGTAGTAGTACAAAGAGGTATTGTATATCCGTAAATGTATTTATTGGTATTAGTATATACCTTTTTATTTTTGGTGTATAGTATCCTTACAATATATATATACCAAAATGGTATATATACGTATTTGGTATTTTATACTATATAATACTATATAGTCTGCCGTATAAATACTGCAGTATTTTTTTGTTTTTCTATGTACTCTATACTAGTAGTATGTATAAATACTATGTAGATTATCTTGTAATCTTTGATCACTATATGTTTTTTAGGTTTTCTATGGCTTTTCTAGGCATTTTCCCCTTAATGTCTTTGTTGCCTTCCAATGCCTTCATAAGGGAATCATGGATGAAATCAATCTTTGAATCAAATTCTTCATGCTTTGCGTCGTTGTAGATCCTCTCCTCCTTAAACTTGAGCTCAATATCATCTCTAATTTTCTTGTTGCTAGCCTCCACAATCGTAACAACATCTTCTTTTGTAAGTGGTGGAGTGTTTGTTGTCAATGATGCAACCGTGTTGACCAATGCCGTGTTGATGTCATTAAAACCCCATTTGTCAACTAGCTCTTTTGATGGTGGTTTAAGTCCCTCCAAGCTTCTCCTATGTGGCAAGAAGGCAACATAATTGCCACCAATGGTTAGAGTTTTGTTGAGGAATTTGCGGTACACATTGGGATTAACACATTGAACATTTGTCATACCATTATGCTTGGTACCATCGTTTTTGTACTACATTATGCAGGCCTTTTTCTGTATCTAGAAATTTTTCTAGAATATTTTGAGTTTCTTTTCTTTTCTTTTGCCAAAATCGTAATGGCAGACGGCTGTAAGCTGTTTTTTTTTTTTTCCAGCGGATTTTGAGTGTTTTTAATGATGTGAAAAAAAACTTCTTTTCCAAATTTTTTTTTCACTAAATTATGCAAGATTTTTTTTATATCTAGGGTTTTTTTCAAAATATTATGAATGTATTTATTTTTGCCAAAATCGTGGTGGTTGTGAGCTGTTTTTTTTTAAGCAGACTTTGGATGCTTTTTGGCAATGTAAAAAAGACTTTTTTTTCCAAAATTTTGTTTTGCACTAAATCATATAGGACTTTTTCTATATCTAAGGATTTTTTCAAAATATTATGAATTTCTTTATTTTTTGCCAAAATCGTAGTCACTACGCAATTCACTATTTACGCACTTGGCCATATAATCATGCACTTGGTTCTCAAGCGCATAATTTTTTTTGTCTAACTTTTTTATATTTAAAACAACGACTATTGTCTTTCTTCAATCCCTTACATTATAAACAAATAATTATTTTAATTATTTTTTATTCTTATCTTTATCTTTTCTTTTATCTTTTCTTTTTTTATCTTGATTTCTTTCTTGTCTTCTTTCTTGTCTCCCTCTTGTATTTCTTCTTGTCCTTCTTTTGTCTTTCTTTTTGTCTTCCTTGTCTTTTTTTTTCTTCTACTTTTTTTTCAGTTGTGGTTGTTGAACCCTAAACCGTGACCCTAAACAATGGGAGCAAACCCAACAAAAAAAAAAAACTTCTTTTGGTTGGCCTTAGGGTGCTACTGATTCCTAAATGGCGGCCGCCCAAAAATTATATATATATTTTTATATTTTTTGAAAACTTGCTAAATTTAGCCTTTGAGGTGCGTGGCCACGCATCCAAAGACCCTCCCATCTCCCTCATTTCCATCTTCATCTCCCTCTCTATGTTCATCTCTTCTCCATCTCCCTCCTTTCTCCTCATATATATAGAGGAGAAGAGAGGGCCTCTCCCATTCACCCTCCCACTCCCTCTCCCTCCCCTCCCCTCTCCTTTACATATATGAGGAGAGGGAAAGGAGAAGAAGATGGAGAAGAGACATGGGAGGACTCACTCCCCCTCTTTGGGTGCCCAGCCGTGCACCCCAGAGGCTAAAAATAGAAAATCTTAAGAATGTTTTTTTTTTTTTTTTTTTTTTTTTTTTTTTTTTTTTTTTTTTTTTTTTTTGCGGTTGCCATTTAGGGTTTAGTAGCACCCCATGGCCAAAAAAACAAAAAAATTAATTTAATTTAATTTTTTATTTTTTATTTTTGGATTTTCTCCCATTACTTAGGGTTCAGCAGCCACAACTGAAGAAAAAGTAGAAGAAAAAAAGACAAGGAAGACAAAAAGAAAGATAAAAGAAAGACGAGAAGAAAAGACAAGAAAGAAGACAAGAAAGAAATCAAGATAAAAAAGAAAAGATAGAAGAAAAGATAAAAGAATAGACAAGAATAAGAATAAAAAGTAATTAAAATAATTATTTGTTTACAATGTAAGGGATTGAAAAAAGACAACATTGATGTTTTTTAGAGAACTTTTAAACCAATTGTTTTTAAAGTCAAATATGTTTATGAAATGAGCTTACTTGGCCAAATGCATAAATAGCAAATTGAATGTTAGTGGTTGTGAGTTGTTTTTCTTAAACAGACTTTGGATGCTTTTTTGCGATGTAGAAAAAAAATTCCAAATTTTTTTGCACAAGAAAAAAAATCAAATTTTTTTTTTTTTTTTTTTTGTTTTGCCAAAATCTTAAAGGCTATGAGCTGTATTTTTTTTTAGCAGACTTTACATGCTTCTAGCAATGTAAAAATATCTTTTTATTCCATTTTTTTTGCGCTCCATAATACAAGCTTTCTTCTATACCAAAAATAATCTTCAAAACAATTTGAATTTTTTTCTTGATGAAATTATGGTGTTTGAGAGCTTCTTTTTTTTCAGTTTGAATATTTTTAGCAATGTTAAGAAAAACGTATTTGTAGATTTTCTTATGTTATGTTCGAGAAATACTTTTTCCCATTTTTTTATTTCATTTTTTTTTCAACCAAAAATCATTTTTTTCATTTTATGTTTTTGCAACTTTTTAATCACTTTATGACATTTCAACATATATGCCTTTCTGTTTCAATTGAAATTTTTTGATTGTATGTTAGGAGAACCACTTTTGGATCTAATAAAAAAAATGAATTTTTGGATATTCACCTTGAAATGAAAGTAAAAAACTAAATTGCAACATGCATAACTTTGGGATTGAATGAAAAAAAATTCAATGGTCTATATGTTGTAGCAAGCAATTAAAAGCTCTTGCAATTTTATTTTTTGAAAAGTTGCTCAAATTGAGCGAGAAATTGAGTTCAAAAAAAGTTTGATTTTAAACTCTATTTAACTTGTAATGCTTTGAGAGATCATGTTTTGGTCGATGCCCCCTTTTATAAGCTACCCGAGACTAAAAAAGTTAAAAATTTGATTAAATTATAATTATTTTCTAATAGGAAATCAAGTATGCTTTTGAACCCAATTTGAATCGTGCCAATCCTTGGAGTCAAATTAAACTCCGCCTAGGAGAACTTTCAAAAAAACAACACCTCTACATTGTCTTGTGTTACAAATTTTACTATTTTGGAAAAGTAATGTTGTTATTTTCTGTACAATTTTTTTTTCTCCTATGACGAAAAGCACAACAATAACCAATAATACCAAATTTTGAATTCTAAAAACATAAAACGTAATTCCATTGCATTTTTAATGTTAATTGCTTCTAAATTCTATAAATGAGATCTAAAAACATGTTAGGAAATTAGACCGTAAGGATAATTTGAAGAAGGTTCTAGGAATATTCCAAAATACTATAATTGTGAAAAGATTCCAAAAGATTCCAAATAAAATATTAAAATATTTTTGGTATTTTCTCTATTCATTATATTTCATCAATAAATCAATAGTTTGAAAACATTACAATCTTTTTTTGTCGAGAAGTATGACATACTACTGTAGTGCAAAAACACCCTTGAACGCGAGTGATGTGGAGAAATATACGTCACTCATTCTCAAATTAAAAACTTGAAATAATTCTTAGTTGATTTTGTTTTAATTGATGCCACAAAATGGCGATGGATTTCATATGAATTCACATGGATGTTGTACAAGAATAATTTGCATTATCATAGATGCTAAAATTGCACGAATGTAATAAAAGGCGTTGATATGATACATATATGATACTAGATCCGCATTAAAGGCATCGCATGTTATTCGTGTCTTATTAGCCATGTAATGTAGATACACGATTAACGCACGGATTACGTCAAGCACAACTTTTGTGCGGAAACAACATTTTTTCCTTAATCATTGTAAAGACACTGCATCGACATCCTAGTTTTGTATGTCACTTCCATATCATAATGACACTTCTAAATCCATGTATAACGTGCGGAATTAGTGTTTCACGATGAACGCACTGAAATCGTTAAAAATCCGTGGGGTTCAACATTCCTGATTTAGTTTTGCAGGAGTGACACACAAGCCAGTTCACTTGGATGAAAGTGAAACCATAGAGCTTGAACTTGACAGGCTGAATGAGCCTGAGAGGACACATAAAAAGTAATGTGAACGTGTGGCAAACAATTTGATTGGTTGCATTAATATCCTTCAATATATTAATCCAAATTATTCATCCAATTTGTACTGCCACTGTGGTATTTGCAAGGGTTACTAAAGGTCAAAGTATGGTAAGAACTTGTTGGCTACCACATTCTATTATGGAATTACAAATATGCTCTAGTAGAACTATCACGCCAAGTGTAGCCGTGACATAGTGCCAAAGACATCCTAATTAGGCGGGAAAAAGTGACATGGAGGTGGGATACATTTTTGTTGGTTGCTTCAACAAATTTGCTATATTTTATTGTTTAAATAATCGTTATTAGAACCTTTACAATGGGCATAATAATTTGGGCTCAATAAGACTTACTGATGATGTTTTACTTCTAAAAAACCATCATGAGAGACAGTGCTTACCTCTTCAAAGTAGCGAATAAAACTGACATGGAGGTGGGAAAAAATTTAATTGGTTTTAGACATAATGACATGGACATGAGTTGGTGGTATCAAAACCATATGTCTCAGACTTCTAAGGCCTCAATGCTCTAAGTACATGACAGGGTCTGGCCTACACGGATGAGCCTTAGTGGCTCAGTCACATTCTATCAATGCTTGCCACTGTTTGCTTCCCGCATAATTTTTTGTATTGCTTGATACAAACAAAGAGTCAAATCCTAAACCCTAAATCCCAAACCCTACATCCTAAACATTAAACCCCAAAACCTAGGTAAAAATTTGTTCAAGGTTTATGAGGACGTTGTATTCTATCGGTTGCTACAAGTTTTGGACAATTTTGAATTTTATGTTTCAAAATTTATGCAAAAACTATTGGTCTTTGCAATCATAGATCAAACTTTATGAAAAAGATATTAAATTCAATACATACAAGTTGTATTTAGACATTTCGCTCAATACATCCCTCTTAGTTACATTTTATAGTTGTTCTCTGCAAAACTACCAAATGGCTAGAGAGTGTGGGGACATTTAGGAGCCTTGACTCTTTACATCGTAGGTTTGGGGTGTTGAAACCATAGTATCTTTGGTGATATTATTTTACAACTCTCTATATTGAAATCAAGATACTATTAATAGCGTTAAACTATATAAATATCCTAAACTAGTAATCAAACCTACACCGGTCGAACATAGGCAAGAACAACTCGTTGGATTGTAATCTTTTAAGAGTGAACCAAAACAACATTATAAAAGGTATTTTAATAAAAGTGGAAATATTTGGATAGGATAGAGTCCATACTGAGTACACACGTGACTGTATACTCTTTTATAGACTATACAATTGCTTTAAGTCAATTGCTCAATGAAGTTCATTGATGTACATAATGCCAAAAATGCATGCTTAGGCTGTTTGGAGGTTAAATGGTGAAGTAACCAAACAACTAAGTGGCAAAACAACAAAATTTGACATGCATTATACCATTCAAAATTTGATATGAAAAATCTACAATAGATATAGGAGTAAAAAAAGTATGCATAAATGTAAGTGAGACAATATCATCTTGCAAACAAAACCAATAAAAACACAAAACCAACAAAAACAACAAGTACAACATCAACTCCATTTTAACGTCTACATTGCTATAATGACCGATTGGGAAATTAGAATGTATTGTTCTTTGATTCCATTATTTATCTATTTGAAATTGGAATAACATGCTTGTTGATGGTTGTACCACACTATGTAGTTTGTAGAAGAATGTAAAAACACGTTTATTTACGTTACCCTAAATTGGCATATAGTTAATACATAAATGATATAGTTCAGTATATAATAAAGATTGTAGTCGGCTGGTATTTGAATCGATATGGTATTATAGAAGGTTCGTTTAAATTTTGTGTAAAATTTATACAAGGTCCTAACTGATGTGTATATACGGTATTACTCAAAATTATATTCAAAAATATTAATTTTATTAATATGAATTCATAAGAATGCAACCATCCAAAATTGATTGCTAACGGTTGTTTGAAAATGAGGCCTTCAAAAAACAATTTTCTAAAGTAGGGCAAATTAACACTATAATTGTAGGCCTTCTAAGATATAATGGACTTTCCCACCAATCACAAATAGATAACACAACAACTTATTTTAAATTCATTCATTGAGATTCAATAATATATCAATACATGTGATTTGGTGGCAACTTTATTGCAATTCCACCTTCAACACGTTCCATCTAAGTCCAAGCTTACTTCGAAGCCTACTTCCATGTCTTACTACACACTTGGTTCCATGCCTACTGAACCATGCCTAGTTTCAAGTCTATTTCCATGCTCGGTTCCATGCCCAGTACCAAGCCTATTTCTTGAAGGCCAAAGCTAATACCGAGGTTGCCCTTGACCACACTCAATCCAAGTCTCACTCACAACTATAAGTGGCTAGTGCTGGAACTTATCTCTCTCACTGTCTTCTCTACCATTCACTCTCACCGGCATTCTTCACTTGGTAGATTCTTCAGTCTCACTCTCATTCTCCCAAGTAGTTCAGTGCGCGTTGTGTTAGTTTTCTCTCCTAGCTCGTACTTGTGTGACTTCTCAGTGAGTGCGACTTGTGTGTGTGCATTGTGAAGTGTAGGAGGGCCCACAAATATGTAGAAATTCATAAAAAGTTTGTAGAGATTTGTGCTGCAAGTAGAATGTGAGATTAAGGCGATGGATGACAAATAGAAGCAGCTGCGCCCAACCATGTAGAAGACAAGTGTAGCGTGCATGGAGCGGTTAAAGCGCGAGAATGGCACTAAAGCCATGGCGAAAGGTGGTGCCAGCCAAAGCATGGAGGAGTGGCGTCCTAATCGGCAAGTTGAAGAAACAAACGAGTTTAATCTTCCCAAAGACCCAAACGAAGGTGAGGGAGAGTTCTGGAAGCCAATTCCTCTGGATGGTGTTCCCAAACAGCTACGTGCAAAGATGTATGAAGCAGCTCCAATGTTGCGGGATCGCGATGCTGTATACTTTGCTGATTTCTTCCACAAGATTGTAGGTCTTTACAATGCAGGGTGTGATGTTGATAAGGCGCTTGCGGAGACACCTGTGACTGAAGAAGAGGTGGTTGCAAAATAGAAGTCAGCCAATCGCGACAAACACCGTTTCTCCATTGCAAATTGCGTGGATCTAGAACAAGCGGCATTGTTCACCAACCACTTCTCACGCATGTATGGAGGATCGGGCAGATAACGAGGCTTTCTCCATGAAGTATTTAGCAGCTTGTTTTTCTACGTTTGCGCACAAGGATGTGAATTAGGCAACGGATGCAGCTAAGTGTCGGCAGACACGAGTAGAGAGGTCAGTGCACAATTCATGCAAATTGGGACCAATGGAAATTCGTTGGCAAGTTCAAGGCCTTTGTTGTCTGATTGCAAAGTATGCTCAAAATGCTGGCGGTGATTCTTGTAATGCCAACTCAACCAAAAACGCATTGGCTGCCATGGAGGAGCTGCGTACTTGTTTCGAGAAGCACATCCTGGCTGAAGAAGAGCACACCAAAGTTGTCCAATGCATTGAAGAATTATCACTAGCATTTGCTATCTTCAGCTCCCAAGAAGATCCGTTGGGTCAGCAATGGGCTAGAGCAAATTCTTCTTTCAAATCTTTGAAGCAACAAGGCAAAGTTGTAGAGGCAGATCATGAGAAAGAAGGAGCTCGCATTCTCCGAGGTAAAACGAAGGACCTCAACAACAAGCAAGAAGTAGTGGAGTTGGTGTTGAAGAAAGTGGAAGGAGAAGAGTTGCTTGAAGTGGAGAAAAAGTTGGAGGCAACAAACAATCTTTTAGAGGCTTAAGAGAAAGTGCGCATTGCTCGCCTTGCAAATCTTGTTTTGCGCCTAAAGCAAACCTTTCCAAAGTGGCCAACACGTCATTCCATTCCAAGGATGTTGCCTTTCGCCATGCAATTGTGTTGTAATTGCAACAATGGATTTGTGGCACGTTCTTGCATCCCTACTTGTTGTGGGTGTCTTCCATCCAACTTGCTTTGCTAGTTTGTTGCAAGAGGGGAACATCAATTGTCTATGATGTAATGTAGAAATTGATAGACCAATGTTGGCCCAATGGAGATATTCCTTGATAGAGAAGATAAAGGAAGAAGTCTTGAACTTGGTGTTTTCCGTGGACAAAGCTCCAATGGCAGATAATTTCCAACTTCTATTCTATGATCAATTTGTGGTTTTTGTGTTGATATATTGTGTAATTTAAAATTGTAGTAGAATTGTGTAAGTTTTCTTTTACCAACCAATGACACTTTGTTTCATTGTGTATATGAGAGTCTAACCTTTTATACGCTTTAGTGATATGCCCAGATCCAGTGTTGGATGAGGGAACGAATTGCCACTGTCTTGGTGAAGAGAATTTGGAACCTGAGGGCTCAATCTCTAAGCGTCAAAGAGCGACGCCTCCCCCAACAACTCCAATTGTTCTGGATCTTACAACACACAAAGCTTCATCTAGTCGTGTGTGGGATCCTAAACCAACGACACCTTGTATTGGAATTGACTTGTGCATCAAGTCAACATCTCCCAGTGACATGCGTTTCCAAGTCCAAGAGAGAGAGAGAATAATAGGGTACTAGTAAGTCAATCACTATTCCTAGCCTTGCTACCTTGGGCTGTACACCTTCCACAATAGCCACCTCTGCCCTTCACAAAAGATCTTTGTTTCAGGTAGGAGAACCCAATACCAACATTGTTGCAGAGACCATGAATGTAGGAAACATAGAGATCATCATCTCACAAATATGTGACAATATTTGATTAAGTGCAATGTGAGTTTGTTTTCTGGATTTGAAATGTATAGTTTAGTTTGTGGAGTATCTATATGTACATGTACTCTAAATAGGAAATATAGGTTCAATAGATGGTTAGCACACACTCTAGTGTAATGAGGTACTCTAAAAAAGGAAGTATGGCTGCACAGAGACACTTTTGTCTAGGTGAAACCTAGGCAACTGTTTCGTTGATTAGAGGAGGGCTAGAATTTTACAAAGACCTGAACTGATGTGTATTTGGTAGCATTTTGTGTATGTTTCATCCTGAAAATATATTTATGCCACTTATGTTACAATTTTGAACCCCATGACGTCGTTGGGTGTGTTTAGGATTTCTATTTTTACAAGTGGTAGATTAGATCAGTGATCAGTCTTTATGCCACCCAACGCATTACACAGTACACAATACATTGCCTACAATGTGTTTAGAATAGAATAATCTCACTCCATGCTAATTTAGTCCAATTTGAGATTGAATCATGACAGGGTGATTTAAAACAGCATGCAGCCTAGAAATTACATCACATCACCTGCTAGTTACCCAATTCAGAGTGTTTTCCACAACAACAATGGGTATATTACAAATAACTAGGCACCATTGTTAGTGCTTTCAAGTAACACAAGGTGAATTCCACAAGGTGAATTCCACGTTTGACCCTAATCTCAATTACGTAATGCAAGTCACGAATCTATAATAATACAAGTACTAGTATACATTATTTGGCAGCAATGAACTACTTCATATCCTTTTTCTTGTCCCAATCTTTTCCAATTCACTAGTGCACTTTCCCTACTACCCTACGGTAAGATCTACTTTATAACTGCCAAGTAAACAAGATAATGAGTATGTCTAAGATACTTGTACAATTGTCTATGAAAATCATAGACAAATATATTTGCTTGTTTAAATGTCTTTAGTTCTTTTGGAAAATAAAATGCCGTTAGAATCCGAAAAAATTCCAAATTTTTGTAAATTAAAAAATAACATTTTCTATAGGTATTGAAACTCACCTTACTGTACAATGCCCTAAACATTGTATCTACAGTAGCTCCCGCTAATCATACATATTTTTGCTGCATGAATTTGAGGCCCAATTTTCCAAATGGAATTGGATAATTGTTCTTTTTACCAGAATCATCAGAATCCTAAACCACCTCCGCATTGGGTAGGTAGTGCAGGCTACTATCAAGAGTTTCCAAATTTGGCTTGCTTTAGAATAGAATGCTTGAAAGATCACATGTCTATGTAGACATAAGTGAGAAGTAATAGATTGATAACTTCATAAGTAGATATTTTAGTCAATAAGATCTCACAAAAGTCATAGTTCTTATTTCACATGATTCTAGAACAAAATTTCACTTTCTAACATCTTAAAGAGCCTCTTCAAACTATTACTATTCATAATTTGTATTTATAATTGTCTCAATTGAGGGTATAAAATGGACTTGTCGTTGTATTGGACCAACATAGGTAATTAAAAAAATTATGATCAAAATCCACTTTGTGTGTATTATGCATCTAACGTACTTTCAGATATGTCCAAAATTTATCAAATATCAGTCTAATTTTGTTAAGTTTCATTGACAATACCCTAGACTACCCGACTACTGCCATTTAGTAATATTATTGGGGTTGTTGTACTATGGCCATATTTAGATACCATGGAAATGTTGATACCCTGCAATGCCACAATATTTGGGTATGGAAAGGTTTGAGCGTACTTGTGTTGACACATCCAGGCTTAAAATTCATCTTCAAAGTTTTGTGACATTGCTAATATTTTCATTCAAAGTTTAGTTTTTCACCAATTTTCATCCCACAATTCTAAAAAGTGGACTATTTGCTAAGACTTTGTTCTACAAATGATGATGTCTCTCTAGTTAATAGATTTTGATTATAACAACAAAAAGGATTGATCTTATTGTAAATTACTGTGCTAGGATACCCTTCCATCCTAGCGAAATATGCCAAAAAGTACTTAAATGCATTTGATTATATTAAAAAACTATCATTCATTGGGTTGAGCCCATTGTACAAGTGATCTAGGAGCATCAGTGTGATCATGTGGAGTGAGCATTGATTAAATTACCTCATATTTATGTACAAAAAAGGAAAAAAGAATCGAAATAAAAAAACCCCACAGTGATACAAATAGACAATTGATGATATCTGGTGTCAACAATCATGTATTTATAGATGGGATTCCTTATATTCACCCGCATTTTCAACACTAATTGTTTCTAGTGGAATTAAGTAAAAGGAGCCACACACACTCGGGAGTAGGCACTACTAATAGTCTTTAAATAGCATAGTACATAAAAATTTCCGCGGTGCGTAGATTCTCACTAAGTTTTATGTAGATCTTAAAGGCGGTATCCTTCAGACGTGCACATATTGATTTAGAGGGAGTGTATTACACTTAGTAAAACGTACCTACCCGGCAAATTTTCCTGCGGTCAAACATCCTAAACCAGTAGGAGCTATTGTACTCTCACGATGTCTCTGTTACAATGATGCGGCCGCTCTTATGTAACTAAGGTACTGATAAGAACAGTGGAGTCTCTCACTGATGAACTTCATTGATTATTATCAGTCTATCTCCGTGAACTTGATCCCCTACTGAACTTCGTTGATTACCATTCCAACTCGATCTAGCAAACTCTGCAGGGGTTTAGAAGCTCATCAAAAAGGTATGAATTCACGATCATTCTCCGCATTCGAATCAAGTCAAGATTCCCGTTCTGTGAGTTTTGTCCATGACCAAGAGCCTCATGGTTGTATTGATATAGTCATGTGAAAGTTCAAAGTTGTTTCTTTGTTCAATACTTGCTTTTGAGAATGTATTTGCTATGTTCCACTCTTCAAATTTTCTCCAAGTTTGATCATTGTAGTCTCGGCTTTGATCCAACAGCAGTGGTCAGGGCAGTACGTACTGGCTTTGATCCAACAACAGTAGTTGGGGCGGTATCTTGGTGGACCGCCATACTATCAACTCATCAACACTGACAAAGTACGACACCATGCCCTTCCTCCCTCCTAACCGTTATACTGAGGCATTTTGCTATGCCATTGAGTTTATTCACAAATCTGATTACTTTAAACATTCAGTGAGCTACATATTCTAATTTCCCACAATTACTTGTGTTGGTTGCATGTTCATTAAGGAACAAGGCGGAATCAATCATTCTACACAAGTCCCAGGACGAGCAAGGGCAATGGATTCCAACAAAATTTGAACTCAACTCGTGGGTGACTTTGCAGCCAGACATTACAACCGCATGGGGCGAAGACTATACTCATTACAGAGAGGATAATCCCCAATCTCTCTATAAGGCACAAATAAAGGACTTCGAGGTGTTGGATGACTCGCCAAAGGTTGTCTCTCAAGTGCATGTGCGTCATGCATATGAATCCCGACACTTGAGATTGGACCCCAACGTTACACAACCGAGACTCCGATGCAATTGTAAGTATTATGATGCTCGTTCCTTTTGTTTTAAAAGCAAATCATGAATAGAACAAATGGAAGTTACAAGTATTGAGGTGTTGAATGAATCAACACTAGTAAACATGTCACTACTAAAAAATCCAACTAATCTGTTGATTTGGTCGCATTGATTAGGGCCACTTTTCTCTTGATTTTATAAATACGACCTTACAAATTCTTTTTTACAATGTACATAGAGTGAACATGAGAGCCTAAAGCCAATTATGAGTACACCTTCAAATGAACATTTGTAAATTCATAGTTTATTTATAAGATGTTCAAAAAATACCTGCTAAACAAATTTGAAATCCTCAATCGATTGCACATGAGACCCAAAAAAAACTATAACAATTCAATAATTGAAACCATTCTCAAATGCGTTTAAGTTGGTCACTTCCCTAAGCACAAAAATTCACAACATTCAGTAAAGGGTTCCCTTTATTTGTGTAAAAAAATAAAAATAAAAATTCACAACATTCTGGATTCATAACGTAAGATACTTTCCATATGCTTATACCATACTAACTTAACCCCCATCTTTCCTGCCATTGGATGAGATACCTTCCTCCTGAAGTTGTGAATCTCCGAGGAGTCCGAGCTGACCCTCCAATGAAGGATAAGAACATTAAGTGGATATTCCAGGAACATGCGAAGCTGGAGAATACTTTGTAGGTGGAACGGAAGACAAACTGGAAGATAAATTCTTTCTCGATAGAAAACAAAACTGTCACTATTGTAGTGCATGCAAACCATCAGAAGATTTAATCAGATTCGGATTAAATCGCTCCTGAAGCAAGAGATTCTGTGCAGATTAGCAAAACGACATTCCAAACTAATAGGTTGAACAAGAACCAGAATGTTCTTACATTACCTGTTGGACTCAAGAGTGATAGTCATGTCTGTTGGTTGCTTCAGTTTTCCTAGTATTTGTAGCCTAGACAGGAGGAAAAAAACAGAACTCTTGAAAAAAACGCCGACGATAGATTACTCCTATTACTCCGACGATAGATTACTCCTATTACTCCGACCATGGGTTCAATTGTGTATTTCCAAAAGCTACTGTAGAAAAATAATGTTCTGGGGGCACCATGTTCTGGAGAGCAGCATAACTTTGAAAGCCTCGACAACTGTGGTGTACCCAACTGAGTGGGTGAGTTGGGTCACATTCCCAAAAAGAACCCCAGATTGAACCCAACAGAGTTTACATGATTTTTGGAACATGAGAAAATTCTGAATTATCACTTGAGAAAAGTCACTGGATCCCATCTTCTTCCTAATTAGCATTCACCGAACAAGTTCGTCACAGTTAAGCTTACTGGTGCTTCTGCTTTTGTGCAAGAGTTCCAACAACCAGCACTTCACACGGCCAAAAGCAAGAGACTGTAACACAAACCAAAAAATGGTAATCTCCAATCTGTTTGTACTGTCTTTATTGCGATCATCTCCAAACAACCAGGGGAACATTCAACACAATCTATCCTGTGTTTTTCATGTGCTTCAAAAGGTCCTTTTATCTAAGAGGTGTAAGGCACCTGAGGGCCAGTAGACGCAAATGCAGCAAAATGGTTTCCTCACATTGGTCCGTATCAGTATTATCTAGAATGTCATGCAACCTTGGCGCGGTGGCATGAGCGTGTTTTTTCTATCTTAAAATGAAGATGGGAATCAGCAAGCCACCCCGGAGTGCGCTAGTGAGTGTGAGACAGAGAGAGTGTTTCTAAGAGCAAAGCAATGGACTGTAAGTAAGTCTACTTGGTTTCGGGCTTCCACAGAAGGGTGGTGTAGGCGATCATGCCGCACACCACGTAAGGGTCCATGTTGGAAGAAGGGCGGCGATCTTCGAAGTAGCCCTTGCCTTCCTTCTCCGTGTCACGTCCCACTCGCACTGAGGCGCCCCTGTTGGCCACGCCCCACGAGAATGTGTTCATGTCCGCAGTCTCGTGTCTGCCGGTCAACCTCCTCTCGTTTCCTTCACCGTATGAGGCGATGTGCTCCTTGTGTCTCAAGCCCAGCTTCTCAATGGCCTTCTTGATCACCTCGTATCCTCCCTCAGAACGCATTGTCTTCGTGCTGGTAGAACAACAAAATCAGAACCGCCAGCAAACATCCGCTATACTCATCTCGAACCAACCCGCTAATTCAGCAATCATCAGCACATTTCTTTTCTTGGGTTGGAGCAGACGAGAGCAAAGTCAACCGATCATTGTTGAAACCTCGGATTATGCTAACTAGTAGCACACAAAACACTCCTACAAAAATAAATTATTCAAGCAGAAACACCAACCTACTATGTGATCAAAGAAGAATGGAGGAGAAAAGCTAATGCAATGCAATACGGTGTAAAAGAAAATGGTTTTGCACCTGTAGTTGGTGTGGCAGCCAGCGCCGTTCCAGTCTCCCTCGATGGGCTTGGGGTCCAAGGACAGCACAACTCCGGCGATCTCGGTGATGCGCTCCAAGATGTAGCGAGCAGCCCAGAGCTGGTCAGCGGCGGCAATGCCCACGGAAGGGCCGACTTGAAACTCCCATTGTCCGGGCATCACCTCTCCGTTGATACCGCTGATCTGGATGCCAGCGTACAGGCAAGCCTTGTAGTGAGCATTCACAATATCACGCCCCCAGGCCTTGTCGGCTCCGGTTCCGCAGTAGTAAGGTCCCTGTGGGCCGGGGTACCCGCCCACTGGCCAGCCCAGAGGCCACTTCACGTCCTTCTGCAACAACGTGTACTCCTGCTCCAACCCAAACCTGCCAAAAAGAAAAACATGCATCCTCAATCAAAACTCTTGCGAAAGGTAAAGAAAGGAGCTTAATTAACATCCAAGTCATTGGCAAGCAGGTCACATTAGTCGGTAACCAAAGCCACAGAAATTGAGTGAGGAGCTATAATTGCCCAGGGAACACGGAATCAATGTCCACAAACAAGCACGAATTTAAACCCTCAAAGACCACATCAACAGAACGAGCACGAGTTGGAACTTACCAGGTGACCTCCTCTTCGACTGCCTTGTTAGCGAAGATTTCAGCAGCAGCAGCGCGCTTGTTGGTGGGGATGGGCACGCCCTGGGGGGTGTAGGCGTCGCAGATGACGAGGATGTTGTTGCCCCTGCGGAAGGGATCGCGGAAGATGGCCTGCGGGTACAGGATGACCTCGCTGTCCGCGCCGGGCGCCTGCCCCGTGCTGGACCCGTCGTAATTCCACTTGGGCAACAGCTTGGGGTCGCTCACGGGCTTCGGCAGCGTGCGCGCCTTGGAGCGCAGGTCGGAACCCGAACCGCCGATCCAAATGTACTCGGCGATGATCTCGTTGGTGTGATCCTCCAGGGACAGGGACAGAAGCTCGTTCAAGGACGTCATCTTTGCGCACTAAAACAGAGCAAAAGCAAAAAACAGAGCAATTCAAGAGCTACACACAACCAAACGGAGCGCTGCAAAAGCGAACGGTGAGTGAGAGTGCAGGAGAGTGAGCGATGGAGGACGAGGAAGACAAGTGAGGAATGGCGATCGCGGGGCTCTACTTGTGTACTATCGGTGATCGCCTACAAACATGGCCCCGGGCGCTGCTCAACAGGCGCTGCGCGACGAGAATCCTCGGTTTTCCTAGATTCCCCACCCCTGGTTCGTAGATTTCTCGAGGTTCTGGAATCTTTGGATGCAAAGAGCCGTGACTCCACTTGGCGAGAAAGGGCCAGCCTGATTTTTTAGTTTTTCTTCTTCTGCTATTTGTGGGGGTCCGGGTTTTCGTGTGTTTTTTATTATTTTTTATCTCGTTCCTTTTGTAGTTATCCTGGTCCGGTTTCCATCTTCAGCCTTTGAGGATTTTGCTTTCAGTTTAAGGTTGTTGATGGTTACTTATCTTGGACCCTTGAGGATAGAGATACCCAAGTTTCTACAAATCTGCTACAGTAAAAAAATTTAATTTAAGGGACTGTTCAAATTATTCTCAAAGTCTGAACTTCTTGGGTTTTAGACGTTTACCAAAGGGAGAGTAGTGTGGGTTCTATGGAGAATACTAAGTTAATCATTGTACTAATCATTGTCACATGTTACAAATGACATCAAAACAGCACCATTCAATTCAAACCCCATGCCTTCAGTTTTCAGATGATGGGGGATTTTACCCTCACCAAAACCCCAAAAAAGAGGAGAACAAAATTGTCAACCATGTAAGAGAGGTCGATGTAGGAGAGCTTGGTCAAGACCTAATGGAAACAAAGTCTTCATATAAATCATGTAAATCTCCCACATCTAGTCAGACACCTCCATGGTCTTCATGCACAATTTTTAATAATTTTGTGTCAGTAGAGCCTGAGTGCAATCCCAGCCTGCAATGAGTCTCTGAGTGCAAGGTAAGGCAATTAACCCCCTAAAGTACCAAGGATTCATGGTTTCAAAATGAAAAATTCAATTGATCATATTGTAAAAAGTATAATTCAAACAAGACCATGTTTTATATCATTGGAATCAGTGAAGAACGTTGCATGTGTTAGTTAAAAAAAACAAGCAAATTTGAAATAAAAAGAAGTTCACGTAGGACTTGCGAAAATAACACGAGGCACAAATTGGGTTTCTTGGTCCTTTAGGGATTAAGGTAACTATATCTAAAAGCGACCTTTTTTTTAAATCGTCCCTAACTCAATCCTTCATGATAAGTAGATTCTGACACCCTACTATTGATGAGAATGTGCACAATCCAAACATCAGAGTTTAAGGTTGCTTTACGGTCAACCTATATTTAGAACTTTGAAAATTCATAACTTATTCATACGGTGTTTGAATAATAAAGTTAACCAAAAAGTTAGCCCAAAGAGGAATTTTTTGGCCAACTCGAGTTGAATTCCACTTGAACTCATATTGAAATATAAATAAACCAAAAACTAATCTATGATGAGTTGGAAGACAATCTAAAGCAAGCCATTGTCATTATTCTCCACACCTCGCAATGAATCCCACACCTTCCACCAAAACTCCTAGCCCATGGTTCACAAGGTGACAATCTATGACACAACACTATTCAACCCAATTATAGTTCAATAGAGAGGTTAGAAGTAGAGCAAAATGGAGGTTAGATGCGCTTCTTTTTGTTAACTCAAACGCATGCTAAAGTGCGTTGGAATCCTCTTGAACTCGCTATTAAGACCGACCAAAATTATTTTATGTTTTATGTGTGTAAATAGGCTCAATTGGTAAGGGACACTTTAAGTATAGTTACTTTAAAAACATCTTCTTTTTCACTTATCAATTTCCGAATATAAGTTATATGCACCCATATTCCCAACCAATAGCACCTAAGCATGTTTAAGTTACTATTAGTAAACAAAGATAAAATTTGTTGAATCTTATTAGCAAGTGAATGAGGACTCTAACACACTTAGGTATGCATTATTTGGGCATCATATGAATAAGTTATGAATTTTTAAAGTATTATTTATAAGAATATCCAAATCCAACCTTAGGCGTTAAGATCTTCGCCCTTGGTTCCCTGTGATGTTTTGTTTTTTTAATCAGTGAATAAAAAGTCCTCTTGTTTCAAACAAAAAGAAAAGATCCAACCCAAGGCTTTCAATCCTCTCATGTTTTGATTGTGTACATCTTCTCCAATCCCTATCTAGATTTTCATGTCACTTTTGGGAGTTGCTTTTGTCCGTTTCAGATGTACATACCTTATGATTCAGAAAGATGCAATGAGTGAGTGTCAGACCAAAGCACAAATGCTATACATTTATTGGCTATATTGACTTGTTGACACTTGGCAATCTCAAAAAGTTCTCAATGAAGGCTGGAGAATGGAGATACCATGAAGCCGGACCACATTGCATGATGTTTTAATTTTCACCACTTTCAACAAAAAGCTTCCCATTATCTGGGACACGGCAAGCCACTGATTCCCAGTCAATTCTTCTTCAGCCAGCGGCCTGAATGATCACGAGAAACCCCAGGCATCAGTCAATAACTTACGGGCCAAAGGGTTAGCAATTTGCCAATTGTGAGTCAGCTTCAGGAAAGCCTTTCAGTAAAATAGGCTTAGCTTGGCCCTAAAAACTGCAGAAAATGTGGAAGAATCCCATAAGTTTGTCAGGCGTAAACTACCGCATCTCCTTCCTTGAATCATATCCGTTTGTATTTTAGATTTCTTCAAGTTGGAATCCATTTGCTCGCTTATTGAGAGTTCACACTCATTCCAACTTCCAATTTGTCAAATTTCGTAATGGGTCTTTGGCATTATAGCCTAGTGCCCCAATAACCTTTTTTTTCTCATTCATGCAAGTTTCAAATTTTTTTAATAGAGTTATCCACAAAGTCTGTAAAAGAGGGGTGACTGGACCAAAGTTTGTGAAACCTATGGTTGAGAACCCAATAAACGTAAACATGTTAATTGCTTTTAAAAACCAGAGGTGTGAAGTTTCAAGGCTTCAAAAGCGGTGCCCAAAAACTTTAAACCCTTAGTTTTCTTAATCCAACTAATTTTAGTTAATTCAAGGAGCCCCAAGCTTAAACTCCGCTTATAATGTCTCCGAATTAACTTTATGCTTCTGCCAAATCCAATGCAATGCTTTTGTCTCAACCACCGGTTCACGTGGCGCATGCTCTGTTTTTTGCTATTTAATGAACCTCACTCAATTTACGTTTCCCAAAATTTCAATAAAACTAAGACTGTAAGTAGCATTGAGTTTGCAAAAAACTCTAATATCCCACCATTTTTTGAGTTTGGTCTGAATTAAGAATAAAATTCTGGCAAGTTTTCTTAACCCTTTGATGACCAATCAACCAAATATGGCTTCATGTTTTTTTTAGCAGTTTTAAGTCAGGTTTATGTGAAGTTTCTATTGTTCAAATTTATTTATCTTTTTGGTCAACACATGCAATGTTCTTTACTAATTCTCGTGATATAAAATTTGGTCCTATCTGGATCATACTTTTCATTATATGAATGATTGAATTTGTCGTTTTAAAACCATGAATTCTTGGTCATGAAAGGGTTAAAATGCAAACTAATTTATTAGATTTTAGGAATCCAGTACAAGATAGAGAATTGCTTTCATTCAATTATTTGTGAACCAACGTGTTTTAAGAGTATAATTGTCCAAAGTCTCATATTGATGCCTACAAAATATATATGAATTAGAAAATAGTGTAATGAAATTGGAATAACAAGCACTATGAGATGAAATAGTTTCCATTATTTGATTCTACTTGTTTTGGAAAATCATGTTCAAGGTCACATCTTTTGAACTAGGAATGAAACTTGACATAAACCAATTATGTTGTTTTTCAAAAAACGATAATATCTTATTTTGAAGATCCGTACTGTACAAATGATAGTCAACTAGCACAAGAACGAATAGAAATTTGAATGAATGAAAATTGTCCATGTATGTAGTCAGGAGAATAGTTTGAATTTGTTCATCCTTCACATAGTAAACGGAGGCGCCTCAAAGGGTTAAAAATAAGTATCATGAAAATTTGTTGAAGATGTGTACATTTTGAAAGTTTTACATAATTTGGACCCATGGGTTGAAAATAATAATGATTGGACCATCATAATTGTAATGACGTAGGACACCCAAATTTCTTATTAGATATTATTCTAAGAACACTAAGCAAATTCTTCCATGTAAACTTTCAAGGTCAACTACTACATGGTGCGGAATTGGGGGTTCGGGTGCATGGGGGTGCACATTCCGGGACGTGGGTGCACATTCCGGGACGTGGGTGCACATTCCGGGACGTGGGTGCAATATATTCACAAAATATACCCATAATATTTGTTGATGTCATCAAAAATATTTTCTATATTTCAAATTCAAACTCTAAACCTCATGTTCCAAATCATAAATCTCAAATTCCAAAATCCTAACCCTAATCATGTTAGAACATAATATTCCAATAATATTCCGCACCTGCACCCCACAACCCGCACACTGCACCCTGAATTCCGCACCATGCAGTAGCCGGGCCCTAATCTTTCAAAGAGGTGTGGCTCTGATAATCAAGCCCCCAAAGTCGCATAACCCTGCAGGAGGAACAATTCTTAAAATTAAATTCCACTGTTCCAACATGGGTTGCCATCTTGTCACCCACCACTCCAAATCTTCCCCGAGCTTCAGAATTGCAGGCAAATCTTTGAGAACTGGCATATGATAGATTCAGTTAGGGATGTTGGTGCAATTTGATCAGAAATCAAATTATATACTGGTCAAGAAAAGGATCATACAACACCAAACCTTGAAGACTTAACCCCTAACTGCCCAACCGTCCATTTTTTTGGGACAATGTACAAATTTCATCCACATTTTCTCATCCATCATGAATTTTATTGCAAGGAGAAAAAAAATACTACAAAACTCTATGGCAAGATAGTTTCATGTATGTGTGCTCCGATTAGAAAGGGAATGATTTGTAAAAAAATTATGCGTCATTTCATGTTGTAGTGATTCACCAAAAAATTTGAAGATTTTAGTCGAAATGTGCATTCGAAAAAATAAACTAATAAAATTAATCAACCAAAAAATCTCCAAAAATCACTTTACTTAGAGTATTACATTTTAACCCATCACAACATATTTCATTCACAGATTGTCAATATCTTATTCGTAATTGATTTACAAAATATTTTTGAATTTGAAGTTTTAATCTCATAACAAAATATGAGTCATAGCAATCACAAATCTAATTGTATGAATAGAATCCAAAATTCATTATGTGCAAATTCTATTAGTACATCAAGTTCAAAATATTCCTCTTAGTTGCATTTTATAATGCATATTTGCAAAACTACCCAATTTAATAGAAAAGAGTGAGAACGTTTAGGGGTTAATCCTTAACATTAATTCCAACCCCTTAGACTTGGTTTTCTTAATTTTAAAACCGCTTTGACCATGAATTGTTAATAATGAAAAAACATTTCTATGAGTTTCCTTTTTTATGCATTATCCATAATAAATTAGTATGTACCTAAATTTTTAGAATATAAATTATTTCTATATATTTTGAGGTTAAATTGAAAAATAATCCTTTCTTTCTAAATTAGTAATGACGTTTAAGGGTTAAGGTAGAGCGCCCTTATTCCATTTATGTCTCCAATTCTGTTGTGTAACTAGTGCACTGTAATGCATTGAAATTGTTCCCTAAAGTTGTATAGGGGAGTAACCCTTAAGTGCTTAAGTGTCCATTTATTGAACGATGTACATATTTCATTCACGTTTTCTCATTCGTCATGCACTTTTTGCTATGTAAATTTTTTACTATAGGTTTTATGGGAAGTTAGCTTCAAGTGTGTGGGATCCGATTAAAAAGGGATGATTTGTGAAAATTTTGAATGTACATATGAAAATAATATGGAAAAATAACATCTGATTGTGATTTTGATCGACTGCATTGATATATATAGTCAAATTGGTTTTGCAAGACACTAAAGTAGGAGTGCATATTTTCGACCAATCCCAATTTCCGGCACCTAGAATTAGGTGACTGGGTCCCAGAAACCACCCAGCCTAAACCTAAAAAGTTCCTAGTAATGTTCTAAGTTCGTCTATACCTTGGAAAGTTGAGTGGTTATGATCGGTGTAGTAAACGCACTATTTTCAAAATTCAACCTCTAATGAAAGCCACGACCCTACAGGCTGTTAATGGCCACTCTAAGCTTTCAGGCTTGAAAATTCATAGAAAATTGTAGAAATGTTCAAAAAATGTGTTTTTTTAGATGCCTTTGCACTAACTTTCCGAAACATTCAAAAATTATAAACTTCTTCTTTCACAGGCCTAATTCTTTCACATGCCTAAATATGCAAACCTGAAATTCAGACAGAAATATGCACCACTACCTTAGCAGGGGCAAGTGCGTGACCGGAGCAAATTAAATCCAACCCAGGTTAATAAAATCATCCAAGAATCTCTCACAAAGCGAATAAGAATAAGGGCTGCAAAACCGAATTTAGCCAACTTGCAAGGAATTCCTCACTGTGGGTTGTGTATTTTACTCTCTTAAAAAAAGGAGATAAAAAAGGAAGAAAAAGACCCAACGGATTCACTAATCAAACGGAAATACCAGCCAAATCTGGTAATGGCATTCATTTGCGTTCCCCAAGGGAGCATCTAAGGACGTCCTAGAAGTCTGAGATGAAGGAATTAAGGGCACGTTGCCCAAGGGAGGAACAGAGAATATCAATCAAATCTCGAAAAGGCGTTCATTTAAGCCTCCCAAGAGAACATGTAAGACTTTCCTAGATTTTGAACCGAGGGATCGTCGGTCAAACTGGGAGAAGCTGTGGACGGACAAGGAAGGAAGCGGGCCCTCCCTCCCTCGGCCTGAATAAAAATTCCTCGGGAGCACGGGACCGACGAGGAGGCGTGGTTGTCCGTCTCACTTGGCCGGACGGACCGGGCCAAGCCAAGAAGCCACGGTCCGGGGCTCCGGGCGTCTGGCCAAAGGGCGACCAGTGAGGGTCCGAACGTGACGCGGGGTTGCAATCGAGTCGCCTCGTAGGGCCTCGGTCCGCGCCCCGCCCCCATGCCCCAGGAGCTCATCCCTTGGCCCCCGCTCTGAGCTCCGCCCCCTTGCTTGCGGCAACAAGCGTTGCTTCTTCCAGATGCTTCTTCCCCGACGCCGCTTCAGTCGCTCTTCCAGCTCACGCATGCTGCTCCACTCGGTAAGCGCCTCGTTCAACTCGCTTTCGACAATGCCATGTCCTGTTTTAGCTTTGGCCTTAATAATTTTTGTGTTATCGTTCAAGAACGAACGTGTACGAGACTGGTAACCTTCACTTTCTTGTCTCGTCTCTTCTTTCTCTTCGTTTATGTTTTCAGAACTCGTTGATTATGCGATTAGTAAGAGCAACATGATAATTGCCTCGTCGAATCAACTCCCCGAGCGTTCCATTGAAATTAAGAGCCTCTTAAAATTATGTATAATCATTCAAGAACGATGTTTTCCTGACTGGTAATTCAAAGTTAAGTGCCTCGTACAACTCACTTTCGTACCTTGTTAGCTAGCTGGCCATGTCCTGTTTTAGCTTGGCAAGTGCTGCCTTATTAGTTTTTGTGTTATCATTCAAGAACGAATGTGTTTTGCCGCCCTCACAAGACTGGTAACCTTCACCTTCTTGTCTCTTATTTCTCTTCGTTTACGTTTTCAGAACTAGCTGATGATGCGATTAGAGCAATTGATAATTGCCTCGTCGCATCGATTTCCAGAGCGTTGTTCTGGCATTGAAAGAGCCTTAATTATATGTACAATCATTCAAGATCAATGTTATCCTGACTGGTAATCTTCCGTTTTGGCGCTTGATCGGTTCGGTCAGAACGTCAGAACTCGCTGATGATGCGATTAGAGCAATTGATTTGGATTAAGATAATTTCTCGTCGAAGCAACTTCCTGAGCGTTGTAAAGAGCCTTAATTATTTATCATCTTTCAAAATCGATGCTATCCTGACTGGTAATTTTCGTTTCTTGTTTATCTTCGTTTACGTTTTGGCGTTTGATCGGTTTGGTCAGAACGTCAGAACTCGCTGATGATGTGATTAGAGCAATTAATTTGGATTAAGATAATTGCCTTGTATATTTTGAAGTATTAGAGCGCTGTACTGGCATTGTAAGTGCCTTACTTGTGTATGGTCAATGAAAGAACGAAGTTGCTCTGCCTGGCTTTGGCAGATGCCTTCGCGAGATTGCCAAGAACTTGACGTTCTCCTCGTTTGTGTTTAATTTCGGGCGTTTGTCAGACAGTCTGCGGTACGATCAGAACTCGCTGATGCCGGCAACAGAACGATTGATGTGGAATAAAATAATTGCCGAGCCTTGCTTTAAGCTACCTCCGATCCGTGCCAGCAAGAACGAGCGATCGTTTGGTTTCACTTGCCTGAGTAATCATCATGGATTACCTGGTTCTTGAACTTGCAGGCTCTTCCTTGGAAGTCCAACCGTCATGCTCCTGACTCGAGATTGAGTATATTCTTTGTATTTCTCTTAAGGAATTCAAGGCTACAAAAGCTGTCTATGGTCATGTCATATGGCTTCGTCCGCCACACGTTTTTCATCTAGTTAGTAACTAGAGTAGAATCACTGCAAATAACTTAAACGCTCACGCTTCCTAAGTGCTTCTCCAACACACACATTGTTCAAAGTAAATAACAGAACCAGTTATCAACAGATTTATACCACATTTTTCAGACGGCATTAGGATAATTCAAATGTCATTCAAATTTCAGCACAGGATGGCAACGAGCGTGAGGTATTTCTGTAGAATTGCTGCATGAAAACTCACGACTTCCTTTAACCCTTTAGCGCGCCGGCGTCCAGAATCTGGACGCCGGATGAATTTGGGCAGCTCGATTTCTGTAGGTACCGGATGTTTTTCATCCATTTTTTATTTTTTTCATTCTTGTGCTAGTTGAATACCATTTGTACGGTATGGATCTTCCAAATAAGATAATGTGAATTTTTGAAAAATTACAAAAGTGATTAATGTCAAGTTTCAATCTTAGTTCAAAAAGAAAGACCTTAAATATGATTTTCCATAGTAAGTAGAATCAAATAATGGAAACCATACCATCGCGTAGTGCATGTCATTCTAATTTCATTACAATATTTTTAAATTTTTTTGTGTTAATTTTGGATTTTTAATTGAATTTCAAGAGAAAACCTTGCAAAATTACTTAAAAAATATTAATACTAAATATGATGAATCCAACCGTACGGATGTTATCTACACATTGACATTTGCAACTTTGTTTTGTACATCAACTCCATTTTCGTTTTTCATCAACCATTTTATAACAAATCTTTGAAAACAGTGTTGAATCGGGACGTTAAAGGGTTAAAGACAATGCCATTCAACAACGCAGACAATGTGAATACCAATACATTCTGGTGTTCCATGTCAGGAGCAAATACCTTGAGGATGATCACAGGTTCCTCTTAACGGTGTCATTCTACCTGTACAACCACAAAATGGGAGCTTACTACCACAAAATGGGAGCTTACTGAGGATTCAATGAGGGATCCTTATTGATGATTGTAGAACTGCACTGCTCAATTCAAGGGTGCAATCTGAGCTTAATTGTGCTATGACGATTCCTAGAATTTCTTGTAAGAAGTTGCTAGGGAGTAAATCTTAGATAGATATCGCACCTACTCCCGCAAGATGTGCCCAAATTATAAGTAATTCTTCAGTAATCCGAAGATAGGGAAGTGGCGATTGCTTATTTATTTTTATTTATTTTTATTTTAAAAGCAACAGAGCGAAATCTTGATAATATTTTGCTGCTCAACTGACGCATGCTTCATATTTTGCAGCTCTGGAAAGCACTCTGTGCTGTTTTTCAATGGGAAGACATTTTCGGATTCTTCTTTAGGAGGATACGATCGCAGTTGTCAAATCCAAATACACGAAGAGCTTCAACCGAGTATGGCTGTAATAAAGATGATGATCGAATACAACAGTGTGAATGTGAATCACGAAATTGCTTCGTCCTCGCAAAGTTATTGGCCATGCCGAATTGAGCGGATATTGAAAAACATATTTCAGCGCATTTGAAGATACGCACGATTTTCGACTCAACTGAAAAGATCTTATTTATTGACGGAATAAATTCCTCGACGATCAAAAGTTTCGAGGAAAAATTATTATGATTCAACCTCAACTGCTAAGCTTGTATTATGGAGCTGCTCCCACCTACAGCTACGTGGCTATCAGTCGTTGCTAAGCTTGTATTATGGAGCTGCTCCCACCTACAGCTACTTGGCTATCAGTCGATGCAGCGCAAGAGCATAGGTACAACCAATTCGATCAGGGCACTCAGTTGCGGAAGTTGACCTTCAGTTTGCAGAATCTCCACGGATGTCTACCCCCCAAGTTTTTCCTCAAGTATTCTGCCACTGAAACTGGTACGGCGATATCTTTCTTACTTTTGCACAACATGACAAGGCACCGTAACCTGTACATTGTCCGAATCTCTCTAAGTTTCACTCCCAGTTGAAAATTTAACCTATTTTTTGAGTAGATGCATCTCCAAGTTAGGTACAAGAAATTTCTCAAGCTAATCTCTTGTAACAATTACATTCTGAAAAAGTGTCCTGCGTTGAATGCTGACATATCCACCAAGAAGCAGAGAAACTTTGGGAAGGGTGCTATATATATACCTTCGGCAATATGGTTCGGAGATCACTTTGAAATACGGTTTGTAAAATGCTCACGGCTACCTCTGGCTTCATGAAGAAATGTGCGTCGAAACTCTTGCACAGCTCTGCTGTCGACATCCGCCGCTACTGCCATTACGTAAACTCGGCAACCCAGGCTTTGAAGTCAGATTCCGTGTTATCATGCAGTTGATCCAGGTCTTGTTGCTCAAATCCTCCATAGTAGGACGAATCGTTCAAGTACCTGTCACCAAAACAAACCATATATGAAACCACGAGCTTCACAATGCTTGAATCCTCACAGTTTCATATCAAGGAAATAGTTGCAGATAAGAGCTACCTAGCTTGGCGATGCGGCTAATAGGATGAGTTTTTGAAAGGCTTGAGGTTTGTTCAATGGAAGCAAGACAACCAACCATCCCCGACATGGAGTGTCCCACGTACACACAGCAGATCATCGACGTGGGCGTGGAGGGAAGAGTATCTCTGGAAGTTGAAGTCCTCGGTGTAGGTAGAGCCATCTGGACCCCATTATATCGTACAGGACTACTCGGAGGTTCTTTTGCAACAGAGACGGCACAATGTGCTGCCACGCGGATTGGTCAGTGCCCAACCCATGTCCCAGTATTACCACTTGGTTGTCCGTGCCCAGTGTCTTCTCATTGTGCGCGCAGCCAGTCTCATTTCTTCCAAACAAGGGACCCAACTAGGAGTTTCTTTGCTTGATATGGCTTTGAATTCAGCTGCATATATAGATCTCCAGGAATGATTCTGCAATGCCGATAGAGGATTTCGAAGTTGATGTACCAGAATGTCACGAACAGGAGTCTGATGATTGTTTGCGAATCTGCATTCCGGTCAAGGATCAAAAGTCATGGTTTAGTAACTTGACTGGCTTCAGTCCAGGAATTCTACTACAACACCTGAAACAAATTCAATCTGAAAATTAGGTGCTAAGTTAGAACACCTCAAAACAAAGCACTCTGAGCTGCAGCTTTCACAGACGGGAAAGAATTCTATGTCATTCCAGTGAGATACCCTGCGCTAATTCATGGGGACACAGTTCTAGAGACTGACTCTGACCTGATGGGCATGCGGCAGCTTTGCAGAAGACGCCGGGAAAGCGAGAAAGCAACTGGTATTATAGCGAAGACTGGACTGAGGAGTGAGCGCAAAAATTGGGACCCGAGCGCAAAAAGTGGTTTGCTTGTAAGCTTAGTCGGTTCAGTTTTTGTGAAGACAGTCAGTGACACTGGCTGCTAGCAAAAGGAGAAGCGAAAGATCCTCACTATAAAAGCCCTGCACCTCCATAAAGTGTTCTATTCATGGAGTGCTAATTGGCTCTGGAAAGGTACAGTTCGGCATTCTTCTATCCGAAATTCCGAATCGGATTTTCCAGGACGGTGAAGTACGGCACTGTACCGATCTATTCGTACCTTCCTTTCTCAAAAAAATTCCAACTAGTAAAATAAAAGATACATACAATATTCAACTCATCATAAGAAAAATGCATATAATATCCAATCCGTCAAAAGGAAGATAAAAAGACATAAAAAGAAAAATAAAATACACGCAATATCCAACTTGTCAAAGAAAGATGGTTGGCCCAAAAAAAAAGAAAAAGAAAGATGGTTGGAAAATTTGTCCATTCAAAAATAATGAGAAAAGTGTTTCCTTGTGAATTTCAATATTGGATTTTTTGAAAATTGCTTCTAAAGAAGGTTGGATGCAACATCTTGTCTTTAGAATACAAATGTTGTCCCCTTATCCTCTTTGGTTTTTTTATTGTATTATACAATGGACCTTGTATCAATTTACTAAAAAAACTAAGAAGATTGATTTTTAGTATCACTAAGGTAACTATATCTAAAAGCAACCATTTCCTTAAAGCGTGCATAGCTCAATCTTCCCTATTATTGATGAGAATGTGCACAATCTGAATATCAGAGTTTAGGGTCGCTTTAAGGTCAACCTATAGACAACACTTTAGGAATTCATAACTTATTCATATGGTATCCAAATAATGCATGCTAAAGTACGTTAGAATCCTTTTGAACTTGCTAATAAGACCCACTAAAAATATTTTATGTTTTGTTTGTGTAAATAGGCTCAGTTGGTAAGGTGAACACTTTAAGGTATAATTACCTTACTAGAAAATCCAACTATTTTGTTGATTCGGTCACGTTGATCACCTAATTTGTGCAAGTTAGATTATGCATGAAGTTAAAACCCTCACATCTATTTATTTCAAAACACATTTAAAAGAAATGTAAACATATTTCATAGCATGGGGTGCACTCTTTTATGTGTGAAAAATCACGTGAGTGAGCAAAAAGGGGATTGATTAAAACATCAATGTATATGATATACATACATTAGTTATAATATTCTAATGAGAAATAGACATGTGTATAGCCCTTTCAAGATGTTGAACACATGTATTTATACAGTTGGGCTTTGTAAACTTAACTGCATTAAACACCTAAAGGACCAAATGGTCTAAATGGGACAATTTCAATATTTCAGTAGGTTCTCATAATGTCAATTTTTAGTTTAATATTATGAGTTTTTGAGTGAATGTGAGAAATTTCAAAAGCTTGTGGGACTTTTTCCCACAAGACATCGATAGAAAATGTGATGTTTCTCGAGGTCTTTTTTTAGCAAATTTGGGCAACTTGGAGAAAATGCTACACTACTTCAATAGCTTTAAATTTTGATATGGAAGCAAGTGAGATGGTATTATTTGGGATGGTACAAAAAAAAATCTTTTTAGTTTAAAATTTTCATTCGGACAAGAGGAATAAAAAAAAAAATAGCCTTGTTGGTCAGGGTGGGAAAAAAAAAAACTTCTTTTAAAAGTAAAAATGAAAGATTTTGTTATTTTTTTAAATTTCTTTTTCTACTTCAAAAAGAGAAAAGAATCTTTGTCTTTACCATTTGGATTGAGATATTAAACAAAACCAAGTTCACAATAAAATTAAAAGTGTTTGACAATGGTTTACATTTCCATCACTTGCAATATTATTTTCAATATGTTAAATCATTCTTCTACTTCTCAAATTTGGTAAACAAGTAACTAACATTGTGTAAATTACAAAAATGAAAGAAAATTAAGCAGGTAAATTTTTTGAACGAGTTTTATTTTTCTAATACATTCTCACTTCAAACGATATATCTTCTACTCTATACGGTCAAAAATTGTGAAATTTTTGTGCACATTTGTTCAGTATTAAAGGACAAGTTTTTACGGTTGGATTGTGAAAAAAAAGGTTTCTTTCGATATTGTGCCTTAGGGATTTGAAATGGCAGCATTGTAGTGTTTTTTGAGCTAAATAATTTTGGTCCTTTAGGTGTTAACCCTTAAGCATCCACACTATAGTTATCCAGTCAAACCTCATCAATTCCTCACATTTTGAAATACATTATATTTTCTTTTATTTTTCTAATGTATGTTATCTTTAAACCAATTTACTTTGAATTTTTCATAATTATTTAAATAAACTTGAAATTTATAAGATTTGTCAAAGTTTTTTGGTGTAGAAATCATAGTAATTACAAAAATGATTAAAATAGTATGAGATTTTTATGGAAAATGTAACTAGTAATTATAAACAACAAAGTGTAGGTAGCATGCTTCTTGAGCTTATATAAAAGAAATTTGATAGAATTTTTTTCTGTAGTGTAAATTGGAATTTTAGAGTTTTGAGCTTTAAAGTGTTGTTAAAAACGTAAGTTTATCAATTTTGAAAATGGTAAATTGGACTACAAAGTAAAGGATAGCCCTCACACTTTCTTAATTAGGACCATTTTCATTTGAAATTAAAAAGTACTAGGTGAAAATCGGTGTTGAACTAAAAATTCGATCAAACATGGGCCCACAAGGCTCCTTTCATGTTTAGGGCTTATGAATGAAATATGAATGAAAAACTGTTGATACAAGAAGCAAGATCAGAATTGTAGTGGGTCAAAGTGGATTAATAATCTTAGTGATCATGTGATGGTAACTCTATAAATAGTCATTGCATTTGCTAACATGATTAAATAAATACTCCCTCCATCCCATAATAGATGATGATTTTGAAAAGAACAATTGTCCCAAATTACTTGATGCAAATACTATATTCAATTTGAAGTTGTTGTTTTGTAAATATTAACAAAACATAATTACAACACAAGTGTACAATACAAGTGTTTTTTTTGTTTGTGAAGCTTGTCTTTGCTCATATCTGGGTAACAAACAACATATGAGCTAGCTAAAATCAATGCTAACATATGTTTATTGCATCAGAGAACACACTACAATGAACATCACCATATTGTCGCATGCCACACATACTATTTAAGCAGTATAATACTACTTCAATTGACAGCTACCCCAAAATTATTGTCTTTAGAGATTTGATGAAATCATTTTAGTTTGCTTTATTTTATTATTTTTTTCAAAAGCATCATCTATTATAAAACGGAAGAAGTAATGTTCAAATAGAGATGTATAAATTACATCATGGGGATGAAAAAGTCTTCAAAGACTTAGTTTTTTGAATGAAAAATAAAAATTTGACATTGAACACAACAAAGAGGGATTCTGTCAATTTATTTAATTGTTGTATATTCATTTTATTGGTATATTTTTAAATTCTTTTCTCATATAGTTACATATGTTTCTACATTTTTTTATATTAAAAGTTACTTGTATACTATTTTTTTCATTGGTATTTTTGAGGGGCCATGAATGTATGAGATGCCTGGGTTTAATAAAGAGTGCAACTCTGGGGGTTGATTTTATTAAATTCATTGCATTCTAAACTTAACCCCTATTCTTTTGATGGAAGAAATAAAAGATAAGATGACAAACTCTAATGCATTCTCCATGAAAATTTCATCATCTTCCATTCTTTGCCTAATGCTTGATGAATTGATTTCCAACAAAATTGTTAAGTGGAGGACATTGAGTTGCCCAAGTCTTCATTCCTCAAGATGGAAAATTCAACAAGTTTTTCTATATATATATATATATATATATATATGTTTGTTTGTTTATTTATTTGTTTATTTGGATTCACATACATGCAGCTTGTGTCATGTAGTACTAACGTTATTTTTGTCATGGTTCAAAACCAAAGTTCAAGGGCAAGAATGAAAACCAGAGTCTTGAGGACCAAATGACTCTGGAATTTCCGGGGGAATTTCTTCTGATGCTTCTCTGATATCACCTCGTTAGCAAAATCATTAATTACTTGTCAGTGGGAGTTCTATATGTCCATGCACACTAGCTAACTTAAAACTAAGAAACTTGCTTCTGTGAAGATGCCCAGCAGTGATCTCAAAACTGGCTAAATTTAGCTGGATTTCTACCCAAAAAATGGGGCTGCTAAAGAAAATGAAAAAATGAAATGTAGCGAGAATGCTCATCATGATGTAAATATGTAGCAACTTCATGAGTTGATATCCGCGGATATCATCATGGTATCACAAGGGTTTTGTTGGATATTATAGAAGTATCGTGAGTATTGTATGCACTGGGTAGCAAAAGTAGATACCATTTGTCTAGGTCGCATAATGTTCTAAATGTCATAAAGAGGTTTTGAGATCACTGATGCGCAGTAGTTCATGCAAATGATACACTGACAATTTACTTCAGTACGTACTAGTACGTGGATTGCAGACTCATCTCTAGACCGTTAGATCAGAAGATGCCAGGTTCTCACTTTTCACCATTGATTCTTGATGTCACTATCTCGGCGCCATTTCATCGAATATATATGCCCATCATTAACCCATGGATTTCGAAGTTAAGCAACTGTCAAATGGAAGCATGTGACAGATGTTCTTGAGTCAAGGATTGGTTCTTTTATTACACTGTATTGATGCAACTCCCGTTTACTCTAACCCACAAGGGTAATCATTCTTGACAGCATTGATCGAAGCTCCTACACACAGGAAGTTAATTTAAAGTGGATTCCCTATGACGTTTTCCCTACGACGTTTTCCCTACATACACAGGGAATTTGTAAAAAGTTGCACAATTGCAGTGGGGAAAAACAAAGACACACAGGGAAAACTGAGACACAAGGAACACTCAGTTTTTCCCTGTGCATGTCTCAATTTTCCTTGTGTGTCTCAATATTCCCTGTGTGTATTTGTTCTTTCATGTGGACTCTTTACAAATTCCCTGTGTTTCATTACACAGGGAATACACATGGAAACACACAGGGAATCCACTTTAAGCTCCTGGTGACATAGACGACCGGGTATGCAGAAAGGAGGACAGTTAATATTTCTAGGTCCCTGGCCCTCTGAAATTCGTGACAAGACTGAGAATGATGAGGTGTCTGCATGTCTGTCACAGCCAAGTGTAGACGAGAACAGGCGGTTTGCCGGCGTTGTTGCGGTAGAAGCCCTCGGGAGTGACATGCCACTGGCAATGCTTGCAAGACCGCCGTTTGGTGGACGCCCAGCCCATATCCGTCCACACCTTGAACGCCTGCCGCTTGGCACCCCAGGCGAATTCGCAGTGGAACAGAGTGGTGCCCCACCAGTTGGGCGTGAAGCCCCACCCGTACTGTTGCCCGTTCTGCAGCGTCTTCACTCCCAAGTCGTCGTCCCCGGACTCGCAGTGCACGTAAATGCTGCCTCCCACCTGCATATACATATAAATAAGCGCAGTCGAAATTGATTAATACCCGTGGTCCATTACGAAAATCAACTTATCAATAAGAGCTTGAAACCTCGATCATCTGTTAAATCAACTATGCGACAGTTCTAAGTCCAGCTGTGTTTATATGAGAAAACAGCAACTTAAGCTTGCATTTGTAGAACTGCTGAAGAACTCAACCAGGGTTTGGTCTGGAAATTATATCCATCAACAACCTGGTTGTAGATATTCACGTCGGCTGGGCTGGCGAAGGCCATGGTGCTTGCACACTCCACCACCAGCAGGAGCACTGAGAGAATTAAGATTGGCGGTTTCGTCATCTGACGACTTCACATGAAACAGAAGCCCCACTAGGAAATAACCCTCTTTCAGTCAGGGCTAAACCCCATGATCCTCCCCTTGCAGCTTGTGTACAAAAACAGCACTTGGAGCTGCTGCTGATTTAATTCGCAGGAGCATATGCGCTACTGGCACCTTACAATAGGCTTAGTTTGTGGTAGGGGTAGCTACTGCACCAATTACCTGTCACATTCAGCACGGAGCCAAGTGTGACATTGAAGCGTTGGATATTCTCCGCTCCCATTTGATATCGATTAGCTCACAGTTGATGCAACCTCTGTGATCAACAGGGATATGCCATGCCTGTCAATTTAGAAACAGGTCAAGCTACAGTGAAGAGTCAATTTGATAGCGTCAAATGAAGCCTACGTTTGGTTCAATAATAAGTTAACAGTGAAAATTATACTTTGGTCCTGTTCCCAGGCGTCAGAATTAGACAAGCTGAATTATGTTTCCTCTCAAATCATGTGGACCGCTTCGATCACTTCACTCAAGGTCAAGTGTGTTGTACGGTGCAAAATGCATTGATTACATGTGAGGAACCACACAATTACACGCTCACCAGTCGAAATTCTTCCTTTCTTCTCCCATGACGTGCAAACGATATACTTCCCCGCAAATTGAAATGAATGGTAATTCAGAAACCCCTCATTAATCACTGCTTTTCAGCTCATCTCCCCTTGTAAAGCACTGGATTCTTTTGGAGCCCAACTAACGAAGCCGGCTTTGGAACGCCGTCGGTACCGTTTGTACGTCTCAGGAAATTAATAGGGTTTGTTAGTGGGTAGGCAGAGCACGAGGAAAGCAACACGAGTTTGGTTCTAAGATTTTAAATTGTTGACTGCTGTATGTGTCTTCAGTAGTGAAGCGCTTGTACATATGGCAGCCTTGGTGTGGTAGATGAAGTCTGCAACATAAATTGCGAAGCAGAGCTCTGTGTAAGAGAACCAATTCAGACACTTATTTATGTGCCAACGTACAGTAAGAGTCTGTTTGTTGTCTCTGCCCCACCAGGGGAGAGACTACAAACTAGGTAACCTTCGAGCTGCCGTGAGGCGGCGAGAGGGTTACCTGACTTAACCTACTCTATTTGCGGATGAAAAATCCCGTAATTGCTGCCTTCATGGATGATTCTTGCATGATTATGAACAAATTGTGCTGCTCGTGGATGAAACGAGTCCAAGCAGACACTTGCGCTCAATTAGAGCTGGTTACGGAAATGCTTCATTTTTGAGGAGTTACGCACCTGGACAACAAATAAAATAAATTTGGGGTAAATACTAAGGCAGAGACTCCAGGACTAGCTGCTTGTTCAAAGTCCCAACGCATGTTGTCCTGTTAAATGGGATAACCCAAATAAGAATGTTGTGTAAAGGTGCTGATTCCTCGATGGCCTTACAAACCGAGAGATGGCCCCGAGAATCACCAGGGCAACAGCCATTTCCAAAACTCCTACTATTCAAGAAATACGAGCAATGAGTGTCATGGTCACAGAGGCTGGACATCATAAGCTTAGACTCGTATCCAAATTGATGATGTGGGAACGATTGGCAGGATTGTGTGCACATGCCATAAAATTGTCTTCATCGATGAAGTAGGGAATTGTGATCGTCCACTTTGAGCTGGGATCTGAAGTTATGCAAACAGGAAGACGAGGCGTTCGCAAGTAGAAGAGTCAAGAGTATCATGTAACTAATAAGAAGAGCGCCATAATTAATATTATCATCGAATCTCTTAATACTGAAAGTTTCTGTTTCGGAGTAGCCGCCTGTCTCGGAGGCGTATGATAGCAAGTTTTGTTGAGTTTCCAGCATTGGTAGAAACATTGAAAGTAGGTGGTCGCAATAATTATAGGGTTACACACATGAGCAAATTAAGACAAGCTTCACAGACAAAAAAAACCACTTTGACCTGTGATTTTGCTTTATTAGAATCTGTAGAACAACTTCAAATTGCATTAATTTGGGACAATTTTTTTCCTCTCAAAAGCATCATTTCTATGGGACGTATAGTAAGAATTGGTTAGACTTGCATGTTTCTATTCAGTGGGTGCTCATACATCATTCAGGTCACCCTTAAAGATTGCACGTCAAAATTCTCCTAGTGATGGAGTTCAAATTAAAGACTAACAAAAGGGAGTCAGTCAACGATCAACTGGTGAGTTGAGTGGCGGCGAGCTGCTCCATGGCGAAGCCGTTCTTCTTGGAGTCGTCCGCTTCCCAGATCATGATTCCGGCGTACGTGGTGAGCTGCTGCACGGCGCTGATGAAATCAGTGCCAGTCAATCCAGCATCGGCACTGCCATCCACATTGACACTGGCCATGAGCTTGCTGGCATCGAAAGTGTTGGCCACTTCGTTGAACTTGTTCACGTACTCCGTCGGGGTGCTCAACCCTTCGGCGTAGAACTGGTAGTTCACGTAGTCGATCTGGTTTCCGTACTTCTGGTACAAGTCGGTGTATTCGGCAATCGGCCCACTGAAAGGCGCAATGGAAGCCACGGCGATCGTGCCGGCTGCTTTGAGCTGCGAGATCAATCCGCCGATGCAAGCGGTGAAAGTGGCGCTGCCATGCGGGAACGTCTGCGGAACACCAAAATGACCACTTACTTAGTGACCCTGGGTCATATCATGTATACAATATTCCTAACAGGACTGGAATCTTAAAAAGTTGTGCCAAATTCATGACATATTGGAGTTATCCTAAAAGTCAAGCGGTGTTTGAGTAAGATACCATGTGTTTTGATTTAATGAACTCTTATTTGTTCACTCTAAATAGTCATGAAGTTTGAAAGAGCTTGGTGGTCTCTCACTATTAGGTGTGTAAGAGCTTGGCGGTCTTCAAACTCATGGTAAACTAGTTTAGCCGTCTTTTTTAACAGCTGAACTAGATGTGCATGATTTTGAAAACCACCAAGCTCTTACGCACCTAATAATGAGAGGCCACTAAGCTCTTCTACATCTTTGAACTATTTAGAGTGAACAAATAAGAGTATATTAAAGCAAAACGCATGGTATCTTGTTCAAACACAACTTCTCTTGTAGGATAACTCTATTTGCGCACAAGATTCTATCCACACACGAATATTTCATCAAAGATTCTGATTCCCACGATTTTTATAAATCTAGGATTTGGATCCAGCCCAGGATTAAGTTCTTGGACCCTAGGTCTTAATTAAAGTTTGCAGAGAGGCACAAAATCCTTGTCATTTCACTTTTAGTAACTTGGAAAAATCTAAACCAAAGGTTGAGCAAACCTCGTAGTCGATGTCGATGCCGGTGATGGAGTACTGCGATGCCAGGGCGGTGATGGAGCTCACGGCGTTGGCGATCCACGTGGCGGTGTCGGTGGGATCGTACCAGTCCACGGGGCGATTGGGGTTGCTGGCACTCACGTACTGGGAGGCCCCGCCGAGGCTGACTGAAATCCTCACGTTGGAGTTGGCCTGCGCATAATTATTTTTTCATTTTTTCAAGGGAGTCCCATTGCCAATTTGAAAAATTGAAACCTAGAAAGTATTTTTGGGACGATTTACAATTTCTTTTACTACAAATACATAGCTTTTCTATAAAATTGTTGGTTATCATACCATTAGGAGCATGCCCACAGTAGCATATTCCACACCTAACATGACTTCATCAGTCGCCAATTGGACGGACAGGTGGAGTCCCAAGGTGATGAGAAGAGTGCACTAAGGAAACACACAACACCTTGACACATTTACCAGGTAGTAAATGGTACAAGAATGATGGGGAATTCTTGGTGAACACTTGCTAAATTGAAGTGCTTGTAAAACCAAGAATTCACCATCATTCTTGTACCATTTATTTGGCAGTGAATCGGTCAAGGTTCCTTGTGAAAGGCAGAGGGTAGTCACGAAAGTTATTGAATGTTATGATACTCTATTTATTTACCGGATTTTTCTTATAGCAACATAACAAGCCCATTTTTCAGATTGAAAGTTGGCGATACATAGCCACGAAAGAAATCATGTAGACCTAACCTGTACAAAGGCCTGCGCGGATGCAGGGTCCAGGCTGGCGCTCCAGTAACTGGAGAAAACGCCATTTGCGGTGTTGCCCGCGGCGTCGGCATCGATGGCGAACGCGAGCGGGAAGATGTACTGGACGTTGGCGTTCAGAGGCACGTCTGTGAATGCTATGCTGCCCCCGGATGCCCCGATGTAGTCTGTCAACACTTTGCCGTTTGTCGACTGCAAGAGAGCCCGGCCATGGCCGACAGCCACAGGCCGCGCTGCCACCAGAATTAAGCTTTGCATCACCAGGAACAGAACTACCGAGAGTGCCATGATACAATCTGATGGTTCTAGAAAATTTACTTGCACGAATTCTGAAAGCTAGAAGCCCCGCCGCGGTTATATATATGTCAGTATGTACAGGACACGAAATCTACCGAAAGTAAGCTGACTATGTTTGCTTCAAATGACGAACAAACTACGTAAGTGAGAGCTTGATAAGAGTGGACGGTGAGGAGTTTTGTAGCTGGAAATGAGCAAAACGTGCGCAGAAGTCACCAACTGAAGGTTTCCGCGTACAGACAAACGAACATTCTGAATGGGTCGTTGTTGTCGGTAAAGTTCTGAATCAATGTCCTGTTCTGATTTCCGCTTCTCAAGGCCCATTCACACATAGCAGAGCTTCAGCATCCATGCGTGCGTTAGGTAACTTTGAGGGAATCTGCTGGGAAACAAGAAATATAAAATATGAAATGAGAAATTACTCGAACGCATGACAACGCAACGCATGGAGGAACGCAACGCAAAAAAGGAGCATGGCCCAACTTGCGGTAGTGAATTGTAGTTGCACAGTAGTTGCAGCAAGAAAAGACAAGGCTTTCAATATTTTTTTGTTTTTGGGTTTTACCTTCCTCCATTTCGGGAACGCGAACGCAAGTGCGGCAGAGGCTTGGTGTGAATGGGCCATCACTATGGAAAATCCAAGTCAAGACTTCACGGCCAGGTCATGTTGAGAGTTCAAAGGCTCGGGCTGAAAATGTCCTATTTAATAAAATATCGAAATTGGAACCTTCCGCCAGCTATAGTGTGAAGCACAAATTCAAAGTCCAAGTTTTTGTCTAATTATAATGTGAAACCCAAAGGCCAAATCCAAAGTCCCCAAATCCAAAGTCCAAGTTTTTGTCTGATCATAATGTGAAACCCAAAGGCCCAATCCAAAGTCCAAGTCCAAAGTCCAAGCTTTCGTCTGGTCATATTGTGAAACCCCCAAGGCCAAATTCAAAATCTAAGCCTTTGATAAAATTATAAAATCCTATTAGTTTTTTTTTTTTAAATTAAATGTTCTCTCAAGGGAAAATTGGGTTTCTCATTCTCATTCGACCCAATTTTCCCTCGAGAGTGCAACGCTTTGGTGCCCAAATGGTCAAAAGTGTTGTTATGTAGGCATTTTGAAGAACGTCGGCATTTATTGTGAAGGGCCGAGAGGCCAATTTCTGACTTTCTTGCAATTTGGAATTCGATCTACTCCCGGATCTACTAGTATCTCAACCTTCGACCATTTAGTGTTGAAGCGGTCCTTAGTGTATTACTTATCAGTGCTTGAAACATTGAATGGAGGTTGAGTAAATTTTGACCTTGATTTATAACCTCAATTAATCAAAAGCAAGTACCAATGGTCTGATATGGATACCCCAAAAAGCCCTTTAACTTGAAATTAGCCCTATGGCAACTTTGAATGAGTTTCTCTTTAAAACAAAATAAAAAATGAATCAATTGGATGTGATTGTAATTTACTATTGTCATGAAGTACACAAAAAAAATTCACGTAAAAATTGAAGAGTTTTAAAGATTTAAAAAAAAAGACTTTTTGTACAAAAACTAGAATTTGTTCTAGTTACTTAAAAAAAAATCCAAAACATTTGTTTAAAATATTCAATAATGTCATTTTGGTACCAATTTTTGATATGAAGTACATTTAAATATGTGCTATTTGAAATGATTAATTTGAAGGATTTTATATATATTATTTATTTTGTACTACAATGCCTAAAACTGTTGATTTTTGGGAATATTTCTAACGAAGCATAAAACCATGAAAATTTATTTATTCAATTAAAATTTTGGACTTGAATTCAAGTATTCCATGTCATCTAGATGTGGGTATTTTTATAAAAAAAATATTTATAATTTTAGTCAATTGAAATGGACAAATTTGACGAAATTTTTAAATTTTGAACATGTATTTGTTTTGACGAATTTCTTCAGTAACGTGTACAGGTACAGGGCGTTCCAATTAATTGACCACTTGGAAGTTGTGCCTACAAATTGGGAGAATATCAGAAAGTCACTACCAGAAACCGTTAGTATGATGTTTGCGGAATTAATTTTTGTACTTCATCCACAGAAATTTTGTACTGCAAGCATGTTGTGTATGATTGCAACATGACATTTTGTGTTGTAACTGTGGTGTACATATAGATAGATAAAAATCCCGGTCCTTTTTTGAGGCTAGCGTGAGTAAAGTGTTTGTTCGTCATGACAATGAGTTATGAGTTAGCATTTATCATTGAATATTCATCAAAATTTTGAATCTTACTTTTAAAATTTGAAATTTGGTATGACTGGTTAAAACTATACATTCTATTCTAAAATTCATAAAATTAAATTAAATTAAAAGGAGAGAACATTATTAATTTCTCCGAGTAGTAAATTTTATAACATTAGGGCAATATTGAGGTCTTTGTTTTTGAAATATTCTCCTTGGTGGAGTTTAACTCGAATTGACATGATTCAAATTGGGTTGAAAAGTACACTTGATTTCTTATTTTAAAATATATTCTATCTTTCATTAACCTTTTTTTTCATCTTGGACAACCCGTTAAAAAAGGTGGCGACTATAAAATGTTTGTTCGGTCACTTAGGGGTTAATCCTCCAACTGTTACTTCATTTAAATTATTAACCCTTTCAAGACGCGCATGCGTTCACAAAGTGAACAATGATAGATTCAAATTATTCTTTTGACTACATACGTTGATAGTTTTCATCCATCCAAATTTCTCTTACTTCTTGTGCTAGTTGACTACCGTACCAAGAAGGCAGGGTCGGCACTTTTGTATCGAATAATTAATAAAAGTTCAAAAAGTGGAGGTCTGCACTTTCAAAAATAATTATTAAAAATTTGGCTATTAATAACTAACATTGAATTTTACTAGCGGCTAAACGTTTTCTTTTGTTTTTTGTCTACTATTTTTGTTGACTTCATTTTTGTTGATTTCGACAAAATACTTGATAAATTTATTTTATTTTTCGACATTTTTTTGGAGGATTATTTTATGCCGACCCTGCCTTCCTGGTATGGTATTTTTCCTATGATATAGATCAAGATTCAAAATAAGATATTGTGATTTTCGTGAGAATAACAGAATTGGATTGTGTCAAGTTTCATTCTTAGTTCAAAAAGTGAGACCTTAAACATGGTTTTCCAAAATAAGTAGAATCAAATAATGAAAATCATATCATTGATCTTGTAGTGCATTTTATTCCAAATTCATTACATCAATTTATTTTTTTAGATTGATTAGTTTGGGGTTTTTAATTGAATTTCAAATGAAAATCTTGAAATTTTAATTACAATTTATTGATAAAACTATGATAAATCCAAATGTGTAGATGTGATCTTTACATTGACATTTACAACTTAGCTTTGTACATCGACTCCATTTTTTTTATTCATCAAACATTTTGTAACATATGTTTGAAACAATGTTGAATCGGGTTGTTAAAGGGATTAATATGTCCCACCAATATTTGAGATTATTAGAATTATCCTTAAAGTCACCTTGAGTTTGAATAAGATGTAGTGAATTTTGCTTTAAAATATTCTAATTTTTTCACCCCAAATAGTAAAAAGGTATGGAAGACATTATTAGGTGTATAAGAGCTTGGTGGTCTTCAAACTTATAGAAAACTAGTTTAGCCGTCAAAAAAAATTGTTGGAAATCAATTAAGAAATTTCCCAATTGGTTATTGATTGGGATACGAAGAGGTTTTTACACTATTAAAAACTTAACTTATGTTCTTGCTATGGACGTGACTGTTCGTCATAAAAGGACATATGCAAGTACCATTCATTTAGAAAAGTTGAACTAATCTTTTATAACTTCATCTATATTGTTGTCTCTTGTTTATCGTGGCCATCAAATATGTTGTGGTCAAGTAATGAACTTTTGAAGCCACGATATCTCCTCATTGGACCTAGATTTTGTGAACTTAAAGTAACAATTTTATCTAAGATGGCGGAAAAAGAATAAAGGTACTAAATTATGTTGTTAGCAAGAATCATGTTTTCAAGAACTTTGCTATTGATTGAAATGATCATTTTCTAATATTTATGAATTAATTTTTGTAACTTCCAACAAATTTAAGCATTTTAGCAGTTAAATAATATTTTAGAAAATTTTATGCAGATTTTTAAAAAAAATACTCAAACATCCGTCATGGCAATTTGTCCGAAACCTGAATCTTTGCTCTACGATGCTATGCTTCACCTAAAAGAACGTAGGGGTGCTACTTTTGCCCAAATTTGCAAGCTTTTGGAATACAAAAATCAAAATGGAACTAAACTAGATTGTAATAAAAAGTGCCTTGCAAGTGCTTTAAGAGGCATGGTAAAATCTGGCAAGGTATCAAAAAATGGCTTTGTATATACTTTGAAAGAACATGCTAAAGAGCATGAAGCTGATCCAGAGGCTGAACCAAAAGCTACAGTCCCTGAAAGAGTTCCGGGAGGAAAATATTGCAAAACGCATAGTAAGTACCATAGAGCATCTAGAAAACGCCATCATCGACGAAGACGAAGACATCACAAAAGACGAAGAGGACGAAGACATCACAGAAGACGAAGGCATCATAGAAGACGACGACACCATAAGCGGAAGAATCACAAAGTGGGACACCATCACCGAAAACATTGTAAGCGCCATCGTGGACGAGGGGTGCACTGTCATAATCGAAGAAGGATGGTATTTCCATTGCGAACAAGCCGTAAGAAACGATATTGAAAAAATACAGAATTGAGCATTGATTTTGAATCAAATTAAGTTAGGAGTTTGTCATTGCTCATACAACATTTTTGTCATTATGTTGTCAAATTTACCATTGATAATGTAATTATTTTTAAGAAATCTATTTTTAGAGCTCTTTTTTTATTTTAATATGGAACATATAAATTAGGAGTCCTAATTACAATCACCATATGGGAACTAAATTCACCATGATAAGTGATAAGTCGTCATTTGTGTTAAGAAAAAAATATAGAATTGACAACATCTAGTGAGAGCTAAGCCTTTAATAATTCTAAAGTCAAAAACCATAGTTGTGGGCCCATTCGATTTTTTTTTGGTATGATTTTATTTGCTCCAAATGCACCCTCTTTATTATCAAAAAATAAGATGATGAAGTTAATTTTGGCAATATGTTTCATTTTTCATTTTTAAAGCCTATTTATTTGCATGTTTGATGAGATTTATATTATATTTAATTGTTATTTTTGAAATCAAAGCATCAAATTATGTTAGAATGTATCCTAAGATCTTTATACAAAATTTGATATTCTAAAGCAATGGTAGTTATTTAAGACTTCTATTTATGATTTTTTTACTTTATAATGTGGAATTTTTTTAACAGATGATTAAATGATTTAGATTCATATCATGAATTAATTTTACCTTTAAAAAGTAGCATTAAGGGAAGATCCTGCTATTTATGTTTGTGGGGCATAGCTAAACAAACAATTCCAATAGACTCTCTTTTCATGATGGTATTTGAACTAAAGTTATGATTATTATAAAAACATTTTTATTCAATTGCTTCATGATTCTTTAGGATCCGATGCTTTTCATTTATGAAAATATGATCTATTTTTCATATATTAGAGCATCTATTGTTGAAAGAATAGAATTACAACTTTTGAAGAATTTTTGTTTCCTAATTTAACTTATTAATTTAGCTATGAAATAAGTAAATAATTTTAGTGCATCTCAATACATGTTGTAGTTGTAGTTGTAATAGGAATTTCTAGTAATAAAATTTTATAAATTTTGATTAGACGTTAATCCATATTTATAAAATAACCATGTGAATATTTTATGATTTGATTTTGGTACATGTTTTCAATCGACAATTCACACAATACATACTAGTTGGTAAAAATACAAATAATAATTATGCATCTTACTAAATTAATAAACTCAAAATAAATTTAGAAGTCTAAACATGCTAATTAAGATAGTAAAAATTGTTATAAGAGAGTGTTTCTATTTAGATATTCAATATAATAATTTGTCAATCAATAATTGCCTCAAAACACAAAATTAAATAAAAGAGAGGATTAAACTCAAATTTGATCAATAATTGAAGCAAATCTAAATATGATCAAGATTTTTTTCATTCATCATTTAGAGCTACAACATAATACATATGCATATAGGAGATTAAATCCATTATCAGAAGCTCAAATCCATTATCAAAATAATGTGCTCTACCTAATGTAATCATTGAGAATTACTTGCATACATTGAATTGATTGAAGTATCCATCTTTTTGTGTGTGGGTATGTATATATATGTAAGAAATGATACCCTTGTATATAAAGATTGTGTTAGGTTCATGACTTAAAAAGAATTTGAGTGTCAAGGAATTTACTTAAATTATTTATTTCTAATCCTACAAATATGGGAACAACTATTTTTGGCCATTAGAACTCTTTTGGATAATCATTCTTCAAACACCTAAGCAATCACGTATTGGCATTTTCTAAATCAAAAATAAAATAAAATTGAGTTTAATTTCTTATAATGTATTCATGGCATTTACATGTAAATGTGATAAACATTCTAAGTCATTTTAATAATTTTTGGAATTTCCAAAGCCCAAAGGATTTAAAAGACAAAGTGAATTTTACTATGTATTGCCCATGCTATTTCATTTATTTCTTGATGTTCAAACTATATTTACCTTGAAAATGATTTCAATTGAAACTGACCTAAATTCAACAAAAAAATCTACCAACTTTAATTTTTTAATCTTCGTCACAATTCAATAAAAAATAAAAAAATAAAAAACTAGAAAAACTTATTGCAGTTCCAAGTTGAGTTTATATTACTACAACTATGATATTGTGATTTAATCCTATCAATTTTCCAAATATACATATGATATTTGACTATTATAATCAATCTATAACTATTCTCAAGTGCACAACCTTCTCAAAAAATTTAAAAACCATGAATTTTTAGTACATGAATGATTCACATAAATTATCATGTGGGAATTAATTAAAGCTTTTTATTATTTTATATATGTTATATTTGCAAAATTTCACTTTTCTATTCCTAAAACATTAGTGTATTGACAACTATAAGAAAATATTTGCTCTAGAGGAATATCATTTATCCCAAGTATTGTGTAGGATTTCAAATCAATCATTTGCAAGTTTCTAAAAAGAAACACTATTAGAAAGAAGATTTTTTTTCAATACTATAATATATGTATATCTTGAAATACTGTATTCGATATTTAACTATAGTTTTCATCCTCACAATTGGTACTCTAACAAAAACAATTACCTTTCATTCGTGAATTAAAATTAAGGAATTCTACCACTACCTTTTAGGGAGACAAATCTGTATCATTGTTCAAAAGCTTAATGTACTGAAAGCTTGATGCATGGAGAGCTTGTTGCAAAAGCGCTTACAAAAGCTAGTTGGGGCTAATACTCGCATTCTAACGCCCCTTTTGGTACCGAATTGTGTAAAGTATAATATCTTTATAGGGCATTAGGTGATTTCTTACAATTTAGATAGTATTCTGTAGGATCTTAGTGCGAGTTTGTCAAGCAAACAAGACTTTGCAATGCAATTCCTATGTAGTCCTTTCTGATATCTACGTTCACAACCGCGAGACTCTCACAAAAATAATTGCCTTCCTATTGTGAATTGAAATTCCCTAGATTATGCCGGAGATTGTGCGACGATATTTCAAGGAGACGAGAACAATGTCCTCGCTCAAAACCTCATTAAAAAAGCTTGTAGTAGAAGCATAGACGTACAAGCAAATACTTGCACTCAGACACCCTAATAATGTTATCAAGATTGAACAAGAAATTATACCTCGAAATCTTTCTATGAAACACCTTGTTGGAACTAGGTCAAAGAATCTCACCTCACAAGCTTGCACTAATGCCCCTATTTAAAAATGACATGAGCCATCCATGGACTCAAGCATGAGAAGTCTTGAACCATATAGGGACAAATAATATACAATTTACATATAATAAATGCAATGATAAATAATTAGTGTAGTTGTGATGGTTTTTGGCAATTTGGTCTAAAACATACACAAATGGAATGACTTTAACCCTTTCAGGCGCTTGTGTCCAAATATTGGACGCTGAATGGATTTTGACTGTTTGAATTCAATCCAAATTGGACAGTTTTCATCCACCAAAATTTATCATGATTATTGTGCAAGTTGACTATCGTTTGTACAGTTTTTGATTTTCAAAATAGGTTATTATGATTTTTGGAAAAAAAACACAATAACACAGAATTAGGAATTTTTGCACTTGGCCAAGTGCATTGTCCGATGGCCACAATAGTGCAAAATTTGCACTATTTTGAAATTTTACTCCCCTCAAATTTCATATATTTTCATTTTCAAAATAACGACAACACATTCATTCATATCAAATTTTCCATGTATTAAAAGAAAATTAAATATAATGTGCAATATTGTTTTATTACTATCTGATGGAAAATGAAATTCAAATGCTTCATTTCATGTATAAATGAAGGGATGCACTACAAAGTAAATAATATTTGCCCTATCCTACTACATCAGAGGGTACCGCCTAGTGTAATTTCTCGATCTTTATTACTGCTCCATCTCTTGGGTCTCAGGAATCACCTGAGAAGACTTAGTTTCTACCTCCTCTCCTCTTTCACTCTTCAATTGTTGCTCCCCTAGTAGTGCTCTAATCTTTGAAGGGGCTCGATATAATCCAATGCTCTCGTGACCATGGCTTCCGCCACCGAAGAAGGAATGATGTTCGCGTTCAAGTCACCCTCTAACATGGAGGCGACTTGCTCATATGTGTAATTACCCTCTTCTCCCACATGACGATACTTCACTCCCTCGAGGTCATCGTACAATCCATCATCTCCGAGTGTCGTACGAGGATCTGCCAAAGCCCATGCAAATGATAGTGTCATAGACTCCGTACGAATAGTCACTTCATGTGAAAGTAACACGACTGAGCTTGGTGCAGCAATCACATCAAATTGTAGAAATCTACATCAAATTTGAGCATTTATGCAAAAAATTGTTAAATTTAGCAGCTTGGGACTATACATTTGGAAACCCAACATGAAATTTGGTGCCCCTAACCTCTATGGGCCCCAACAAATTCTTTATCTTTTGAATTGCGAAGAACTACGTCAAATTTGAGCATTTATGCCAACAATTGCTAAATTTAGCATCTTGTGATTTTAAGTTTGAAACCCAACATGAAATTTGAGTGCGCCTAACCTCTGAGGGCTCCAAAAAAATTCTTTATCTTTTGAATTGCGGAAAACTACGTCAAATTTGAGCATTTATGCCAAAAGTTGCTAAATTTAGCAACTTAAGATTGTAAATTTGGAAACCCAACATGAAATTTGGGTGCCCCTAACCTTTAGAAACTCAAATAAATTTTTTATTTTTCGAATTTTGGAAAACTACGTAAAATTCGAGCAATTATGCTAAAAGTTGCTAATTTTAGCATCTTGTGTCTAGAATTATTGGAACCCAACATGAAATTTGAGTGCTCATGACCTATGTGGGCCCTAATGTAGACTCAATCTTCCAAAGTTTAAATATTAAGTTCCTTAGTCAAAATATGCTAAATTTAGTAGCTCATGTTATCAAATTTGATGTTCAAAATCTTGTTGTAATTAACTATGTATTATCAAAGGTGCGATGAAATGGTTTAAGGTGAAATCAACATATGAGTGAGACCATTTAAAAAATATATAGATATATGCAAGTAATAATTACCTCGAGCTCTTTCGCGTCACGTTGTTCGCTCCAATCAAGCAAGCCTACATTCATTAAAACAAAACAAGGTTAAAATCATTGTTTATGTGCATTTTTGAAATTTTATGTGTAAAAAATGTCATTTCCATGTCCTAGATTGTCTATATATAAAGTCTTACAAACCTAACTAGTCTCATTTGCAAAAAAAAACAGTAGAGAGAGCATTACCTTTGAGAGAAAAGTTGTGAAATGTGAAATGTTTGATAGGGAGGTGAGCCTTAATCCTTTAGTGCCGAGGGTACTGTAGCAAACAGCACTGGATTTCAGTGGTTTTTTTCACTGTGATTGAGACTACTAAAAATAGAATGGATTAAATTAGGAAGTAGCCGTACAATTCTATTCTCAAGTGGAGAGCATACATTTTATTAAAATTTGAGAATCATCCAATGGTGGGATTGGAAGATTATAGTATGTATTTGAACGGTATAATGCACACTCAAAAATGAGATTTTGGGGGGTGTGTGACTTCAAAGTTAAATAGAATTTGGGTTAAATTTTCAAAAATGAAAAGAGAAAAGTTCAGCTATGCCCTATATCAACACCTCTCCGTTGCAATCTTTCATATCAAAAATAAACTTACACATAATTACTGTGAATTTTATAAGTGAAAGTGACTTATCCATGTACGGTTTAGGACAAAATTTTATACGTTAAAAATTGACAGGAGTAGGTACATTAGTCAAGATCGGATTACACACACTAATAGAAGATGAAGAAAAGAACACAATCCAAAAAAATAAAACAAGATAACAAACTTCCAAACACAAGAAATACTGCATAATACATGTGTTGTATTTGTAAGTATTTCCTGTATTTTCAAGTATTTGCAGTATTTTCGCGTTTTGTTGATAGGTATTTTGATAGTTGTACAATTCCAAATTGAAAATTTCTTTTTCTGGAAGGTGTGTAATGTGTATGCGCAAATCTGAACTTTAGAACTGAAGTTCTAATTCTTCACGGATTCTCTGTTATTTGCATTTCCGACGTTGCAGTGACTATAATTTGGCTTGCTGGGCACTAAAGGGTTAAATACTTGAAGACATGCATGGGCTTTTATAAAAGCCAATTGATGCTTCGGGGCGTTCATCCAAAGGACGCCGTGTTTGCCAACCCCGCGGAGCTTCGCGGGGTTAGCAAGGGCCGGCCAAGACCCTTGGCCTAGCCGGGCCTGGCCCGGCCCGGCCCGGCCAACCGGCCAGGCGGGAGCCTGCCGGCACAGTAGCTCCGCCCTGTCCCGTTGGGTGGCGGGTGGGCCGCATGCTGTCGCAAGGCAGCTGCCTTGTTGCAGCTGTGTCTAAATTTAATTTTTTTTGAAATTTTTTAAAATTTTAAAATTTAAAATTTTCAGAATCTAATTGTTTGTTTGTTTGTAATTTTGAAAATTCAAAAAAGATTATATTTTTTAATTATGTAATTTTTTAAACTTTCTTTCAGAAGGTGTTTAAATTTTTTATTTTTTTTATTTTTTTCGTTTTTTTTTGCAAAATTACAATGCAAGTGTTCAATACAATTCAAAGAAAGAAATGAGATACTTCTAAGATTTATATCTATAAAAAAAATCTTCAATAAGATTCTTGCAAAGCATTCTTGAATTCACCGTAATTTTTTTCTCTTCAGTTCTTCATTGATTACTGTGACAAGAAAGGAGAGTAGATTAGGAAACAATGTCCAGGGAGAACGGACATGTAGTTACAAGTCAACCAATTGAAATTGAGATTACCTAGTTTAGAGAAATAAACATACGATTTTAGGAGAAAACCTCTATGTTTTCTTAACCCTTTAAGCACCGCGCATCCATATAGTGGATGCACGTTGGTCAAAGCCAATTTTGACCTTGAAGATGAAGTTTTTTGCTATTGCTTTCAATTAAGAAGATGAAGCTTATCGAGTCTAGTTTTCACTTCACTCTTCGGATCTTATAAATTTGAAGTATTGAATATTTTATTACTGTTGCAAGCTAGGTAGCTCAAGGTTTGAATTACACTGCATATAATGTTCACCTTTTGAATTTCAAAATTATAATTAAAAATTCTACAAAAACATATCATATGATTCTCCATTGTCATTTGCACATGTTCTAAAAAAATTGTACTTTTTGAAGATTTTTTGTAATTAATATGAATTTTTTGAAGTGTTTGAATTAAAAATTTGTAGAAATTTCATTTTGTATAAGAAAAATTGGAAAATTTTAGGACTAATAGAAAACATACAATTTCATGCATGAAAAATATTAAAATATATATTTTAACAAATCTTGATAGCTAAAATGTGTATAAAAGTGTAGTTTGACTGTTTTCAAAAGGAATGGGACGTTAAAGGGTTAAGTCCTTCCTAGAGAGTATTCTAAGAAATCAGTTGATCTAGAAAATTGTAGGATCTTAACCCCTAAAGGACAAAGGATTCATGGTTTCAAAATGACAAATTCAATTAATCATATTCTAAAATATATAATTGGGATGAAAATAATTTTGGGGTTTATTGTGTTTTTTTTCCTTTATTTTTCTGTTTTTGTATTTTTGCTTATTTCTTTCTGTTCTTCCTTATTTTTTTATTGCATTTGAAGACTGATGTTTAATTTAACGATTCACTCTGGAATTTGTTTAGCTTACACGGGACAATTGAAATGTGAAGTGGCGAAGAAATGAGAGCTCATTAATTGAGGTACAACAAAATGATTACACCTCCCTTAATTGAGGAATGGGCAAAGGATTCCGCCATATTCTACCATATTTCATTTGTTTCTGAGTTTCACCATTATTGGTATTGTAATTTAGCTTTTGCCTTTTTGTTCTAAGTTGTATTTTTAAATGAGAGCGTGTTAAGGTAGGCTTGAGGTGGACCTCAAACCTACCTCAATACGCTTTTACCTTTTTCATTTAAGTTGTATTCTTAAATAAAAGCGTGTTGAGATAGGCTTGAGGTGTTTTTTACAACTCAAGGTAAAAATATGAATTAATTTAAGAATATCTACAAAATGCAACAACCATAAAATCTAGCCAACACAACCTAATTTTTTATCAATCCTTCAAAATTGAATTTTAGAATTCCTGAAATTTTCAATGTAAGAACTCTTTGTGACTTTTAAGGGTTTAGGGTTTTAAGCCTATAGGCTAATTTGTTGTGCTGAAATCTAATCACTTTCTCACATTAACACATTTTATGTTATTTTTGTATTTTTTCATAATTTCATAAATGATTTAGTAATTCCTTAAATGATTAAATTAGTATTAAATTTTTTATGGAAAATGAAAATAATAGTGATGACCTACAAATTGTAGGTGGCATGATTTGTGAACCTACATAGAGAAATTCGATAGTAAAGCTTTTTTTACAGTGTGAATTGGAATTTTAAGGTTTTAAGTTACAAAGTGTTGTAAAAAAAATCAACAATTTAGATGAGGCGAGAGATGAGGTGTAAAACATACAAATCTTCCTTTTCATAATTGGTTTACACTCGGAATTGATAATTTTTGGTTGTTTAATTGAATGCCCTCATTTTGGATTAATTGAGATTTGGAGAAGAATAAGGATTAAACCCTAAATAATAGAAGGGGTAAAGGAAAACTTAGATGTGCTATGAAAATAATGTTATTTCCACAACTTTGATGAAGTTTGATCCAAAAGAGAAAATGAGAAGTATGATTTTTAGTAATTATCTACACAGTTGAACTTTATAAAAATGTTTTAGACAGTCAATACATGAATTTTAAAGCATTTACAATTTAAAATTCACCAAGATTACAATTATTATTTGGAGAATTTGAAATTTAGTACGATTGGTTAAAATTAGACATTCTATTTTAAAATTAAAAAAATAATAAATTGCAAATGAAAGAACATCATTGCTTCCCAAAATAGAAAGTTTTGTAACATTAGGACATTGTTGAGGTGTTTCTTTTAAAGAAATTCCTTAGTGAACTTGAACATTGCAAATGAAATGCATCAAACAACACTAGAACATGATGTCTACCTCCAATTTTGACAAAAACTCAAAACTCAAAAAATGTCATTTTCTAACCATTGGCAGTCACTGTCGTTTGGGTTGGGATCTAAAAATGTCCAATCAATCATTTAGGTGTTAAAGCATTCAATTCTTTTGGATGGAAATTGAAATAAAAATAAAAACTTAAAAATGATGAAATTTGTTGTTATCGGTTCAAATGTTTGTAGAAGTGTACCTAAGTGTAGTTAATGTCTTATTTTTATTCAAATTGCAAAATAGTTTTGAATTTCCTGTTTCAAACTTTATACAAAAACATTGGTGATAGCAATCGTAGATCTAACCAGATGGATAGAATCTAAAATTCATAATGTACAATTTTCATTCCAACATCAGGTTCCAAATATCCCTTTTAGTTTTATTTCATGATGTATCTTTGCAAAACTGCCAAATTTGGAGAAGGTGAGGATGTTTAGAGGTAAAACCGCTTTGCGGTCCGCTCCGGTGTTCGATGTGCCGGCTGCTCAGCAGTCTGCGGGGATAAAACTAGTGTGTCTAGTAGAGCGAGGTATACGAATTGCATGGAAGCGTTTTGGGAGCCATTTGGTGAGGGACATGGATGGGTTGTCAAAGACGCAACTATATTTTCATGGGAAAACATCTCGATAAGAACTAAGGGTGGGCTTGTACAGTACAAAAGAACAACATGCGAATGCATGGCGAGATGACGGAAGCGAAGATTAAAATTCCAACAGAGCCAAAAGTGCATTTGGTGGAGTATATTGCACTACAATTGGAAAGAATGGACAATGTATGTTTGCAGAATGACCTAGATACATATTAATAGGGTTAGTACGTCGTATGAGACATATAGTACTATGAGTTGCTTTAGGTAGCAACAATAGCCATATAGTATAGCGCAATGTGTATTATTTGGTTGATTGTATATAGGTGATTTGAATGACTTGATGTTTTGGTAGAAAATGTAGAGAACTTTGTATCCATCTTTGACTACCTCCTTTAATACATTGGTTTGGAATAAATGGAGTACCAAATGCAACATTTTAAAATGCATGTGTGACCAAGCTTGCTTTATTGGAGTAAGTTGAAACCCCCAAAATTCCCACTTTAACACTTCCAAAATTCCCGGCCTGTAAAACCCACGAGTAGCAAAATTATACCCCCCTGCAACTTGAAAAAGGTCAATTTCTATTCGACGGGCGACAAGTGCATTGTCATATGGCCAAGTGCAAAAATTCCTAATTCAGTGTTACAAGTGGTTTAAATCAGTAGAATCAAATAATAGAAACCATACCATCTCGTAGTGCATGTTATTCCAATTTCATCGCAATTTTTTTTTTTAACAAATTCTGTTAATTCGTGATTTTTAATTGATTTTCAAGAGAAAACCTTGCAAAACCAATAAAAAAAACATTAAAGAAATATATGATAAATCCAACCGTATAGATGTGATCTTCACATTGACATCAACTCCATTTTTGGTTTTCATCAAACTTTTTATAACGAATCTTTGAAAACAGTGTTGAACTGGGACGTTAACCCCTAAACGTACCAGGGTGTCCCTAGAATTGACAATTTGGAAAAAAGCATTATAAACTACCATTTAGAAGAATATTCTGGAATTGATATACAAATGAAAGTTCTAGATTTTGAATTTTAGATTCCATCCGTACGGTTTGATTCACTAATACAATCACCAATATTTAATTATAAAATTTTAAAGTTAAAATTAAAAATTCCTTCTAAATTTGATTACAAACTAATTTCAACATTTTTTGAGTAAAATTTGTTGGAATGAGTTTGAAATGAGATACTCTTAAATGTGGTGATACTTTGAAATTTTTGTGTTTCTTAAATTTATGACCTCTTTTTTCACGATTCCACTTTGAACTAGAGTCAATGCAATTTTGGCTTGGTCAACGACTTGACATACTTCTACGTTTGTAATTTTAGAAAAATATGTACTCCAGTATGACTAAATCCAGCCATTAGATAGGACAACAACTTGGTGAAGAATCTCCAAAAAATTGGATGAGTTTCATCCAAGCATTGATGAGAACGTGAGAAGGCTTTGAATCCGTTCGTGATCCAGTTTCTGGACTCTGGGACGTTTAGGGGTTAAAGGGTTAAGGGTTACCGGGTTAACTTCAGGGGGTTGAAATGAAAAAGGGATGCTCGAGAATCTCTAAGCATGTGACACGTGGGCCGGGCGAGAAGCTGACTCATCAGTGAGAAGATGGATGCGATAACTTAGCATTCTAGCTTGAAGACCCACCCAGTGCAGCCATGATGCATCCCAGTTCTGTGTAAGTTAACCCACATCGGGATCGACAGCGCAAGTGAAGCTGCAAGGTTGCATTTCAATCCTCATCACTTAAGCGAGCTTGATGGGAGATCTAGCATGCTCTTTTTGCTGTCAATTTTGAGCATATATTCTGCCTTGTCGGTGAGCCGGGTTTCTAGAGATTGATTTCTTTGGGGTCCTCCGATTCAGATAACGTTGTTGCAGATTCCGCCATTACTAGAACAAGTTCACCGAATGCTGTGCAGTTTTGAGTGATTCTTGCATTTAGGGTTTCTCTGGGTTGCAGTTCGCTAAATAGTTAGTCAGCAGTTTGGAAATGTGTGTTGATTGTGAGTACTTTGCAATTGAAGGGTTTTTTTAATTTTGGTGTTTTTTCGAGGATTGTTTCTAGATTTTTCTGGGAGATTTGCTCTTCAATTCAGAAGTTCGGGAGGGTTGATCAAATGCTTTGGAATTTTAGGTCTTCAGAATGATTCTTGCCTTTAGGGTTTCCCTGGATTGCAGACGATTGTGAGGAGTAATTTGCAATTATTTTTGCTGTCGATGTGCTACGATTGTCGGTGAGTGTTTTTAGGTTTGGGAATTCTGTCGTCCAATTCATGTACGGTTAGTAATGTCAGAGGTCTTTCGTAAGTTAGGAAGGGTTGACCAAATGCTTTGGAAGTTGAGATGATTCTTGCCTTTTCTGATGAATTAGGGTTTCTGTAAATTGACGATCGCTAAATAGTGTAAATGAGTTATCCTCAAAGTGAATCCTCATGTTGAGTGGTCCTGACGGCGCAGTGCAACCTCATTGGTCTGGAAAAATGGATTCAAATTTCATTTTCTGGGGCTGCCTTTGAAGCTAAAAAAAAACCACTTCTGCCTTGTCTTTCCTCTTCTAGTAAGATTTCTCTAGACTTTACGTATAACTCTAATGGAGTTAACCAAAAAGAAGCCCATCTAACCTCCCTTTTTGCTCTACTTCTAACCTCTCTTTTGAGCTATACTTGGGTTGAATAGTGTGGTGTCATAGATTGTCCCCTTGTGGGCCATGGGCTTGGAGGTTTGGTAAAAGGTGTGGGAGAGGCTTGCGAGGTGTGGAGAATAATGACAGTGGCTTGCTTTAGATTGTCTCCCAACTCATCATGAACTAGTTTTTGGTCTATTTATATTTCAATATGAGTTCAAGAGGAGTTTGCTAAAACTTTCCTCTTTGAGCTGACTTTTCGGTTAACTCTAATGTATTGATTGTGTGCTTTGCAATTGAAGGGTATCTTGAGCATGTTCGCAATGAGAAGCTTCCGCGCGGTGCTCTTTATGTGCATCGTCGTTGTCGTGCTTGCTGCGCCGGGGTACAGCCACCGATTGTCGAATGGTTTGAAACTGAAGAAGACAGATCGCGAGATCCCACGATTTTCCACACAACATGGACCACATCTTCATCTCAGTAGTGCGAGAGCTGAGAAACTGCAAACCTCGTTATGGCAACAGACCAAGTCCATGGCTGTTGAACAAGGTCGCTTGCGGGCCAAGGTTGGACACTCTGCCACCATCTTTAATTTACAAGGTTCATAGGTTCGTGTGAACATAACACGATTTATGTTATTTCATAGGTCCGTGTTGTATTTGCACACATTACCACACGTTTGATGCCAAAAACAATGTCGTTACAATGTTTATAAAAAAAACGTATGGCTTATGAGCCATGTGTGAAATGCTGAGAACACAAGATTAGCTATGCATCTGAATCAACATTTTCGTAGTGCATTGTTCTGGACTGACTACTAATCTTAAATGTGGCTTGCCACGTAAGAACACTGGTTATTGCATTGTTTTCGTGTGCATGGAGGTCGTGCCATATTTTCACATGTTACGTGCATTCTACATACCAAATAATACCTATTAATAACGTACAATATGTTTGGTGAAAAATGAGAATATTAGAGAATATCCACTTAGCTCGGCATTTTTTGAAATTAAAGAAATTTTCCAAAAGAATTAATTATTTGGCATGACATGCCAATCCTAATGGCCAAGCACGTTATTCATAGTATTCTTTCTGAAAAATATATAATTTGAAAATCAACCTTATAAATGGCAAGCTTCAGTTCATTACTATAAAACTCAAGTTCATAAAATTTGTGGAAAACACATATAATTACAAACTTAGTTTTGATCAAAACCTCCCAATCTTTCAAGGCTTAAGAGAAACTTGTCGCTATTCTCTGTTCAAATGAATTTTGTGCAATTGTACTCAGTTTACACTTTATGTCTAGTGAAAGGGGGGCACTACTATCACTTGCAACGGTCTTCCGGGGTTTTTAATCAAGCTCTGTCCGTGCAGAGGAATGGAGCTTACTCGAGAATATTTTACGTGACGGATTACAATGCCGATCCCACGGGTCAGTATGACAGCACCCGGGCACTGCAGAACACTATCAATCAGGCCTTTGCCGTGGCAACCCGGCACGAGCTTCTTCCTGGCATACCTGATCTCGGTGGTGTGGAGATTCACTTGGAAGGAGGCGATTACCTCATCAGCTACCCCCTTCAGTTCCCCAGCAAAGGCGGGGGCAACCTCGTGGTATGTATGGCTTGAGTCATCTAACACCCGCTTTGAGTTGAGAATTGCATCTTCTGTCATCTACTGATCTCTACTTTGAGTTGATGAAGTCAATGGGGAGGACTTTTCTGTGAATGCTGTTATGTTCAAATCCTTCATCACTATGACATTCTCAATTAACCCCTACGCGTCCACTGTGTGTTTTCTGTAGTGTAGGAAAATCGGACCCCCTGCTGCAAATCATCTGTTTGTGTGAAAATGACTTCAGTTTGACACGATCGACACTGTTAATCTTTTAGTGTAGAACAAGAGCTTTGAAATGATGTATTGCAATTAGAGAACCGAGGTAATATGAGAAAATGCCAACGTTGCAAAGTTCAGTGATGCAAATTGGGCGTTTTAGACGCTTAGGATTTAAACCCCAAGCGAGCTAAAAAGAGAAAAATCTACTTTGAAAGTCAATGACAGTGACTTACTTTCAAAACATATTTTTATCATTTAAAAATGTATGTTACGATTCCTACTTTTTATTGTACATTTTGTTATTGCCTTGAAGATTTCTAAATGATTTATTTGAACTCGTAAAGATATGGGAGTGGTCACTTTTTGGGTCAAGTGCTCTTTGCATGAAATGAGCGGCGGAATGTTGAAATGCAGATACATGGTGGTACTATCAGGGCAACATCAAATTTTCCATCCGACGGGTACCTGATTGAGCTATGGTCGTCTTACTCTCAGAGCCTGAGAGGAAATCAAACGAAAGCCGCACTGCGGGAGCGGAGTTCACCTCTATCCAAGGAGTATTTGGCATACGAGGACATCATCATAAGAGATCTCTTGTTGGACGCGAATTTCAGGGGTGGAGGCTTACTCATAGTGGATTCCATCCGCGTCACCGTGGAAAACGTATACATCACGCATTTCAAGACAGATGGCATCTTGGTGGAAGGAGGTCACGAGTCGATCATCCGTGATTCCTTTTTAGGCCAGTACATCACGTCTGGCGGCGATTCCAGAGAAAAGGACTTCTCAGGAATTGGAATCAACCTCATGAGCAATGGCAACGTCGTTTCCGACGTCGTAATCTTCTCTGCAGCCTATGGAGTTTCAGTCAGTGGGCAGGGGAACTACATCACAGGTGTGCACGCGTACAACAAGGCCACCAGCTTAGGTGGTGTGGGTATCTATCTGCAGTTACCAGGCTACACGCAGACGCGAATCGTGGGATGCCACTTACAGGGAGCAGGGATCATTGCTGAAGATCCATTGCAGCTGGTTATATCAGACAATTATTTTTCAGGTGATGCCAACATCTTGCTACGATCAACGAAAAACGCGCACGCCATTTCCTACGTGACCATCACAGACAACATGTTCACTGGATCTTCAAAGAGTGTGCCTATTGTGGAGCTCGACGAGTCCGCAGGCCGGTTCGCCTCCGTGTATGACACGCTGGTGGATCAAAACACGGCGTACGGGATGACCCTGAAGGCAACTGTGGCCAGGGCCACGCTCGCATCGTCCTACACATGGCGTCTCAACCTCAACGAGCGCCTGCTGTTCCGAGACTTCATCCAGAATTGTCAGTACTCCCTGTTTGTGAATGGGAAGGACTTCCCTCGTCATGTCTTGCGCAGCGTGAAGGACAATACTGTGGTGGTGGATGCAGATGCCCGCGTGTCCGGCACCGTGTCCGTCATGGTTGATCAGAGCAGTGATTCTCTCACCCTTGGCAGTGGCAGTCCCGTGGCCTCCAAAGTCTTGTTTGCTTGATGACATCTTGTCTCTAAGGGTAAGTTCCTTCCCATCTTCTAGTTTAGTTTTATTTTGGCTTTTGTAGTTTTTTATGTATACACGTTTATCACTGTCATCAGTATAACAAGATTTCGGGATTTTTGCTTGTATCTGATCAGTCATGGCCGGACTCGTCTAAACTATAAAGCTCCCCTTTGATCTGAACAATATGGTCCTGTTGTTCAGTTTTTGTTGTGAGAACTGTAGTGTCAAATTTTGTCCATCCAACCTTGCTCTTAAGTACTCCCTGCACGTCTCAATATGTGAGCAGAAGAGAGATTGACCAAGTGTCTTTGCAGCTGAAGTGTCTGTACATTCTCTTTGTATAAAAATAGCATGATCAGCATCCCCTTGTAAGATGACATTGTGAGGTTCAATGACATCTCTAGCGTTGAAGGGTGTAGAAACTAGTGAAGAAACTTATTTATATTGTATGTTTACCTCTTCTTTATATTACTCTGTTATGGTTTAGTGCAAAGCTCATCTAATGGTAGAAAATTATCATCTACAAGGTCCAAAATTTTAGATTGAAAGCTCTTGCAAAAACAGGTGAACTTTAATGATTGTCATTTTGCTGTTTGTATGTGCTCTGCTTCAGAGCAGTAATCTGTGTTCACTTGTTAGTCATTGAGACATTTGTAATTTAACCCTTTAATGTCCCGATTCAACACTGTTTTCAAAGAAGTGTTATAAAATGTTTGATGGAAACCAAAAATGGAGTTGATGTACATGTACAAAGAAAATTTAATTGGCAATGTGAAGATCACATCTGTACGGTTGGATGTATCATTTTCTATTTTATTTTTTTAAACTTGAAAAATATTGGAATGAAATTGGAATAACATGCACTACACAATAATATGGTTTCCATTATTTGATTCTTCTTATTTTGGAAAATCATGTTTAAGGTCTCACTTTTTGAACTAAGAATGAAACTTGACATAAACCAATTGTGTTAATTTTTCAAAAATCATTATAACCTGTTTTGTAGATCCACATTGTGCAAAGGATAGTCGATTTACACAAGAACCCAAAAATAATAATAAAATGGTGGATGAAAATTGTCCACTTTGGATGGAATTCAAACAATTTCAATTTGTTTGTTGTTCAACATATGAACGCTAGCATGCTAAAGGGTTAGGCATACCCTTAATTTCCTTGTCTTTTGGAAGTTAATTTGCCTTCACAGTAGGGTCCAATAAAGTTGCATAGTTGATAAGATAGAAATACCATAAATTGAGAAATATAAAGTTTCAATTAAAAATTTTCATCACCTATATTCTTCAATTAATTATTTCTTTAAAAAATTTAAAGACAAAGGAAATATTTGTTTGCTACCGCAAGTGAAATTTGACTTGATTGATTGAGATTGTTTAAGAATACATTGTTAATTGTGCATCACAAATAAAAAATACTACAGAAGAATACAATGTTGGTTGTGCATCACAAAAAACAAATATTGTGAAGGGATGTAAACACATTTTTTTTGAAGGAACACATAAGTTAGAAACTTCATAACTTTATTGGACCCTAGTGTAATGAGAATGCATTTCTTGAAATCATCTCAATATTAAGCAACAAAATCGTCCCATTGATAAGTTTGAATTTTCTTTTTCATCATTGTCACTGATTACCAATAACTATTATACAACCTTGCTAAATGTTTATGGCATTTTTTGAGAAGTCAATCCTTTCAAAACTTTAAATATGTTAGTTTAGTATCTTTAGGTGACCTTTAACCACATAATGTGATTATTTTAGAATGATTTTTTTGCTTATGTAATATATATAAAGTTCTTGGTATTAGTTTGTGGTAGTATTTCACATTGATTTTGGTAATGTGCCATACTCAACGGTACATATTGAATAGTCTAGTGTAACTTTTTGCAACTTTAATACATGTGTTGCAACCTTCACTTGAAGGTGTCATACTTAACAATACATATTGCATATGTAGTGCAATGTAACTTTTTTGCAACTTTGTGAGACATATTACAACCTTGATATCATAAGAATTGTGCAATATTTAGCAATATATATTGCAACATTTTAGAGGTGTTGTTTGGTATATCTTTAATAGTGTATAGTCATTATAGGTCATAAAATCTTCTAATTAAGATCTAGACACCTAACAAGGTATAAGAAAATGTGATAGTGATGAACTTCATATTTGAAAGTATGAATATCAAGTATTTATTATACTTGGATTATGGCTTGGAATGCTAAGTACCTACAATGCTATATACACCCGACTACATGATTGTTTAATTTTTCATTCTAAAACCAACTTGCAAATCACTTCAATTTTAACATCAACTGATTGATAAACATGGATCATTATATAAAATGTACTCTAAATTATAATGCTACAAACCTCCAACTGTATCCAGAGGTGCACTATGTTAAATTTATAAAAGTATACGTGAGTGCATAAAATGGGTATTAACCCCTAAACGTACCAATGCTTTGAACACAAGTAGATGCTAGCCTCAAAGATAGATATTAGCATGGCTCGGATGCACATGAGGTGTACATGAGAGGACTATTGCAAGCATAAAATCTATCCAAAAAATTTGACATACTTGCAATTGGAGCCTCTCCAATATTATCAACAACTCCTCATCACAAGAGATTTACATTAATTTGTAGAGAATTTAAGAGGCTTACAAAGGTGACTTGGATGAAAGTCATTCAAAATTGTATGAGAAAGTTACAAGACTTTGAATTCGTTCGTGATCCAGTTTCTGGATGCTGGGACGTTTAGGGGTTAACCCCTAAACGTCCCAGCGTCCAGTTTCTGGACATTTGTTGGTCAAACCCAATTTTGATCTTGAAGATGACTTTTGTTGCTAATACACCCAACTAAGAAAATGAAGTTTATTAAGTCTAGTTTGTACTCCACTTTTCAAATCTTAAAAATTCCAATTATTGAGTATTTTATTGCTTGTGCAAGCTTTGTAGCTCAAGGTTTGAATTACACTACATAGGATGTTCACCTTTCGAATTTCAAAATTTAAATAAAAAATTTCTATGGAAAACATATCATGTGATTCTCCATTGTAATTTGTACCCGCTCCCAAAAAAATATTAATTTTTTAAAGCTTTTTTGTAATAAAAAATATTTTTTGAAGTATTTGACTTAAAAATTTGTTAAAAAGGCCGTATTAAATCAAAAAAATCTGAAAATTTCAAGACTAATAGGAAACATTCAATTCCATGCATGAAAAATATTACAAAATATATTTTGATAAATCTTGAAGGCTAAATTGTGTAGTTTGACTTTCCTAGAAAGGAATGGTACGTTTAAGGGTTAAGGGCCGCTTTACACTACGGGTGGAGAAGTGTACCGGTCGGTTAAGAATTTCATCCCAAGATAGATAGATAGATAGATAGATAGATAGAAACTCCGGTCCCTTTAGGGGCCGGCCTGAATGAAGTGTCTGTTCGTAATGCCAATGATCCGATGCCCACCGGACAAGGGGAAATTGGGACAATACTACTCTCCCCTTTCGAGGATGGACACTATAGTGACACACTATGCTTCTACCTAGCTAGCCACTAGTGCCTTGAAAATACCGGACATGGCATCCCCCCAAAGGGCTTTGAGGTACCCATACAACAAGGTCCAAGTACCCCCCACCATAGTTGGGTGGACTATGGTGGTGAGCACCACGCCGGCATAGGGAATAGAACCCATGACCTCCTCATTGGGGGGCATGAGCCCCAACCACCAAGCCAAGGCTCGTGGTGCCTTTCATCCCAAGACATAGTTATTTGAGGCTAGAGACGGTAAGTTGAAGAAGGTGAAAAGACAATAAAAAAAAATGTTTTGAAGTTGGAATTCTCTGGAGGCCAAGTTTCTTGTCTAGGGCTTTGAGGTTGACTAAGAAACTTGACCTCCAGATAGCTCTCCTTCAAATAAATATAGCCACGTTGGTAGCCATTCCATCTTTTCATCCATGTACAAAGTTCTCCATAAGATAACTCTTAATCCTTTACCGCCCAGGGTAGTTCTAGAAAAAACCACCTTTTTTTGGGTAATATTTCTTTAAAACTCTCTCTGTTGAAATTAGGGATACTATTAATAGCGTGAACATTGCTTAATGAAACAAGTCTCGGCTAAATCTTGGTAAGATCGGACCGTTGGATTGGGTATCAAAAATGAGATTTAGGGTATCAAAAGTAAGCAAATTAGCATTATTCCATAAACCGTTCATTTTTAATGTATCAAATTTGGCCCAAAAATGCTTTATGTTCAAGCGGTGGTACATGCAAAATTTCATCGTCAACAAACCGTTGTAGTGAGTGTAATAAATGTTTTAGTGTGAGGTTTGAAAGTGGAGTTGCAAGACATATTGCCTGGGACTGTAAACCACCACCAATCAAGGTGTCACTCTTGGCCAATCATATTTCAGAATTATCCTAGAATTCATGACCGATGGACTTTTTTACTATAGTGTAAAGGCGGCCCTAATTTGAACATTGATACCGTAGTTTAATAACGTTCGGCACAAAATAATTCTAAAAATAGATGCCTAAAATTTTGAAATATTATTGGCATTTTTTGCCGAATATAATATTAATTCTTTTTCAAAATTGCCGAAAAGTAAGAAATTTTTACTTCTCACTAGAATTTTACTTACAGTGGATGCATGTGTGAGTTTTAGAGGAAAGAAGGTGCTCCTTTTGTAGTCAAGCTCACTTACATCAGTTCACAAAGAATATGGGTTAAGAAGTAGCAAGACTCTAGGTGAGGCTTTTCAAATGTGTTGTACACAGATTTTTGGAGTCCAATTGAGCATAGAAGATGAAGTTATATAAGGTCGAGGCACCTAAAACCGATAACATAAGCTATCTACACTATTTTGGACCAACCATTAATAGGGTGATATTTTTCCCGGGTTGGAAGTTAGTTTTCGCGGAGAATGCAAATTTTTCCATGAATTATTTCCCAATATTGAAATTTGTACAATTTTTCAAAGTGAAAAGTACTTCAGGACCCAAAACCGATCACATGCTCTAATGTACAAATGAGGTACATCTTCCCTTTCAAAATCTAGAAATTAGGCCAGATCGGTTTTGGGTACCTGGTCGGTTTTAGGTGCCTCGACCTTAGAATTTTGTCCAACTAACAAAAGTTGAGAAATCAATCCTTCTTCCACCTCCAACAAGTTTTGTGTCAAAATAAGTCTTTATGCAAAAGATATGGACAAAACATTGCAGCCGTGTAAAGGTCAAAAATTTAAAATGCGTTCATAACAGTTTTTTGGAGCTCATTTGTGCATAGAAGATCAACTTTTTTGAAATTTTGTTGGTCTAATTAACGTTTAGAAATCAAGTAATCTTTCACCTCCAACAAATTTTATGTCATTTGAAGACTCTATGCAAAAGTTATGCGTGTTATAAAATGAATACTAACTAGGTGCTTCACCTCAAAGTTTACACATCCCATATGCATTGTTGGACACAACTCCACTCCACTTGCATAAAGCACAGAGCATTCTCACCTCTTCACTCACATCTTACTTGTCATCCAATGCAAGAGAGCTGTATATGATGAAAACTTGAATAGAAAATTAAAAAAGGATTTAGGGCGAATTTTTTAAAATTAAAAGAGAAAATTGTTGAAAATATGAATATACTATTTTTAGGTGCCGAACCTACTTTTTGAACTTTAATTAAATATTAGGCAGCAAATTGCCAAACCTGCTAGTAAACTACGGTATACAAAGTATATATGCATACATAGACATATTTAGAATTGTAAATATTGACATATACTTACATTAACCCCTAAAGGACCAAATGTCCTAACTAGGACATTTAGAGAATTGGGTAGGTTCCGGTGAACACGTTTTTAATCAAACTTTGAAGGAAATTTAATAGTAGATTCCCCAATGTGTCACGAAAATGGGAGTTCTTTCTTTTTTGAATTCCGACACCGGATGTGAAAGTTATGAGGGGAAGTGTGTTTTTTTCGGGAGAAAGGGCAGCGGGGCAGTAGAGAAATAGTTGAATTTTAGGGGGGGGCAACAAGATGGGCGGTGTGTGGAAAATGGGGTGGCCTGTGGGGGGAGAAGACCACCCCATTTTCCAATATCCTTTAAAATATGGTAACGTTGCTTTTCTGAAATTGCCATGATGATTACTAACAGTAAGATTTCACAAAAAAAAAAATTTAAATTATTTTTATAGTTTTAAAATATTACTTTTAAAATTTTAAAATTATTTTTCATAAATAAAAAAATTTATTATAAACTGAAATTTATTATTTTAAATTTTAAAAAAAATTATTTAAAACTAAAAGTTCAACTTTATAATTATAATATATTATTTAAAATTTGAAAATTAAAACCATTTTTAAAAATTAAAATTAAAAAATTAAAATCATCCAATGAGGGACTGCCACGTGGCAGTACACCTTGAGAGCTAATTGGGTCATGAACATTGGAATGGGTTGGCACTTCAATTCCCTTCCTCCACCCTTTATTTCCCCCCTAACCCCCAAAATTCTTAAAAAATGTGTTACATGTCTTCTAAAACTTCAAAATTTAATTTTTTTTCAAATTTTTTTTCGCCATTCTATAGAGGGTGGAATGTACTTGTGTTTCACCGCTCGGATTTGTATTTAAAATAAAGAAAGTCGAAAATATTGCAGTTCCAAAAAAAAATAGTCTTTTCTGAACTTTTAAACCCCTAACAAGTGCAAGGTGTTCTTCAACATCCTAAACATCTCCAAATGCAACAAAAATTGGTACACAACTAAGTAACATCATATAGAATGTGAAAGTGAAGTGCGACAGGTTTTGGTAGTGAGGATTTTTTGATGTAGCCATGGTCAAACGCATCTGAAATTTCCGGGCATGTGTTTTTTTGGGGTGTTTTTTTCCATCAAACGCAATTATCTAGCAATCCGTGCGGTCAAAATCAATGAAATTTTTTGTGTATGTTTTTCAAATAGTTCAGGACAAGATCTTACGGTTAGAAGGTAAAAAATAACATTTTTTTCGGATTTTTTGCATGGGGGAGTAAAAATGGCAGCATTGAAGTGTTTTTGGAGGAAAAACACTCCAGTGATCTCCTAAAACACTTCAATATATGATCGGCTATCTAATGTTTTCTGGGGTTAAACATATATTGAGGACTATAAAGATATGTATGCAAAGGTTTGTAGACATATACAAGCCTTGTATACAAGCGGGGTTTTTAGAAGGGGTTATGAACGCACGTGATACATGATGTAGAGTGCACACACCATCCCCCCCCCCCCCCCCCCCCTCCTCTTCAACATTCATGCAAGCATTGTTCACCTACGAACTCCATTTTTTGAAATTTCCATTTTGGGCACTCTAGGGTTTTTTTTTGGCAATTCTTTTTGCAAATTTGGGACCTACAGCTGCAACTTAGTCTAGGAGGATTCCATGGGAATTTTAAACCTTTGGAAGAGGGGTTTATATTTTGCAAACGTCTATGATCGGCTATCTAATTCGACAAGTCCCAAATATGTTAAACAACTTCAATTGGATAAAATATTTCTAAAAATTTGAGTATCATTTGAGTATTACGTGTGAACAAAGGGTATTTAAAGTATCCTAATTTTTTAAATAATTATTACTATAATTAGTAATATTTCAAGAATATTCTCATTTTTATTCTTGTAATGAATCGTGAGCATCCTATATTAATGTAAATCATTTATAAAAATTATATTCAAAGATTTATTTGGACCCTATCTTTGTTCGTACATTGTTACATAATATTTGGAAGTGACCTCCCCGAGACTAGAATCTACATAGAAGAATGTCAAACTCGCATTTAGTAAATAAATTTTGGGAATTAAAATTTTAAGCTTGTAAATTGATACAACCTTTGATTCTTATTCAAAGTTACCTAGATGCTGCAAAATTATATTAACCCCTAAACGTCCTCACCCCTCTCCAGATTTGGAGAGTTTTAAGATGTCTTATAAAATGTAACTAAGAGGGATATTTTGAACTTGATGTATGAATAAAAGTCTTACATTTTAAATTTTTGATTCTATCCACACAATTAGATCTATGATTGTTGTCACCAATATTTTTGTTTAAAATATGAAACTTAAAATTCAAAATTCTTTTGTGATTTCATTAAGAATAAGATATTGACAATCTATAGATTAAATTTGTTGTGATTTGTTGAAATGTAATATTCTAAGTGTAGTAATTTTTGGGGATTTTTTGGTTGCTTAATTTTATGAGATGAATTTTTTAAGAGCACTTTTATACTAAAATCTTTGAAATTTTGGGTGAATCACTACAACATGAAATAATGCATAAAAATGCAATAGATCTTCCCTTTTATAATTGGATCACACATGCACAAAGTTAACTTTCCATAAAATATATAGTAAAAAATCCACATTGCAAAAAGTCAATGACGAAATAATGAAGAAATTGCGTTTGATTTGTACATCGTTTACTTTCTAAACAATTGGACCTTTAGGAGTTAAGCAATGTGAATTCAAAGGAAAGAATTACAATTCATTCTTGAATTCTACAGCAAACAGACAAGGACACCAAAAAAGTAAGCAACGTGCTTTTACAAATTCCTGCCAAGAAAAAACCATATTTAAATTTCATTTATTAAAGAAAAAAATTTAATATTTCAATGTCAAAACGCTTTTAAAGCTTTCCTTCTCAACAAAATCACCTTTCTCTGAATAGTTTTCTATGTAGAAATCTGAAGAAAAAATTATTACATTGGATGTTTGGAAGGTACGGTAGACCACATTGAGGGGATTTTGGATTGTGTTTCACCGTGACTTCCGGTGCACATTTGTGCATTTTGTCGAAAAATCTAATCTTTAAACTGGTTTAATAAATACGTTACAATGATATAGTAAAAAAATGAAGTGAACTAATTATTTCATTTATATACGTACTAACTATAGAACAAAACCTTAATTCGTTAAAATGATTTTGTTTTGAAGATTGTGAGTATTAAAACTCCCATTCTAATAACAGTTCGACTAATTTATGACCAAACTTTAAATGTAAATATAGTCCATGTTGATTCTATATATGAATTTTCAAAAGTTAGCCTACTTGCAAATTTTCATTTTTAAGCACATTAAAAAAAGAAATTCATCAGTTCTTTTATTTGATAAGAATAATAATTCAAAAATACCTAAAACAACATATTTTTAAAATGAAAAAAATTGAAATTTCTTTAATTTTTAAACTAGAAGATATTTTTTTCACACATTTGAACATCAGAATATTTTTAGCTAAAAATTTCATTCACGACCCTCATTTCTATTTCTATTTAAGAAAATTTTATTGCACTTTTGCATTGCAACAAGGCACTATACTAAATGGCGTATTTAGTGTTCTGAGATAATCGATGTCTTTTACCACAATTTGTTCAAAGGTGAAGAAAAACAGTGTCATAGGAGTTTGCCACTTGTCAATCTCACTTTCATTGAGAGTGTCATGTTCTTTTTAAGTAATGAGAGTGACATGAAGTGGCATGCCATATTTATTACAATCTTTCAAAATAACAAGTCATAACTACACAATTTGTTGAACATATATTATAAAAATAAAAACAATCCGTTGAACATATATCATAAAAATAAAGAGCTAGAGTGATATTTCTATCTCTTTAATATATTAATCTAACTAAATTGAATCCTTTGACATTATAAAACCCAAGAGATTAAATGATGTTTTCACTAAAATCTACGTGATGATGAGTACTATGATGTTGCCTTCCTTATACACATCTATATACCAAATCACCTTCTCAAAGCCATCATAACCAAGATGTTGAGTACCAACACCTTCACATTAAGAGTCTTTTTTGTCAGTAGGATTATTGAGTTCCTATTGTGTTGGAATCTTGCAAAGGATGCCGACATTTTGATCATAGTTAATTGGCATGTGCATGGACTATTCTTCAAGCTCGGGGCTAATCAATATTTCTTGATAATCAATCACACCAACTTCATTGATGTGTTTTTTTTTCCCACTCCGAAGAACTTGAAATAAAAACAAGTATTCGTAAACAAAAATCATCAATAAGTAAATCGAAAAGAATAATATATACATGAGCCAAAATGCATTTGTAAAAAAAATTCCCATATAACCTTCCAACAAATAATTAGTGTATAAAACACATATACCTATCAAGGTATTAATAATCATGAGAAAGACAATGCCAATGTAGGTCAATGTCGATAAAGTGCCTTGAAAATTGGAAAAGTATTGACAAAGTAACATAATTAATCCGTTGACGAAAACATATGGAGTTGTAAATATAAACCAATCCCAAAGAATTTCACTAATTGATTCCATGTAACATTCTACAAATATCAAGAAGGAACCTATACATGCTAATTGACAAATATTTGAAAAAAATTAAAGATTGACTGTTAGCCATAGTGTGGTTGAACCTAGCTTTTGTATTCACTATAGTTGCACAATCTTGACTTCAATTTGTGAGATATGATTTATCATAAATTTATAATACAATCACAATGCAATGAACAATAATCCTTCAAACACCACAAAAAATAAAACAATTAAACCACTTTATATGTATAAATATATAAATAAAGAAGTATAAAAATAAATAAGTATATACCTTGTTTAAAAATATTCTTCAAACAAGGTGTTCATTTTTGATGTGACAAGTAGAAAAGTGAAAGTCTTACTTATGATACAATTCACACTTTATGAATACAACTAGTCTTCAAACATCATGTAGTTTTGATATTTTAAACCATATCTCCATTTGTATATTTAGCACCTATCTTTTCTTGAAACTAAAGACTAATATCTTATTTTTATTTTTGAGCGACTTCTATAGATATGTCTATAGACATATCTATATATATGTCTATATATGCTATTTTTATCAAGACTTTAGGGGTTTCGCTCCATGTATGTATATATGTATGTGAAAGTAAAATCTAAATTAAAAATTAAATAAAGTAAAAATAAAAAGTAACTAAAGATGGTATTACAATTAAATAATTATACTTTAAGATAAAAACATAATGAAAACACACACATTGCTAAACTTTTGATGAATCAAGAGTTTTTTTCCCCTGTCACGAGGTTCTGGTATATATATGATCACCGAGGCGGTTCCACATGGAATTTAAGTATACACTTAGTTTTTAACTTTAGCCCCTAAATAACTAGGCCAAAATTTGTAGTTCATTGCAAAGTTAGTTTTAATTATGATTCTTCACAATTTTGTTTGGTAATAGATAATTTTGGGACATGAATGCCTTTCTCTTTGGAGTGGAAGGCTTTGGTTGTGATGATCCGTCCGTTCACTTCACGTGGTCTTATATGAAAACCCAACAATGTTCAAACTGAAAATTTGCCACCCTACTCTTGAACTCATTTCTAAACAATTCATGCGCCCTCTTCAACATGTTACCGTCATTTGGGTTAGAATTCTATAGACTCTTTACATTTTTCTATATATTAAATACCAATGAATTTTAAAATATTGTGTTTTGATGATTCCCTAAATTATTTTCAATGATCTAATGTGAGACACCAATTCGTCCTTGGGTGTGCATAGTAGTTTGTTTTTTATTTTTTGTCAAAATTTTAAGTATTTGTTATTCTAAAAAGGAAAATTAGTGAAATTAATAGAATTTAGGAAAGAACAATCAAATAAGTAGTATTTAATTTTTTTAATAACTAATTAGTAAAAATTATAATTATTTGATTAAGCAAGTAAGTAAGTAATCAATTCATTAAGTAATTAACTAATCAATTAATAAATTAATAAATTTTTATTAATTGATTAGAATAAAAAGTAGAGTTATTTGATTACTTTTCGTGTAAAAAATGTCGATTTTATAATTAATGTTGAAAGGATAAAAGTTGTAATTAATTCAAGATATAGTTACCAAAGCTCTATTATAGGGGGAAATGCCCTGGAATACAACTATGTAATAGGGGGTAGAAGTTAAAATAAGTAGAGATTAATTACTACTTAAATTTAGCGATAATTATCTCATTAAATGGTAAAAATAATTATTGTATCGAATTTTTTTTAAAATATTCATAAAAGTACTTTGAGTCTTTTGAAGACTCCTAAAAAAAGGTGTACATTTGTTTAGTAAATTTTAGTGAGTATTTTAATACCGTAGGCTATAATTGAGATTCAAAAAATCATAGGAAATAATTGAAGGACTCTAAAATTACCGAAATTTTTAAAAAGGTTCTTAAGACATCTTAAACCTTGTGAAATTTTTTGGAGATCATTGAAATTAGGGGACTATTAGTTCTTAAAATTAGAAAAAACTTGTTGTAATTATGTCAAATTGTCCAAAATTATCTACACAAAACAATCCAAGAGTTCAAATTGTGTGTTCTAAAATATTATTCAAAGCCCAAGGATTCGAATGGTGAAGTGAAGTGGAGTTAAAATTGATTTTTACCTAGCATTGTTAAACTAGCGAGTAATTCCACTAAAGTAAAACCAAAAGTGTCACTATTTTGCGAGGCATGATCTCCCTACGCTAATTTAAACCTTTTGAAATCATTGGTGAAGTCAAATTCTCCATCAAAGATATGTTTGGTAATTATGGAGGTTCAACAATAATATGAGTGAAAAATAGAGTGAAAAAAAACTTAATGTTGACTTCCTTCAATGTTTGACTACCAACCGGGCGCCTAATTGAAAGAGTTGGTAAGGGTCTTGAATTTTCTTGTCCTCATTAGCTAGATACCTTGCGGATAAAGCGACGGTATTAACAGTTATTCAACTAACAAAACAAACTTTAGGTGAAAGTCTTGTAAAAGAAAACAAGAGTTATTGTTGTAGGTGGAAGAAATGGGGAAGTGTGAAGCTTCATGTCCGTATTAGCTATATGCCTTTGTGGATGAAATGAAAGTATTAATGGTATTCAACTAACAAAAGAAAGAAGAAACCAAAAAAATCACGGAGGTAGGTTCTGAATGAAACAAGAAAGTTAAATTGAGTTAGTGGGTAGTAATTGGTTCTCATTATTGATTTAGTATATACTGGGGGTTTTGGGCCTCTCAAATCACCACATTTTGTAATGGTCATTTGTTGTAGGCAATATTTAGTGGGAATTTGAAGCTCTCATCTCTTGCTCTAATCTCTTGCTCTCATTTCTTGCTCATGTACTTGGGGAGCTCACTTCCAAATATTACATAACAACGTGCGAACAAAGATAGGGTTCAAATAAATCTTTTAAGATAATTTTTATAAATGATTTACATAAATTTAGGATGCTCACAATTCATTACAAGAATAAAAATGAGAACATTCTTGAAGTATTACTAATTTTAGTAAGAATTATTTTTAATATTAAGGGTGCTTTTAAATACCCTTTGTTAACACCTAATACTTAAAAAAAATACAAAGAGTGACCTCCCTGAGCTTATGTATCTCTTGATAGTTTTAAATTGTTGTAGAAATTGATTAATTAGAAGCTCTTGTGCTAAAGTATTAGTATGTAGAATGCAAAATAGTGAATAGAAGAAGCAATTTAGTAGGTCATGCTGAAAACTAGTGTATGTGAGAATTTCAATCATGCGAGTTAGTGTGTGATAATTGAAAATTAGTATGAGGGAAGTAAATTAGTGGAGGAGATGCATTAAATTTAGTGAGTAAGAAATGGTGTTTTAGTTGTGTTGAAAGTGTCTAAGTTAGCAAGAAATGAATGAGAGAAAAAGCCAAAATTAGCTTGTAATGTTTTTTGTTTGCTTCAAAAAATCACAGTTTCATCCATGGGAAACCAAATGAAAATAATAATAATAATAATAAATCATCCATTTATAACTTTTGCATAGATTTTCCAGATTAGAATTGTTTTTATAGTTTTGGAATACACAAAAAAAAATCTAAACCGTGGTGTGGATTTTTTTTTTGAAAGTAAAAGTACCCAAAAAAAAAAGCGTAGAAGTCCATGGATAAATTTAGAATATAGTTTTTAAAACCACAAAACTATTGCGTTCTTAACTTGATTTGAATGAATTTTAACATTACATAGAGCTTAAAGCCTATGCTTTAACAAAGTGTAGTTTAAAAACAAGAAAAAAAGAGAAGGAAAATTTTCTATCGTTTAAAAGGCTAGGGTAGAATCTATTATAATCATTTTTATCGAATTATCATCAAAACACTAAAGTAACGATATACCAGAAAAGTTAGTGATTGATATTTCCACTTACGACTTGTTGTGGCTAAAGGGTAACCTTTAGCTCACACCCAGTCGGTTTAAATCTACCTGTATTGTTAAGGTCTCAGTGCAAAGTCTCAATGCTCTCGAATCCGCTCTCAAAACACAATACTATGTGTATTGCCCACATGAAGATCTTGCATGATATGAAGGATACTCTTATACAATTGATTTTCCTCTTCTCTATAAAATTCTTGACCTCTATGCTCCCTTGTAAAGATCCTCCCTCCCACCATGTTTGCAGAATTAAGGACAAGATGGATAAGATTTGACAAAAATTTCGGAATCTAAAGTGCATGCAGGAAGCAACATAGTCAATGCATGGTGCTAGGGTGGGAGTCCATCTGGCGGGCATGGTATAGAAATAGCCATTGTAGCGCCATTGCGGTACATCCGGTTACCATGCCACCTTCTGCGTAGGGTAGTGATGCTGATGATGAGAACTAGATAGAAATATCTAAAACCATCACTTTACGAAATTTACCATAGCCAGAGGCATGTTTTTCAAAATAGAATATTTTGTAGTGTTAGCAATTGAAAAAAAAAAATTTACCAAAAAAAAGTAGAATTTTTGGACAAGTCCCCCAATTTATATGAATGTTCAAAGTAGAAGTTGTTTAGATCTCGGTTTATATCATTGAAATTGTCACAGACTTATCATATAATCAACACCTATAAAACCTCAAGTGTGGATAATGAAAATTAATTATGGGAATGCATTTTTATTATGGGGACAATTTGAAAACAATCTTAGTACATGTTAGGATGGTTGTAGTGATAGCTTTAGGTATTTCTACCTTATCATGTCTCTGTTCTAAAATTAAATTGTTGTTCGACTATATTTTCCACTCAAAAAAAGGTTGCTTTTCTGTTTTTGAGTTTAAGTGATGTACATGTATAGAAGAATCGGAGAGAGTAACTCCGGGCCTAAAAGGCCATCTTGAATGAAGAATAAGTTAGGAGAAGTGCTACCAATTAGCTACCAGGACCAAGTTCGTGCATGCTATCTTTCATGCCCTCTCTCAAAGGTAGCATTGCAAGCATTTTGAGGCCTCTAAAAAGGCCGCTGAAATTGCCACCAAATAAATTAATAAAACATTTTAATTATAAAAATAAAAACAAAAAATAAAATCTGACGTGGTTGAGCTTCATACACGTTAGATTGAATATATACACATATATATATATATATATACATATATATATATATATATATATATATATATATATATACATATATATATATTAATGGGTTTGGTTATGTTGGGTGAAATGCATTGTATGGATGGTTTAATGCTAACAACATGTTGGGGCAAAGTTTTGTATTACATTTGCATTGTTGTGTGATACATGTGTATGGAAGTAGCCTCAATGGTATGATATTTTTAGAAGTAATCTTTTGAATTTTTCCAGAGGGAATATATATATTTTAAGTGTCTTGTACTTTTATTGCTTATGAACATTTTGTATAGTTCCCATACAGGGTTGTTGTGTCTATTTTGTTTTAATTTGATAGGGACAATGAGGTAGCAAACTATGTAAGTTACCATATCCACATACAAGTTCATTTAAAAATTAATTATTTTATAATTTAACAAAATTTATTTTTCCGTGCATTACATAAGTATTGGTTGTAACTTGCAAATGAGTTTATGTGGCACTAAATAATTAAATTGTATGATCGTGCTTTGTGGATACAACGTTCACTATTATATCACGGTTTTGACACTGGCTGTATGTGTAAGTAGAAGATGATCAACCGTAAGGTGTATATTTGGCTTTTGGGTGCTTTCATGCTAGAGGCACCTTTTTTGAACCAAAAAAAAGGTGTACAATATGTAATACATTTTTCATTATTGCATCATTTATACTATATAATAATTATAAAAATATTTAAATATATTAAAGTGAAATCTTTTCAAAATCTTTTGAATCTTTTCAACATATATTATAGCATTTTAGAATCTTTGGAATATTTGAAATATTCCTGTAATCTCTTTGGAATTTTTTTTACACATATTGCTCTGTAACAATCAATAATATTACACATTGAATAATATTCCAAATACTATTATTAAAAAACTAAAATTATTTATATAGGAAGGTTTGACATTGTTTTATATATTTCTGTTACCTCTACAACAATCAAAGACAACATAGGCAACTAGAGCGGTGGCACTAACAGTTAAAGATGAATAGTTAAAATAGTACAAAAATAAAAGCCATAGTCATGAGTAAACATGGCATCAAATTAATTTTCCTTCTTCCAAACTCATGGTCATCTTGGACAACTTAGACACTATGGTCGCCTCTGTGAACGATTGACCTTGTGTTTTGTATGTGTTATCTCTTATATGTTGACACCTCTAATACAATGACACCTTCTTTTTCTACATGACCTATCTTGCAGTCAATCCCCTTGTCTCATATGCCACATATACCGTACGTGGAAGGCAGGGTCGGCACCTTCATGTCGAATAATTAATAAAAGTTGAAACAATGGAAGTCAGCACTCTTAGAAGTAATTATTAAAAAATTGGCTATTAATAGGTATCATTAAAAAAAATTCCGCCTGCTAAATGTTTTATTTTATTTTTTGTCTACGATTTTTGCTGAGTGTTATGTTTTCATCTAGTTTTGAGTGTTAGTTTTTTTCGACTTTTTGTTGACTTTATTTTTATTGATCTTGACAAAATACTTAATAAATTTATTTATTTTTTCAGCATTTTTTTGAAGAATTATTTTTTGCCAACCCTGCCTTCCACGTATGGTACTTGTATCTTTCTTTGCACACATTCTGATATCCTGGTAACCTTCTGATAGACTCATACTCCAAGTTGACTTTGAATCATTAACCCTTTAAGGTCCCAATTCAACTCTGTTTTCAAAGATGCACTATAAAATGTTTGATAAAACTCTAAAATGGAGTAGATGTACAAAGAAAACTTGTAAATGTCAATGTAAAGATCACATCTGTACGGTTGGATTCATCATATTTTTTATTAAAAGTTTTTATTTAATTTTGAAAGGTTTTCTTTAGAAATTCAATTAAAAATCCCAAATCAACACAAAAAAATTTCAAAAAATTGTGATGAAATTGGAATAACATGCCCTACGAGATGGTATGGTTTCCATTATTTTGATTCTAACTATTTTGAAAAATCATGTTTGAGGTCTCACTTTTTGAACTAAGAATGAAACTTGACATAAATTGATTGTGCTATTTTTACAAAAATAATAATAACTTATTTTGAAGATCCAAACCGTTCAAAGAATAGTGAACTTGCACAAGAACCAAGATTAATTTTGGTGGATGAAGATTCTCAAATCTGGATGAGATCCAAACATGTTGAATCTGTTCGTCGTCCAGTATATGGACGACAGCGCGTTCAAGGGTTAAACCTCTTCTCTGTTTTTTTCATTTTTAAAAATTTATTATTATTATTATTATTTTCTTTTTTAAGAAATTACTCCGGCCTTTAAATAAGCCTGGAGCTTCTAAATATGCTAAGTCCATTATTCAAGCCACTAAGACTGAGACTAAAAGCTTATTTGCTTTCTCGTTTTTCGAGCTAGTAAGGTAACAGTGCAGGCTCTACATGAATCATTTTTATTTTTATAAAAACCCTTACCTACTGCTCCGCATGCATACCTTACCTGATAGACTCTGTAACACCTGAGTCTCTCTTCTGATCGCTTCTTGACGGCGCATTGGAGGTTGTGCCTTAATCGCAAATTAAGACCAACCCTCCTCTTCAATTTCTTCTGAAAATTGAAATTTCTCCCCCGCAAGAATGGCTTGCCTCGGGAGTGCGCTTTGCTCTTACTTGGAAAGCAAGCTGGGTTTTGAGTCTTTCTCAGACGTGAAGCTGTCCGTGCTCTCTTTTTGTCGATCGGTACTGTGCATGCAGAGCGGCGATTACAATGGCTCCTGGCTCTAAAAGCAGCGGACAACGGGTTCAAATAGCAGGACTCCAATTTGCTTAAGTGTTTTTATAACTTGCTACGCTCCTCCTTTCTGTGATTTGCTGCTTGCAGTTTTGATTTTTTCTCTTGTGAACAACGATAATAAGTTGTGGTATTCTGAAGACACCTCGTGCACGTCATGTGGCTAACTAATGTTCGCTGTGTGGCATGGGTACAGGTGAGGAATACCATCTCCTGAGGAATTCTCAAATTTCTTCTCACAGATGGAGGCTTAGCGGATTCTGCTATGTTCTTTTTCTTGTTCTTTCTTTCGCTTTTCTATGCTTTAAGAAAGCTGTGTCTACGTGAGAATTAGGGTGCTTTTGTGCTTTTGCAAGCGACAAATATTTTCAGTGTTTGTTTTAGGGTTTGTTTTTGTTACAATCCCTTACTGTGGCACAGACTAATTACTACCTTTACCCTATTGCTTCATTCGAATTAGGATTTGAAACCTATTTCTTTCTAATATTGTGTTATTATTTTTTCGTTTCTTCCTATTGATTGATGCTGATAGTTGAGTTTTGACTCAATGTTTTGGCTCAGTTGTGAATCGATCTTTCTTCTTGATTAATGCTAATAGTTGAGTTTTGACTCAATGTTTTGGCTTAGTTGTGATTCGATCTTTCCTCGGGGAGATCACACCCCTTTACGTTTCATAACCACGTGCGATCAAAATTTGCTACCCTATATTATATGCCTTAGATAGTTTTAATAATTATGATATTTTTTCTACATATACATAATCATTGATAATATCTTTTGTACATTCTTTTGAAATTTTTCGTCATTTTCATTTTTTGTAGTAATTGTTTTAGTTCAATTTGGCGTCAATCTAGTTAAAAACGGTATGTTTTATGAAAAAATCAAATCATCAAATTTGGTTACCATTTTTTACTATGTAATAGATTGTGATTTTATCTACTCATGAAAAAAATTTGATAAAATTTTGATTCATTTTGGTGGTCCTTTATGTAAAAAGTAGATTTTGTTTTATCGCACGTGGTGTTCAACTTGACAATGGAGTGCACTCCCCGAGGATCTTTCTTCTTGATTAATGCTAATAGTTTAGTTTTGACTCAATGTTTGGGCTCAGTTGTGAATTGATCTTTCTTCTTGATTAATGCTAATAGTTGAGTTTTGACTCAATGTTTTGGCTTAGTTGTGATTCGATCTTTCTTCTTGATTAATGCTAACAATTAAGTTTTGACTCAATGTTTTGGCTCAGTTGTGAATCGATCTTTGTTCTTGTCGATTTCTCTGATCTACCTCTACATGGAGCACTAGTCTTTGTAGTATTCAAAACTGATCTCTAGTATGATTTCCTCTTTGACTGCATTGACTCCTATTCAGAGAATGAGTCTGATAAAGAATTCGACAATGCCTTAATTTCGATTAAGGATGTTCCCAAAAAACGATTTTTTCTTTTTTTGGCTTTGTACTGCTATTTATCTTGTAATATAACCACAAAGTATTGTCTTTGACTACACTTGGTTTTTTGCACTTAAACAGTACTAGCTTTGGCTTGCTTTAATTTAGCGCCATATGACTATCAAGTTAATGGGCCAGAGTTGCTTGGCTTTCTTCCAACCATGTCACTAACTTACCTAAGTAGTTGAGTTTTCTACCAAGTTAGTGAATGTCTTGATTATATTGGCTTGCTTTAATTTAGCGCCATATGACTATCAAGTTAATGGACTAGAGTTGCTTGGCCTTCTTCCAACCATGTCACTAACTTACCTAAGTAGTTGATTTTTCTACCCAGTTAGTGATTGTCGTGATTATGTTGGCTTTAAAATCCCTTCGCTCCCTCCCTACTCAGACAATTAATTATTCTAGCGTGATTAAGGGGGTTTTTGAATTCTTACATGGGTTTATTAAATGGCCGCCTCGGGGTCGGTGCCTTCAAGGCCAGCCTGCGTGCATACATGCATCAGCGAGCCTTTTTAAGCCCTCGCCCAGCTTGCAATCCTCACAGTCTTTAGCCAATCCATGGCTCCTTCGTCACTGTGGGTTTCTTGCCCTTGGTGATTGCGTCTAGTGCTTGGCGACGTTGTGTGAGGGGAGTGCCGGAGTTATAGTAATTCTGGCATGGGATTCCGAAAGTTGCTTGGACAAGCCTACATTGCTCTCCAACATAGAGGGTTCGCCTTTATCTAGCCAGGTTCATGAAGTTTTGTGATTTGATTGATGATCTATGTTTTTCTTGCTTTGTTGTATGTTGATTTTGGTTCATGGACTTGTGATTGCAATAACACGCCGAAGCTACCTGAAAACACCTCCTATGCGCATTCTAACCCTCGTTTGTGGCGTTGGATTGTATGAGTACAGGTGAGGGTGGCTTCCTCTTGTTCTTTCCTTATGATTCTACAACAAATTGCGCAAGAATTGTGGAAGGATGGTTTCTTTCCTTTGAGCTTTTAGGAATCGTCATTCACAGTGTGCTTTTTATGCATAGCTTTTGTGACTCTTTTGTAAAGCTTTTTGCACCTTTTATGCAAAGCTTCTGTCTATTGTGTTTAGAACCTGGTTGCTCAATTACTTGTATATCTCACTTCATGAAAGGCTTATATTGAGCTTTCTTGATTTTTGTCTTAAAAAGCCTTGTCTTGATGCGTTTCTGCTTTGGAAGCTCCATGCTTTGCACTGCTTTATACTAGTTTTATTCCTTGCCAGCCTAATATAGCTTAGTTTAGAAAAAGACATTGAATTAATATGCTATGAAAGGAGATGTTCCAAAAATGCGCTTTTTAAAACCTTGTAATGGTTTTAACTTTGTTATATACTAGCGGCCAGTTTTATTCCAGGTTATGTACTAATGAATACTAGACATAGTATTTATACTTAATGTTGTACATGTTTCACTTTATTTCAACGTTATTTGGGTGATGTTTTCAAATTAGACCCATGTTGATTGAACCTACCTAATTATCTGTCTACCTGACAACTAATAGTTTCGCTTTAGTTTAATATGGTAAGATGGCATTAAAAACCCACCGCTCCCTCCCTTTTTCAGAGTTACCTTACTTTAACTTGTTGTATGCGGCTTTAAGCCTGAGGTTCTGCTTTCTTGATGAGCCATTTAATTCGCAGCCGCCTTGAGGTTTGTGCCTTCATGGCCTAGGTGCATGCTCCTGCATGCTTATCTAAGCGTGAGGAACTAGCGGCCATTGCACCTGGACCGTGGAGACTTCTGCTGAGTGTCTTTTTTCTGGGAGTGTGCACTACTCGACACCAGCTTTGCTTCCTGAGCTTGAAGTATACACAGTTCAGAATGGCTGGCTAAGGGTTGTTCGTGGCTAAGGGCTGATCGTGAGCAGGGTCTGTCTGCGAAGTGAGCAGGCTTGTTGGCAGTTGCGTGTGAGCACACGATCATGCTTGACCTGCATGTGGTACTAGCAGGCTTCGCTTGTGATTGACAACGTGAAACACTGCTACGGGGGTTACGGCAGTAAGGGTACTGATCCTCCTTGCGAGCAGTGTTCGAATTGGGCCACGTATTCAAGATTTTCGGTGGAGTTCATTGTGTATATATTTCGGCATGGGCGGTTCTCCGTTGTCTAGCCAGGTTACTAAGGATTATTCTTCACAAGTTGATGCTCTTTGTGTGTTTCATTTTGCTCTTTGATGATTTTGGTTTTTGGACTTGTGACTGCAATAACACGCTGAAGCTACCTGTAAACACCTCGTATGCGCATTCTTACCCCCGTTTGTGGCGTTGGATTGTATGGGTACATGTGAGGGTGGCTTCCTCTTGCTCCTTCCTTCTGATTCTTGTACAAACTACACACATACAAGACTTGCCACGCGTTATGCTTGGTTCTTTCTATCAACATCCTTGTCATGACTTTTCAACTTAAGTTTGTTCGTTTAACTAGCTGCTACTGCTATTTTCGTTTCCTGTGTCTTCAATTACATGCTTGTGGCACACAGATACATGTGTAATTTGACCACATAGATGTGAATCTAGTTTATTTTGTTCTGTTGAACCGAGCTCTTGAAATCTTGCGATAAAATATTTTACTGGTGAATCTCAGCTTTGCATCTCTCTCTCAGCTGGTTCCATTTTAGTAAGCTTTGGGCTTTTTAGTAAGCTTTGGGCAGTTTAGTTTTGCTTAGAAAGAGACTCTGTACTACTATGCTCTGAAAAGAGCTGTACCCAAAAAGCGCTTTGTCTAAACCAAGTCCTAAAACGACCTTGGTGTCATATATCCATGAACAGAGACCCTACTTCAGATCTATATTTTGACTATCTTGGTCTTCTGGATGCTGATCTCTTACAACCCAAGCTTACTTGTCCTTAGGGCTGTGTCTACATTACTCAGCAAAATACGCACAAATGAAACGGCTAGTTACACTGAAATCACCAAATACTGTGGCCCATGGTATTTACGAGAGGCTTTACTAATAATTTTTTTTTTCAAATCGCTGTGGTAAAATTTATCCAAATTGAATGATAAATAGTCAAATTGATGAAATTTCATTTAAATGAATGAATGTACCCAAGCCATTGACGCACCCAAAATATATGGTAATTTAATCATGCCTTTGAATTATGAATGGCCATGATTTTTAAATTGCAACTCATAAGATTTGAATTCATTTGAATTCTGCAAATCTTATGAGTTACAAAATGATATGCATTGTTCTGCCTAGTTTGAGGTGAATATGACAAATGTTTGAAGTGTAAAGCATAGAGTTTTTTTTCGGGACAAAAAAATGCCAAAAAAGAGACAATCATTTCAAGATAGAGGGAGTAATACACTTAAAAAAAACGAAAAATAGTAAATGAAACCTCATTTTTGTACGATCATCCACTAATACAAATTAAAAAAGAAAAAAGAAATGAAACCATCAAAAGCTTTTGAAGAAAAAGCGCAATTCACCAAATTCTGGATGAGTTCCAGAAATAGACGATATTATGGATGAAGTGCAAAATGGATGATTCTATCCGTTTATTTTCTTTCCCACCTGTATTCCAGATTGCAGGCCTCCCTATCAAGAAAGCAAAAAAGAATTCACTGCTTGAGGGTCAGCTTGAAAATTTTCCAACTTCCATATCTGCAGACCTTACACACATGTATGTGATGTGTGCATGAATTTAGTTATCTATTCACACAGTAGATCCCTTCTATTGATGAACATGAGCTCAGACTCTTTCTAACTACATCACATCACATTGAATATTCATGTAAGGATTCAGTGATCGATATTCCCAAATAAGGATTCTTGTAAGGATTCAGTTCCTGCAGCTAGTACACACTTTCTATTTGACACTTAGTTCCCCATCTCTTAATCAACCAGATAGAGTTATCATTTGCGAATCCCTAGCTTGGTCACAGAAAAATTAATCAGCGGGAGCCAAAATTTGGTTTTAGCTATCTTGTTGAGTTTCAAAGCTAAACAATGTTCAGTCAAATGGAAAGCATGTGACAGATGTTCTTGAGTCAAGGCTTGGTTTTCTTATTACACTGTATTGATGCAACTCCCATTCGGTCTAACCCACAAGGAGAATCATTCTTGACAGCATTGATCGAGGCTCCCATATATGCAGAAAGGAGGACAGTTGATATTTCTAGGTCCCTAGCCCTCTGAAATTCGTGACAAGACTGAGAATGATCAGGTGTCACAGCCAAGTGTAGACGAGAACAGGCGGTTTGCCGGCGTTGTTACGGTAGAAGCCCTCGGGAGTGACATGCCACTCGCAATGCTTGCAAGGCCGCCGTTTGGTGGCCGCCCAGCCCATATCCGTCCACACCTTGAACGCCTGCCGCTTTGCACCCCAGGCGAAGCTGCAATGGAATAGAGTGGTGCCCCACAAGTTGGGCGTGAAGCCCCACCCGAACTGTTGCCCGTTTTGCAGCGTCTTCACTCCCAAGTCGTCGTCCCCGGACTTGCAGTGCACTTGGATACTGCCTCCCACCTGCATATACATATAAATAAGCGCAGTCGAAACCAATTAATACCCGTGATCCATTACGAAAATCAACTCATCAATAAGAGCTTGAAACCTCGATCATCTGTTAAATTAACTATGCGACAGTTCTAAGTTCAGCTGTGTTGATATGAGAAAACAGCAACTTAAGCTTGCATTTGTAGAACCATTGAAGAACTTAACCAGGGTTTGGTCTGGAGATTATATCCATCAACAACCTGGTTGTAGATGTTCACGTCGGCTGGGCTGGCGAAGGCCATGGTGGTTGCAGACTCCACCACCAGCAGGAGCACTGAGAGAATTAGGATTGGTGCCAGAACTCGTTTTGCCATCTGAATCAGATTACACAATGTGAGCATTCCTCTGAATTAAGATCACACAGAAGCCTCCCCATGAAATCACCCTCTTTCAGCTGGGCCTAAACCCCATGATGCCCCCCCCTGCACTTGGAGTTGATCAAACTACTGGTCCCTTGATCCAAGTCAAATAGTTACTGCACCGGTTACCTGTCACATTTTTCAGCAAGTGTGCCACTGAAGGTTAGGATATTCTCCGCAGTCAATTGATATCGATTTTATCTCGATCACAGTTGATGCAACCTCTGTGATCAAAAGGAATATGCCAAGCCTGTCAGTTTAGAAATGGGTCAAGGTACAGCGAAGAGTCAATTTGATAGCGTCAAATGAAGCCTACGTTTTTTGATAATAAGTTAACAATGAAAATAATGCTTTGGTCTTGTTCCTAGGCGTCAGAATTACGCAAGCTGAGTGTTTCCTCTCGGAGTCTCGGACTTCATGTGGACCATTCTTCGCTTAAGGTTAATAGATTTATTTATTGCGCAGATTTGTTTCGCAGGGAAAAATGCATGTGAGGAACCTACATTTACACGCTCACCAAATTCTTCATTTCTTCTCCGTGACGTGCAATCGATATACTGAAATGAATGGCCAGTAAGTTCAGCAACTCCCTCATTAATCTTTGCTTTTCAGCTCATTTTCCCTGGCAGAGCACTGGATTACCCAAAGCACGACGCCGGCGTTTGTACCAGTTTGTACTTCTCAGGAAAATTAGGGTTTGAAAGTGGGTAGGCAGAGCACGAGGTAAGCAATAGGGGTTTGGTTTTCAGACTTCTGTTGACTGTCTTCAATGGTGAAGCACTTGAACCGTGAATGGGAACGCACTGTACAGTACAGTTGGCAGTCTTGGTGCGGTAGATGAAGTCTTCCATATTAATTGTGTCACAAATCTCCCTGTTCCCCGTTTCAGGTGATGGCATTGCATTGAATTCCACCGTTTTCATTCTGTTCTTTCAATTGCTGTAACTAGGGACCACAGTCCGGGAAGTTTTTTGAGCTTTACCGGTTACTTTCCTTTCATTCCAAGATTGAACCAGTTTTTCAAGTGTGGAGTCCGGTTATTTTCTCATTATATGAATGCCATCTTTGAATCATCATTTACAGTTTTCATTTGTATGTCAGTTTTAAAAATGAATTGAGTGCCATTTCAAGTTAAATTACAGATTTCTTTTGAAATTGCCAAACTTCAAATGTTCAACTTGGGATTGGCGGAAAAACCACGACTTATACTCTTTAAGATAACTTTTTTTTTTTATGGATGTTTGAATTTTTTTGAGTTCAAGGATTTGAAAATGTAAATGATTTTTTTAGGTCAAACAGTGGAGAGTTTTCATCGACATTCATCCGATCGATACAGAAGAAGCCTCGAACAGGACGAACTGAAGCTCGAGCGGGAAGAAGCTCGATCTTCGTTTTCTGTCGAAGGTGCTGTTTGCATTGTTAGTGTAGCGGGAGCTGCAGCTAAGCTTATGGAGGTTGTGAGTTTTTCATTTTCTGTTCCTTCGGGAATCAACAGAACGTTTTCCAATTAGAGAATGACCCGGCGTAGATGCAGATCAGAATTTCTTAAGCTTTTGTTGCTGGAAATATAGTGTTTAGTGCCGGCCAACGTGTTGGATTCCTTTATCGATTTCTCCAAGAATCATCGGAAGCATTAAAGTGATTTTAAAATTTTAGTAATCGCTCGAAGCGAATTAAGTCTCATTATAGGAGAGTGTTTCGCTTCTTTAATTATGCAGCAACAATTCAATCCTTTCTCAATGCTCCCATTCCAAATTTCAGAGTGATCAGTACAGAGTCTTGTAATTAACCGGTCAAGAGTCTGTGAGTACGAGAGTGAGTAACTATTGATAAATGCTCTGTCGTTGTTAGCGCAGGAGCTGCAGGCTATGGAGGTTTTTTTTTTTTATACAACAGGTCATTTATCCCTTGTAGAGAATTACACAGCACAAATGCCACAAGAACCAGATGCGCAGAGCAAAGGTTTTTCTTAGGAGATATGAGCAGCTGTAGGGTTTAAGTGCCGGCTAACTTGTTTTCAGATTCTGAGACCTTTATTGATTTTACAAGAAGGATCTGAAGCAACAAAGTGATTATTAATCGTGAATTGAGGTTAATTGATCGAGTCTCATCGTTGGAGGGCGTTCTCTTCTTTGGATTATGAGAGTATGCAACAATCCTTTCTCAATGCTACGAATTTCAGAGTGACCAGTAAATAGACTTAATCACCGGTGTCACAGAATCTTGTTCGGTGCGCACGGAGTTATTGTCATTACAAACAGACACTTTATTCACGCCGGCCTTGAAAGAGACCGGAGTTTCTATCTATCTGTCACAGACTCTGTATCGTGTAGTGAGTATGAGTAACTATATATTAATATGTGCACTGTTGCCTGTAATTATGGTTACGAAATGGCGGCCCTATTAGAGTTAACCGAAAAGAAGGCCATGGAACCTCCCTTTTCAACCTTCTTTCAAGCGTTCTTTTGAGCTCCCTTGAGCTATGTTTGGGTTGAATAGTGTTGTGTCATAACTTGTCCCCTTGTGGGCCATGGGCTTGGAGTTTTGGTAGGAGGTGTGGAAGTCATTGCGAGGTGTGGAGAATAATGACAGTGGCTTGCTTTAGATTGTCTCCCAACTCATGTTGAACTAGTTTTCGGTCTATTTATATTTCAATATGAGTTCAAGAGGAGTTCAAGAGGAATTTGCTAAAACTTTCCTCTTTGAGCTGACTTTTCGGTTAACTCTATTGATGTCTGAATTTGAGACAGACATGCGCCATGAATCATATAGTAAACATGCAAGGCAAATTAATGTTAATTTAGTCAAGAAGACACTACATTAAAAGCACGGAGACTGGACTTCACTTGCAAGTAGCTTCTTGCTTTGCCAGGCGACGAGATAATTGACTCGATTCTGTAACTTAATGGCAGAAGCATGCACCTGCTTCGCCATATCTAGCTGGTGCCGCAAATGATGTGAGTATTGCTGGTGATATGTATGTGAATAGGCACACAATTCAGTCTCTATTTTCGTTGGGTTTTTCTACTTATGCAGTTGGTACATACTTCTGTCAAGCTCTGGCTTTGCTTGTTAAAGTGTTTGAAAGATTCAGGTGGAGGATTCCTGTGAAGTGGACGATGGCAGAAGCTTTGCAAAGCGGAGGCAGGGAGCTCCAGATTTCCGCTCTGTTTTTAAGAGGAAGGTGAGTCACGCATCTCTGACTGTACAGTCGGGTACAAGATAGTTACGAATTTTTGGATCCAGTTCAGATTTGTGGGAACTTTGAAAGGGCCGTGTCTGCTAAAAACGACCAGAATTTCAATTTTCAAATTGCATTGGAATCACACTAAAGTTTACTTTATCATCAATACAAATACACATATGTAATTGAAAATCATACAAAAAATCTCGTGTTTTCTATATACTATCTACCGTTTAGTGCTACCACCATTTGTGAAAATTACAACTTGTATTTATTAGAAATGAACCTCCACAATTGCTTTAGAGATACTTGATCCCACACCGCTTGAATTACTTGTATGATTTCTTACTTATTATGTACTTAAATGCAAAAAACCTTTGACTATCTTCCAAAGGTTCACTATGAAATGATAGATAGTGTATAAAAGAAATCTAAATTGTTGTATGATTTCAAATTATTCTTTGTTCACTTATCATGAAGTTGAAGCACGCTTCATTGTGATTCCAATGCAATTTGTGGTTTCAAAATCGGTTCATTTTTTAGCATGCTAGAGCTTCCTAAAGATTGTTGAACTTTCTAGTGAAAAGTGATTGAAAAATTTGTAAGCATGTTGTACCCGATTGTACAAATCCAATTTTTAGTCTCCTTTGTATGTACTCTGGAAGTTTACCTGATGATGGTGATGTACTGTACTAGATAGAGTACTCCATGGGCTCTGCTACTGTATGTAGTGGGTGCATGCTATCTCCTAGTTGTGAACATGCACCCACTACATGATGTCATGAGCCCATGGAGTACTCTGTTTAGCATAACCTACGACACATGTCACACATTAGTAAAGTCTTATTTTGAGGAGTACACTGTAGATGGTTGAGAATAGAAAGAAATAATGAGTTCTCTACAAAGATTTGGAATACACTACAAAGATTGTGTGCATAGGAAAATATATTACGGGTAGTAACTGTACTGCTTAGAACCAACTTGAAGCTGCCACAGTCGGTCCTGATTTCCTAGAGTAGGCCATGTGAAAAATGAGTCGTTCTTTCATAAGTCGAGAACCGCACAAAGAACATTGCATTATTGTGACAAGGACAATTGGACGAACACAACATTTAGTATCCTTCATGCCCATTGTGTAACCTTCATGCCCCTTATGGTGCAAAAAGCGAATTTGAAAGAATGTTCACATCATTTGGCATTTGCTGAAAAGGAATTTTCCAAGAAATTAATTATTCTGCATGAGACGCCAACCCCAATAGATGAGTGCAGTACTAATATGGACTAGAAATTTGCTCAAGAACATTATCAGATTTAGTACCAAATGAATGTTTTCCTTGAGGATAGTTGATACATGATTTTTTTAGGGTGAATCTTAAGGAAAATGTTGGCTAAGGTTTACTATACGAAGAGAAAAAATAAAAGTAAAAATAAGAGCACTGGCGCCAAGAGAGGCATTATGAAACTAATGCACTAGGCCCACTTTATACACAGGGTGGGGCTGGATGGAAGGCCGGCCCGATTCAATCTGGCCCAAGTTTGGAGCAAACGGCCATGTCAAACCTTGTCCCGAATTCAGGAAACCGACCCAAAGATTTGGCGCCAAAATCATGCCACATAGGATGCCATGTAGGAAAAATTGCTCCTTCCGACCCGACCCTAGTATAAAGCCCTTGGACTGGATTTGAAAGAATTGAACGATCCTATTGGTTGAAATTGGTTGAAATTTGAAGGGCGGACCGGATCTCAATTCGGCCCCAAGTATAAAGCGGGCCTAAAATCACAACACTTGTCGTTCAACATACACGTGGTTAGCAAAAGTGTTTGGACAGTAATGACAATCTCAGTTTAGTAGTAACACTTGTCAAGTTTGGTAGGTAGGTGTTGATTTTTTCAGCTAATTATAACTAAAGAGCCATTTGTAAACTAGAAAGAGTACCATCATTGACATTGAGCCACTTGCAAGGGCATCAGTTCATGATGTGTCAATCATGGTGTCTAATTCATTATGCACACAAGTTGTGCATCTAAAAAATCTTGAGAATGAACATGTATTTATGGAGACCTCTTGCATTTCATGATTCATTGTGATTGAGTAAGATTGCTCTTGATTAGCTATGGCTCCTAGAAGGTCTCTTGCTCAACGTGAGTTAGTTCTTCAGATGCATGAGAGAAGGAATTCGTACTCTGAAATTTCAGCGATTTTAGGCATCTCTCGAAGCACTTGCCATGCTATTGTGCGGAGGTTTACAATGAGAGGTCATTTGAGAGATGCTCCTTCACAAGGGAGACCTCGAATTCTTGATGAACGTGGTGATCGTGAGGTTGTAAGGTTGTTGAATGCACCATCTAATGGTACAGCTGCAGCAGTGGGTAGAGAAATGCAATCTCAAGGATTGGATTTGAGTGATGATACAGTTAGAAGATGTCTTCGGAGGCAGGGATTGAGAGCACGAGTGAAAACTAAGAAGCCATTCTTGTCAAAAAAGCACAAAGCACGTCGATATGCATAGGCAAAGACGTGTAGGCATGCAAGTTGGATGGATTGGAGTTATGTGATTTTTTCAGATGAGTCAAAATTCAATTTGTTTGGCTCAGATGGGAGGCAGTATTGTTGGAGGAAGAGAGGAGAGCATCTTTTAGATCAGCATGTGCAACCTACTATCAAATTTGGAGGTGGAAACATTATGGTTTGGGGATGTATGACTTGGGAGGGAGTTGGCAACCTTCGTCTTATAGAAGGGAACATGGATAAGTTTGTGTATCGGGAAATTTTGGAGATGGAGCTCATGAATACTATACACATGCATGATTTAGGAGAGGAGAATGTTATTTTTCAGCACGACAACGATCCCAAACATACTTCTAAGTATGTTACAGATTGGTTGTTAGCACAGAAGTTTCAACTAATTTGGCATCCGGCTCAATCTCCTGACTTGAATCCTATAGAACACCTTTGGAATGAAGTAGATCGTCGTATGAGAATGTCGGAGAAGAAACCCACTAACAAGAAGGATTTGTGGGAGAAATTGCAAGAAATTTGGTATAGCATTGAGATTGATACCGTGAGGAAATTGATCATGTCTATGCCTGAGAGAGCTGCAGATGTTTATCAAGCAAAAGGTGGCTATACACGATGGTAGTCATTATGATTGTACATTCAAGTTTTTAGGTAGTCATCATGATTCTACATTCAAGTTTTTAGCTTGATTTTGTAGCTCATGGCTTTGTTTCCCATGTAAATAGATAACCACTTCACTTTTTGCATAAAGAATTGGACACCCACATCATGTGTTTTATTTTTGATTGATTTCTTGATTGACATTTTTGATTATGAATGTTATGTTACATGTTTGTTGTAACTATGTGATTGTATGTTTAAATTTTTACAACTTGAATGTGAGTTATGTAGGAAAACTAGCTCATATTGGAAGTGGAAGCGTCCTGTCCGAACACTTCTGCTGACCACTGTAGTTGCACACTCTCTCCTTTGAAGATTCCAGGCATCACTATCTACACCCCTCGTACATACATCGCAAAGTACTGCCGCTCCACAGAATGATCCTTTGAAGATTTCGCTCTGTGCTTCTCGCGGTGCTGGTCACCAATTGTACTTCGGCGGACGGAACCCCAGAATTCTGTCTCGTGAATTGCAAGTCAGCAACAGCCGAGATCAATCACGACAAGCCTCACAGGTCAGAGCTCTTTCCGTTCAATTGTAGGATTCGCAGCGTTCGTGATGTTTCATTTGGTGCTAGGGAACTGAGTTTTCATTTGTGTTGTGAATTCCATATTGTAGTGTAATTTAGCTGATGAAGCGACCTTCAAGTTGTGCGTCCGTTGAATTCTGTAATTCTTATCTCGAAAATTCCGATTCTTGGTCATTTCGGATAATGAAGATGCATGAACTAGTAGTTATACTCTGCTCATTTTGAGTCTACAAGTTTGGATAATTCTAGAGGTGGAGATCCTGTGCTTTGAGATTTCACGTTTCAAGCCACGTTTCTGCTGTGTTATGAATTTCATTTTGTTGTGTAGTTTAGCTGATGAATCGACCTTTAATATGGCATAAGGTTTGCGTCCGACTTTGCTTCGAAATTGTATCATTTGCGATTCTGAAGGCGAACATGATGCATGTCAAGCTTGATTATCTGACCTAGTAGTACTATTCTGCTGATTTTTGAGTCCCCTGTGGATGCAAGTGTGGAGAATTTTAGAGGTGGAGATTAGTGGATGTTATGTGCTTGAAATTTGTCAAATTTTCATCATTTAGGGTTTAGGTGCTTCTGAAGGCGAAGATGATGCATGTCGAGCTTGCCTAATAGTACTACTCTGCTACTTTTTGCTGGTGCAAGTGTGGCTAATTTTAGAGATGGTGCTTCGGGATGTTATGTGCTTGCTGTGAATAGACTTGATTGAAATTTGCCAGTTCTTCATCATTAGGGTTTAGGTGATTCTGAAGGCGAATGACAAGCTGGGTTGAACTACTACTCTGCTACTTTTTTGAGTTCCAGGCTGGTGCAAGTGTGGCTAATTTTAGGGGTGGAGAGTAGTTGTGCTTTGGGACTTGCTGTGATTTGAAGTTTCTGATTGAACTTTTGATGCAGGATGGGGTCCTCCGTCTACTTTGTTGCGCTCCTGTTGTTAATGACGCAGCCTTGCTATGGAAGCGCAAGTGAGGATACGCCTGTGGGAAGATTCAAGGCCTATTTGAGAATCGACACCGTGCATCCGGTGCCGGACTACCAGCCCCCGGTGGATTTCCTTCTCGCTCAGGCCAAGGAGATTGGGCTGGAAGCGAAGACGCTCGAGTACGTGAAGGGGAAGCCCATGACGCTGCTCACCTGGAAGGGGACGAATCCTTCGTTGCCGTCCATTCTGTTGAACTCTCATGTGGACGTCGTCCCTGCGGAGAGGGCCAAGTGGGTGCATGAGCCCTTCGCTGCCGTCGAGGTACAGCCCTTTTTTCAATTACTATCATTTTTCTCTTCTTTTGTTGTGACAAACTTTACTCACTTTCATTTGTCATATGTCATGGTGGGGAACTCTATATTTAATTAAGGATTCGAGTTCGTAGAGGTGCAACACGCTG